>VYZM01018898.1:392448-432172 GCA_013398915.1 Dromas ardeola | reverse complement strand
GCCCCGTACCGCACCCGGCCCCCGGCAGCAGCTCGCGGCTTGTGGGCAGCTGCAGGAGCGAAGCCCCCCTCTCAAGAGATCTAAACATTTTGTTATTTAGGACACGTTTTACTCGCGTGCATTTTGTTGCCTGCAAGTAGAAGTCTTTGAACTGCAAGTTATAAATATTAAAGCTTAAATGCATAGGGGGGGAGTACGTGTGTCAAATCTTAGAATAAATTTATTCCAGCCCAGTTTGACACGCACACCTAACGTATTCAAGAGGCACTTAAACAAATTAGGAAACAGTTATTTTGCTTTACAGTGGTAGGTGCCTGTTTCAGAGACTGGTGAATGACTTAACAACAACAATTAGCATATTTATATAACACGTTGTTGTTTATACATGACTTTTTTAATCTAAGAGGCATTAAAGTCATATATAATATCATTTCCTGAAATGGAGCGATTCCTGGAAGTATGAAGCAATGACTTGTTTGGTTTTTTCACCCCCATTCATGCCACATCCGCGCGTATATTTCGAGCCTGAAACACGTAATCCTGCCCCAGAGCGTGTGGGTGCACGTTAACAACACAGTGTGTCTTCAGTTGACATCTGGTTGCAAAACAAAAACAAACCATATTAAGTACCTTTTTTTTTTTCCATTTTTCCCTCCTTAGTTCTTTTCCATCTTCCTCTCATCTCTGGAAGCTCCATCCGTATTGGAATAGGCAGCAATTATTCCAATCTCTGTAAGTAGTAGTATTTTTTTTTAAACTACATTAATGGCATGCCCTGCAGTCATGTACAGCTGTAGGAATATTATATTTAAAGTCCTCTAGCAGATAAACAGCAATCCATTAAAAAGCAAGTAGCTTCCTGACTAAGAAAACAAGTGAGTTAACAGAAATGGACAAATGGACTTAAACCTTGTGATCTTTATGCAGACAAAACTCACAGAAATGAGTGAGAGAACTGTCTGAAATAGAGGACCATAAAATTTCGTGTCAGGTATAAGTTATTCGATATTTCCTTTTTTTAAAAAAAAAAATCCTCCTTTTCAGCATTTTCTCCCACAACAACAAATTAGCACATAGCTGCTAAAATGGATTCACAAATTGAGCACACTGACATCAGTCAAAATTTATATCATTTTGGCACTCGCTAGTGAAACAAATGTGGCTAAAAATTACTTCCAGTCATTGAAATAAAACAATTCCTGACATTCGACTTCCTTCTACTCTCCTTTTTATGACTGACTGTGGTAGTTATTACATGAAAGTGTTTTTAAAAGGAAATAAAACATTACAGGAGCCAATTCTGCCCATGTCACTGGTCCCATTTTGGCAGAACCCCACAGGTATGCAGGGAAGCAGAGCAGCATGTCCAGTCTCGTAGATGAAAGAATGCATAATGATAAAAATATATGCACAACAGCTAAAAGAACTAAGACATCTCTCAGAGCAAGTGCTGCAGCTCAAGAAAAGCCACACTGAAATTCTGTAACGAGATCATGACTTCGGTAACAACTTTCAAGTGAAGATGCCCATCATGGGTGAGAAATCGAATGATTAAACCTGAAGTTTCAAGAAAGAATGGGCAAAAAGTTATCTTATTTACTTTGGAACATGCATAAAGGAACAACAAAGTCAGGCAGCCACTAGCATTCACAGAGCAGAAATATTATTGAGCTTCATGTTTGCTGCCACAACCTGCCAACTTGGAGAAATTACTAATAGTGCCAAGACCAGCTTCTGGCAACACCAGGCATTTGTAGGATGGAACCCTGAGATAACTCTGGTAACTAGGACAACTTTGGTCGGGAAAGCTGAAGACAGTGCCAAACCAAGGAAATGCAAAGTGGTGTCTTTCAGACTGCCCGGTAATCCCTTAAACTCCTACAAAACCATGTTAAAGTTGGGCCCAAGAGCAAGCACAAAATTGGTAACTGCTGGTTCAAATTGTTTGCCCTCTGCCTGCCTCAGAGGTGACCAACTGGCACCACCCAAGTTGTAGAAAATACGCAATAACAACACAAAAATGACAGGAAATTGCAAATGCTTACTTTAGTATAGCTACATGCGTCAGTGTACTCATTAGTGAATTGCCTGTAGACTTGGCAAAAAAATACTTGTGCTTACGTTGTTACAGGTTAATATTGCAAAAACACTATCGAGATTATTTTTCCTCAGAACTGATGGTTTTACACTGTGCATGGAATGGCATTTCATAGCGCTTTATTATGTGTGTAGCCAGTATATGTTTAGTTTGGGGATTCATATCAGAATACCATATTTTTTTACCCATTCTTCACTTTCATGTTCCTTGACCCTTACGCTGGGATTTTTCCCTGCCATTGTCTCTCCCAGAGAGACCACTTCTTCGTGGCAAGACAACTTCGTATTGCATTAACTTCAGATTAGAGGAGTTTTGTAACAGTACTGTTGCAGCAAACAGTTCAGAGTAGTCTGAGTATTGCCCTGATTTCCAAATGCATGCCTACGTCTCTTCAAAATTAAAGATGATATTTTTGTTGTACTTTGGTCTTCACTGAGTACGGTTCAGCCAGGCCCAACGTTCTGGCCTTCTACACAAGAGCTATCGTGATTAATTACTGTATTGCCCGGACTGTGAAATGTTCTACTGACGCTACCAGATAATGTTAACACAGTACCAGGTGGGCGTTAGCCAAGAAAAACCAAAACCAAACCAAACTGTGACTTGTATTACACTTTTATAGCGAAGATGGGAAGAGACTGGTGTTATCCCAGATTGGTGTTCTGTACCAGAGCAGGCCCTTCTCCAGGAAGGACACACAGTGGATTCTCCAGCTGTACAGAATTCAGGTATCCCAGGGACTAGACCTGTTCACGCTCCCAACACTGTATTTCCTAAGCAAGGGGAAGGCCCTGGAGCAGGGCTGCAGCACTTCTCGTACAGCATCAGCTGTGCCTCACAAATCCTGCTCTTGTACAGGACAAAGGGGTCAAGTTCGGGCAGGCTAATACTCAGGGATGGTCAACCACACAGAACCACAGTGGGTTGACGGTTTCAGCATTTAATGGAACTCTTCTGATCAGAAATAAAATCTGCTATTAGCTTTGTTGCTTTAGATCGTTTCATTCTGAGAAAGACATCGGGTTTTCTTTGCAAAGTCTTTTTAGCTTTTGGTCAGGTACGTTTGTTTTTTAAAGTAAAAAGTCAAAATTATCTCTAGGACATATTGATGACAATGAGTGTAAATCATTACTAATCAGCAGTCACAAACCTCGGGCACTGTTTCTAATACTTAAATGAAGGGGGCCCAAAACTCTCAGAGAAGCAAAAAGGCAGACAAATGGTTCTACCCAAACTGCCCTCCCTCCCTGCACGCCGCTGCCTCCTCCCCAGCACTGCTGAGACTCATCTCAGCAAATAAATCAACTGATTTTTCAATCAATTATTCAGCTTACCAATACATATCAGCTGTTACAAAAATATAGTTACTTTACAACTATTAGGTGACTATATAGTTATGTATTTAAGTATTAGTAAATCTTTACAATAACTGTATTGAACTATGTCTCTGCTGTTCCATCTAAGAGCAGAAGGAATGGCCAGAGATACCCAAAACATTCATTTGGATGCACGAACCAGGAAAAACAAAACTATAAAATATGCAGACAGCGTTTTAAAATCCAGCATTAAGATTCCTGTGTTATAACCTTTATAGCTCTTACAAACTTACTCATACTAAGCAGAATTATCTCACAAAACGAAGAAGGAACAAAAGCGTTCATGCTGCGGCTCTCCTCTTTCTGCATGAAAACACACCTAAGCCAGGCACAGGGATGTACCTCCTGCAAAGGGAAAGTGCAGAGAATGCTGATCCTGAACCCAGCAGCCCCTGGAGTGGCCGTTCTGGATGCTGTCCCTCGGCTCCCTCGCAGTGACAGCACAGCTGGCTGCCAGCTGTGCTGCCATTGACTACAGCCCTGCCAGCTCCGCTCCCACACCCCAGGACGACGGTACAAGGTCAAATAAACTTCTCATAAACAAGGAAATCTTTCTGTGCACAGCAAGAATAAAATGCTCTCTCCCCTGCTACAGACTATGGAATCTGCAGCTCTTGTTCTCAATGGCAAATCCTCTGTTTTCCCCAGAGCAGTCTCCAAACCCAGCCAGTTTAATGTGGTTGTCTAGAGGCCAATGCTCAATGAACTTAACTTCACGTTCTGTGCAGAGGTGGAACCCAGTGCCTCAGTTCAAATGGGTAAGGAAACTGGGTGATTTGGGGTCTGTGCAAGTATCTCACAGTGGTTTTATCAGCTGCGCCTGGTTTGAGACATACAGAAAGACAAGAAATGGCTTCAGGCCTGTGCGTGACAGCTTCGCTGTGAGCTGGTGTCCTGCAGAGAGTACGTTACGCCAGGAAGTTTGAGACAGACTGATGGATCTGCACCAGGACTTCTGCACCCACAGCAGTATATTCCCTTGCACTTGCCGTGAGAAGTGTCAGTAATCACAGCACCAACACCTACCACCCATTACCAGTCTCTCTCTTCTCTAACAGAGAATGCCAGAAGCCATGTAGGTCTGTGATGCCAGGCGGGGAGGGAAACGCACGCTGCAGTTGCCCTCCTTCTCTAAGTGCACAGCAAAGTTTAATCCCCAGAACAATCAGCTCTTTATTTTCCTTCACTGATTTTTTTTCCTCAAAGCGTGGCTGTTTGCTGAAGGCACGAGAGAGGCTCCCATCTCCCTTTCCGTAGAGGCATGCCCCGTATCTCCCTACAGCTTTCCATGCTGCACTTCAGGCTTTAACAACTGCAGCTGTGCAGAAGGGAAGGATGTTCAAATGCCTCCAGAACCACACCTCAGAATTCTTTGTTCTTCTCCCTTAGCAAGTCATACCCTGCTCAGTATCTTTCTGCCATCAATTTATTTTATGATGGCTTGAAACCATCCATTACATCAAGAATGATTTTTTCACCTTTTCATTTATGAGACTGGAATCTGCACTTGGAAGGTATCAGTTTCTCTCCAAGCCTGACAATTTCTCATCCTCGGCTAGGAGGATGTAGGCTGACAACTCCAAATCGCTCATTTCCACTGTAACTGCTGGCTTAATGCTTTAGTTTCAGCAGCTTCTCCTAACTCCTGCCTCCCATTCCTGATTAGTTTTTGGGTTTTTTCAACGGAGAGAATAATAGATTAGAATTCATTCCTATGCAAAAATACAGCTTAGAGTCCTGCTCCCTATCAAAGAAACAGAAATGAGTCTTTAGTTTTTGAAGGGGATCTCACCAAACCAGTACAGGCAGCCATACACCAAGCAGCCTCTTGGAGAAGGGCAGGGGGAGGTATGTTTTAGAGGTGCTGAGCGCTATTAACTCTTGCAGTCTGACATTTCATTATTCGATAGCGATGGTATTGGCGCTGTATGTTCAAGCACCTTAAAATGCAGTAGATGCCCAGACGCCTTTATGCGGAACACCTTTCAAGGAGAGGTGGACACCTAATTGATTATGCGCTTTTGTAAATCCTACTTAAGAGTTTTTATCCTTAGATGCTTTGGAAATTTGGCCTTAAATTCAGAGCTGGCAGAAGCAAGCAGTTCAGTTAGCTCTGACAGCATTTATGCAAACAGTGATTTTAGCTCCAAGACTTAACACATATCTTGCTAGAACTTCCTGAAATCCCTCAGACTGTTTTTTAAAAATAATGACATTATATGACATTGAGACACCTACGGTCTTCAAGGACCTGTGTGAAGGTAATTTACTGGAGGACATTCCAGCCAAAGCCACTTGATCACTGTCTGTTCTTAATGCAAATACTGCTTCTATGACACCTCATTTCTTTGGCCTCTTTAATTCTAAGTTTCTTATCTTTTAATTGCTGTTTTTAGTTGAAAGCACGTTAATCCCTTTACTTCTATCATTAAAATGAGGATTTTCCTTTAAACAATTGTTTTCTTTCTTCATTAGAAGCATTATGAAAAGAAATAGTGAAATCCATGCATTTTTTAATTTATTTTTTTTTTTACTTTTGGATGTCTCCTGTTGGCAATTAATCTTGTTTAGTTTCATGGTTTAAGAGAAGCAGCTCTCTGAGCATCTGATCTTTACAGGTTTTTGGCATCCTAGCTTTATTTTGAATTAGCTGCATAATTGTTACAGGATTACTTCTACTTAGAAGACCCAACTAAGACCAAAGCTTTATCATGCTGGGTTCTACACAGAATAACTCGTCCTGGCCTTCCCGATTGCAGGTGTCTAGATAACACAAAAGGTGGAAAGAGAAAAAGAGGTTGGCAGAAAAATTAATTGCTTTAGATTACATAGCAACTTCAGGAGAAAGCCAGGCTCTCCTGGATTGGTATCTGTCCATTCCTTGGCACTGACTCTTGCTAACAAGATACGGCACCAGCTGTTTTCTCTTGTAGCAGCTTTTTTTTTTTCCCCCTCCATCTTCGTCCCATCCCATAACTGTCTTTGTTCTTGGGGATGAAGGAACAGACTTGCTACAAGATAATTTTGGGAACATTTATTCTGCTTTTACTTTTTCATACGCTTATTTTATGTAGCTGAATTAATTGTCTGAAAGCAACCTGTTGTCCATCAGGCTTAGAGAGAAATATTCTGAAGTTACATTTAACCTCAACTTTCCGTTCCCACATACTTAGGACAGAAAAGTAACTACAGATGGCCTGTAACATTTTTCTAGTTAGATCACAAATACAGGTGGGTCTCCCTTCCACTGGGGAACCCAAAAGATACACAGAAATGACATTTTTTGCATCAGAAAGTTAAACACTTCAGTCAGTAGAACAGCTTTCTGAATCACTCTAAATCATGTAATAGGCTGCTTCTGATTTTTAAACACTGAAAACAGGCCCCAGCTTACAGAATGGGTTAAATCAGGGATTTCTACGGCAAGGACTCAGGATCTTAAAGAGATGAGCTTTACAAAAGAGATCCCAGACCCTCTCAGGGAGAGCGCAATACAGTACACGGCAGAGCACCCCGCAGATTGGAGCTATTTGGTCCCAGTTGGAGGGCTAGTTCTTCCTAGGACAGCCTCACGTGCAACTTTGCTTCTAATCCACACAACCATCTCCTTTTATTAGAAGAGTTCAATATTTTGGGCTAAATGCTCCCCATTTATGATTATTTATACGTTAGACTACTGAGGTACACAACAGCCATTTTCACTCTCCAAACACACGCAGTACACAAGCAAGTCACTGGCTCAAACAACTGGCAAGAAGTACAAGACTTTATTTAAAAAGTACATCATAGAAAGCCCAAAGCAGAACAGAAGAGACTAGAGTTTTCAGAAATTTGTAAACCATGTTTCCTTGTTGTCATCTTAATGTATTTCCCTGAAACCTGCCTCTTCAGCAAACAAATGTAAATACCCTGCAGACTTGAGCAGACAAAAACTCTGAATGACAAATTAAGATTCCTGGTTTATTGCAGGTGCCATGTTGACAAGTAGCCCAACAACATCTAGTCATCTGGTACTGTAATTATAACTCTGCCTCAGAGACACATCGGGAGAGGAAAGTGAACCCAGGGCAATTTCTTGCTTGGCCTGGAACATGGTGCTGGAGAGAGAACTCACACACCGCACAGAGCAGCAGCAGAGAGCAGCTACTGGGAAGGACTTCTATGCATCATTTGAAGAGTGTGTTAAACTACGCTAATAATCACCCTCCCAGCACTAAACACGTTTGTGGAATCAGATGTTCCTTTAGAAAGAATATGAGACATTCAATAAAAGATTGAAAAGGCAGTTACGACGTGTTCATGCTATTGTGCGCTGGGGTACATGCTGTACAGCACATTGCTTAGCGTCAGTCCCAAGCAGAAACTGTCCCAATGTTTAGGGAGAACACAAAATCAGAATACCACCAACAAAGATGCTGCATATACACACTCACTTTTAGAAAAGTCTTTGCTTTTACAACAGCACAATCCTAAATGACGTGACTGGAAATTGTGCTTTTGCAACTTGATCCTGTTAGCCAACCTGGAAGATGTCTAAAAACTGAAGAGAAGCCTAAAATAAAAAAGAGGGGAAAAAAAGCTCTGTTCAGAGCTACATTCCTGTGCTCCTGATTAAAAAAAATAAGGTTTTTCTACTGAATGAAGCAAGCCATAAATTGGAAATTTTCCCAAAGTTGGAGACATAAGATCACGCTTCAGGAGTGCTGGAGCATCTATAGAGAGGTAGAAATAAGAATTTTTCCCAGATTTTCAAACATGTAAAACTATGATTCCCAAATGCAGCAAAGGACAGCATGGTAAAGTGCAGGGCTAAATGTAGTATCAAGGTACCTTAATAGTATAGAAAAGATATCTTGTGTCTCTCCTCTAATTTAAGGTTATTGTAAATTTCTTTAGTTGCCGTCAGTGCAAAAATATTAAGGAATTGAGGGGCACAAGAAGTCACCAGAGAGATAAGAATCTCTCTTCCTTATATTGTGTTTTGCGCAGGTTTCTGTGTCATGCTCATCTAAATCACCTAAGCGCAGACAAGCGTTAAACATCAAACCAACGTGTGCCAGGTGTTGTTTATTCTCTCATCCTCTCGCCAAGCTCAGGAGTTGTTAAATCATCCCTGTGTCACTGGAGGATCCTTTTTCACCACCACCACCTTCCCACAGCTGGCAATGAAGGTTTCAAAGCCAGGCTGCAGGCAAGAATAAGGACTATGATTTTCACAAAGCACAAAAGGTTACGTTGCAAAGAATCGTTCCTGCTGGTGGATGATCAGGGAACTGTCAGGCTCAGTGGCTGATGCGAGAAGCATGTACCCACTTTAACAGATACATAATTCAGTAGTCATTTGAATAAAAAAAAGTGGTATTACTAACATAGGAAAATACAAATTTGGATAATGCACAATAGCTATAAACTATGTGTATCTTCATGGTGCAGGTTACTTTCCAACTTGTGGATTAATTTTAGGCATCACATTTATATAATATTGCACCTTAACCTAAGTTTGCTGTGATCATTTTGATGTTCTTAAATTACTAATTTTCACTTCACAAATTCAGATGCGTGCTGATTTAGAACGCAAAGCTTGAAAACCACCAGCACGCCATTGCGTGGCACGCTCTGGTTGGGAACAGGTGGGCTCAGAACTGGGAAGGGCTTCTTGGAAAAGAGACTTTGTGGGCTCCCTGCCACCTGTAGTAAAAATTGTTTTCAAATCAAATTTACCTCAGGGTAAAATATACTTTAAAAAACAAAGTACTTTGTGCTAGCCTCTACTGAGATAGAAACACCATCTTGGAAAGTAATGCATTTTCTCAGAAATGAAACTGTCTCAAAATACTTTTCATTGCGTAGAACTTAAACACTGTTACTCGTCAGTACCAGAGGGAGCGCGCTGCCCACCTCCGGCCCTGCCAGCTGCTTGCCTACAGCCTCTGCCTCAGTTTCTTCCTCAAAAAAGCATTTACATATTTTTAGTCTTCATGGGTTTTTCAGTTATTTTGCAGCTCCCCTTGAGAACAGATAGAAGATCTGTATCATCTGGACTCACAAAAGACGTATTTTGCTCTTGCTACATCTGGGAAATACAGCTTTATGGCATAGGTTTGCACGTCCTTTCTTTTTAACCATCATTGTCCCCCACTTGCTTTTCAGTCCAAAAAAATTGGATCTGCCCATATAATTTCTTATAGCTTACAATCTTAATGGTTCTTTGTGAAGACAACAAAACATCCTAGTGGTTTTCTGGCGTTTTCACAAAGACCGTATCCCAAAGTGACTTACACAGCTCAACAACAACTAGCAGAAACAGCAAGCAGAGCATTACTTTCTGAATGAGAGAGAAGAGGCGTTCATCTTTGAGTGAACTTCAAAGTAGAGCCAGGAAAGTGGTGAAAAAGAATTTCATGTTGCAGGAACTGTAGAAAACTTTCTTACATCTAAAAAGTGGTGAAATCCTAGCCAGTGATAGGGGAGAATTGTGTTGAACCAGTAAAAACAGGAGTAGTGAAGAAGATATGAGAGGGTGTAGACTGGAGCAAGTTTAAAAAGGTTTAAAATAATTATGGCAACTTCAAACTAGATGGCAAACTAGACAGACTTTATGGAAGATATAAATACATGAGATCCATACCAGGACCAATTACTCTAATATTTGCTAATACATTATTTCTTCCTTTTGCATCACTTTCTTGCAGGTGAATTCCCTTTTGATATTTGCAATGACTGTGTAACCAGTCTAACGTTAACAAAAGTTCTTGCCATTTACACAACGACTACATTTGGTACCACGAAGTAATTACTGCTTAGCTGCTTCTTCTATAATATTTTAACTCAAAAAACCCCAAATACAACCAAAACACCCCAAAAAACCAACAAAACCCAAAAAAAACCAGACAGGAATCCCCATAACTGTAGTTGCTGGGAATTCTATGCCATTTTACCCCCCAAATTGTCTGAGACACCTACCAGAAATATGGTAGCCATTTGGGAAATGTACTGCGAGATGTTCTGACAGTAGAAAAAAATATGATCTGATTATTGGTCTCCAGATTGCTGAGCTGCCAGGTACAAGCGTACCATCTAAGATTTACTGCAACAGCATGTTGTCAATGCTGGGGATGTTTATAAATGCACTTGGGGGTACTGACGTTTTCCACTGGAGCAGCTGTGTGGAGAATTAGAAATCATCAACAATTACTCCGAACTGCATGATTTTGCAGCTACAAAGGATGACAAAAAGGCTCCAAATTAAAAATACTGGAGAGCAAACAAAAGCATGATGTAGCAGAATTGCCTGCTTTCTGTCAGGTACCAATTTGCGCACTAGCCCTCTGTGCCTTTACTTTCAAGAGCTAGGGTTTTCCAAGTTGGGCTTGAACTTTTGTTTGCCTGCACTTGGAATGTTTTAGATTGCTCACATAAGGTAACCTGAATACAGCTCTCGTACTCTAAAAAAATTTAAAGCTGATTTCCAAAGAGTCTTTCTGCGCAAAGGTCTTCCTTGCCAAACTTAAAAACTTTTTATTCTGTCATTAATGAACTATTTTCTATTTTACTTCTCTTTCTCATTATTGGAAGGCCCTACAAAACAGTGCAACTAGATGATGTCCATGTATCCATTTGTGCGTTCAGATACACTTGTCAGAAAATAGTTTCCTTTTATCTACCATCAAAACAAGCCCACTTTCAAAGGCACTACTGGTGAAATGTGGGGAAAAAAAAACTAATAGTAACACCTTCTTTGAATAATGTAGGACCTTTTTTCCCCCTTCTTTTCCTGGATAATTTTCTGACTTCCTGATCTCCATCAATTTGTTTGTTCCTTAGAGTACATTAACAGATTTTAACCTAACAAACTGGAATACATTTATGTTAAGTTCTTTTTTCAATTATTTGCTCAGTGTGTTTTAGATGGTATGGCTGGTCACTGGCATTCCATGGGATATTTTGTATTGTGCTGTTAATGTGTCAAAAAAAAAAAAAAGGAAAGAAGATATATAGTCTTCCTTGCATAGAGATTCCCCAGCTCCTTTTTAAATTTTGCATCATGCAGCTGCTGTATAATGTTTGTGGACATCACACCAACCGGCTATTTGGCGCAGGCAGGGAAAGCTCAGCACTGCACTTGGTGCCTCTGCATTTGCGGAGACCGCTCTCGCCCTCAGCACCCCTGGGTGATCCTGTGCAGACAGGACAAGCGATGACCTCCCTCCAGCACTCCCATTTCTTGTGAAAATGGGTTTTGCACAGGTGAATATTAGCATGGCCTGAAACTGCTTTTGTTAAGTTACAGGGCTTAGGCTGGTATCATCTCTCCTTGGAGAGCAGGAAATTTCTGTTCATGCATGTGTGTACACATAAAGATTAAAGGCACCATAGTACGCTATCAAAGGACAAGATAAAATTACTCCTTTTCCCTCTCTCTAGGCAGAGTTGATTCAGTTTTCTACTCAGCCCCCAAGAATCAAGAGCAGTCCTGGGAAGTGGCTTCAATCTTTCAACTGAGAAGCCAAAGATCTGGCTTCGTGCAGAGCTGCAGGCCATACGCTACAGGATTTAATGTCTCTGCAAACCAAACCCGAGTTTATGTTTCCATAAATTTACCCAAGGCTTTATTAAGATTATTCAAAAAAATCCTTCCCCACCCTATCAGACTGAGTTCCTACCCTTAATTGTCAAACTGGAAAGGGATTGTGAGTGCGCTACACTTACAGCTAAGAAGCCCTTCATCCAGTCTTTCAAGTTTATGCACGATAGCACATCTCTCTTTTTTCCCCTTATTTGTCCATTTTGTATATTAAGCTGGGGCAAAGATGGATTGTTTTCTTTTGGATGTTAAAGCATGTAAGTCAGTCAGAAGGCTGGGTGCCTCCGAGACATGGTACCTTGCCATTTCTTTAGTATGCTTCACCTAGACCTCATCTGTCTCAAACACTATTTAGATGATCCGCAACAACAGCATAGGAAATATTTGTTTGAGCGTGAGACCCTGTTCACATCTGACAAAGAGGAGAGAGTGTTTTCATCCACCCCAGGGCTTTCAAAAGCAGGAAGATTGACTTTCAGTAGACACATGGCTTTGTTGCTCAGGAAGGAGTTGCTTGTTCCGCAAAGTCATCTGTTGTTTCTCCTCCTTCCAGATGAACAGAGCATTCTGCCGTGTAAAAAGGAAGAACTACAATGTGGTGACGGACTCTGCCTCTTAAACTGGCTGCGCTGTCACTACAAGAAGGACTGTGGCAGAGACTACATGTCCATCAAACTAACATGCTCAAGTGAGTTACCCTTCACTTTCCTAAAGCATGACACAACATCTTACGAATGTGAATCCATTTGCTCCCCGAATCGGTCTTCGTAGCAATATACTGTTCCAAACATGAGATTTGATCTGGTTTTGCTATTGCAAGGATATGGATATTTAGAGGTTTATTTATTCATATGTCTAAATCATTTATACTGCATGCTGATTTCAAGTAGAAGAGTAGACAAATATCAGCAGTAGTGGGAATGGAAGGTTTGGTCGAGCTCAAAATGCATTAAGCTAATGTATTGTGAAGGCTGCTGCTCTGAAATGCCAGTTGAGGGGGGAGAAGAAGGAAAAAAAAATAAAAAGCAGTTGCTGTTGCCAGAAACAATTAGACACTGGCAACTCTGCTGGCCAGGCCCTCTGCATTTGGAGATGTTAATGGGAATAAACAAACTGCCGGCTAATTAAAATAATACTTGGTCAGGGGAGACGTAAGAATTACTGTCACGTCAGAGATATCCAGTGTATTTAAAGGAGCCGTAGCGTAACTTTTGTCAACAGTGCAGATAGTTTTAGCCATTTGTTTTAGAACCAGATTTGTTGCAAATAAGTTGAAAGATGAGTTGGAGGATTTCTGATGAACAGAAGTGTGTTGTAATCTCAGCAACTGCTGTTTACTAGCAAAGGTGGCAATGTAACCATCTCAGCTGTTTTTGTTCCTACTTTTTGCTCGTTATGTTTACCTATTAATTTCAAGCTACAGTTTTAACTCTGAAACCTTCCTTTTAACATACCCGTTTTGTAACTAGCAACATCTAAGGGGGAAAATTACTTTTAGACCTCTATTCTACATAGTACCAATAGAACGGATCGCATACTGCTCTCACTAATTACCTGCCAGAAGTATTTGCAGAGTTGGGGTTTTTAGTTAACACACTGTACTCAGAAGAACATAGCTGCAATTTTGCAAAAAGACCAGAAGTTACAACAGGGGGAGCAGACTGACAGCTACTGGCAATATACTGCAGATGAAAATAAACCAAAAAAATCAGTTTTGGGAGTGAGCCTAGCACACTCCATCCCCTAATGGGCATTCAAATGCATGGAGCGGACGAGCTAATTCAAAGAGAAGAGCTAATCCAAAGGGAAACCCTCTGAAAGACGCACCGTGCAGACAGCAGGCCCTCGCCACCGCCGCTTGGTCTGCAGGTCCCTGCTTGTCACAACCCACTGCCCGGCTGTACAGGGGAGTCCCAGCACTCCCCCAACACACCAACACAAGCACTCTGTAGGATTGAGCATAGTCCATTAAATAGAGCAGGATTCAGGTCTGATCCATGGAGCACGAAAGATTACGACTTTCTAACTGAGAATTCAGAAGGGCTACGGCCAACAGGCATGGGAGGACATGACCTGAATTTAGCCAAGACCTCAGGTTCTTATGCTCTTAATTCCTATTCCAATCAGCAGAGATTACAGCTAGACACACACTTTGTTTTCTTCTCTGAGAAAACATATTGGATGTGGTTGTGGAAGATTTAATGGGAACACATCAGTTTTGATGATCCTGCATCTTGCCTGGATCACATGAAAACATTCCAGCAACTGACATGGCACAGAAGTATGCATTGTTTTCTGCCCTTCTATAAGGATGTGCATAAAGTAAGTAGCGAGTGGCAACAAACTCTTTTTAGTAAATGTAAATATATATATTTCTTCCTAAATGCAATGCTGTCAATTCAGTGCTAATAAGAAAATACTACAACAATGACAGCTGACAAAATAGAGTCGACTAGTCACTGGTTTGCTCTGAACACATTACAGTAGTTAAGAGCTCCAAAACACAAAACCAACAGATCATTTGCAATGCTTACGGAAGCGCACACAAATCAGAAACTGCCTAGAGGAGAAATTCATTATTTTTCAATGGAAAGACTGATCTGCTGTTCACAGAGGAATCTGAGAGCAGAGTGTCATCCGGCGAGGCACTAACATCTGTCACTTCATATATACTTCACAGACACAGAAATGTCTCGGACAAGACGGGTGCCAAAACACCTCTAGCATGTGGTGGTTTTGCTGAGTAACAGGGAGACCTGTTAGGAGATCAGCACCAACAGAAAACCCACGTGGAATAGCTGTGCCATGGCGTGCCATTCCTTCAGTCCCATAGTGTCCAGAGCAGCACCGCTGCCCAGAAATAAAGGACAGACCTAGATGGAATTCCAAAGCTGACAGATTTCTATACGCAGTTAGCATTCGCATCGGGAAGTCGTGTCTGAGCATGTGGCTAAATGGGCACATCAAAAAAGTACTTGCATATAAAAAAAAAAAAAGATCTCTTTGTAACTAATCTATAGGTAACATTCTATAATATGTATATAAGGGGGGGTGTATATATGAATATATATCTATCATCTTTATTCTTTTACTTTCTATATATGGGCAAGATAGAGGCACTCCACTTTAATAATTTACTGTTCTTATTTCCAACTTTCTGCTTTTGTAATACTAACATCTAAACATTTGGCCCATAGGTTAGAAAATACATTTATTAATTCAGTCTATTTAATCCTAATACATTTTAGAATTTCCTGGCAGGATCCAAGAACCTGTGATGCTCACTGAAAGCAACAGTCATTTTAAGTACACCCTTGAGCCATAAAACATGAATAAAAATATCAGGCTTTTCCATATTAACTACTATTCTTTGTTACCTTAAATTTGTTATTTGCTTCACAGTTAATGCCATCTCCATTCAGGAATTTAATTTAATTTTTATTTTGGCCAAGAAAAACTTCATCTAATTCATACGAAACCCATATTTAATAAAAAACAAGAAGGAAGTGTAGTTCCCTTTTTGCATGGTTTCGTGTTAAAGCAGTAGTAATAAACCTCTTTAAAGCTTGTCTCAATCACATAACCTATCCATTACTTACTTTGTGTGTCCTTGGACAATTTACCATGCTGTTCAAGGAAACTGATTAAAAATGCAAATAGATCTATCACACAAGAACGTCATTTTCTCAATCTCAAGAATTATGGGGAGAGCAACACCTAGCAAAAGGAGAAAAGCTATAATAGAGAAGACAGTATCTTTACAAGCGTCTTTTCTGGTTGAAGCATAACTTGTTGAAAGCTTGACCCCGAGAAAGCAGGCCCGAGATTTCTTCCTGAGCCTAAAAATTCCTGAGCCCCAGAGGTCCACACATTGGCTATATATAGAGGGAAGTGTCCATACATGCAGTTTGGATCACAATCCTGCTTCTAATGGAAGGGCTGAAGACACAAGCGTATTGCACAGCTCTCGACAGGACAGCAAACGAACCCTCTGAGTACTACTCACAAGACTGTTTTCCATGTAATTAGCAAAGCACTTTTGTGATAGGATCAATTAATTACATTTCCAAGCAGCTGGTGATACTGACACATACCGCGCAGAGGTCTGTTTCTTAAATTCATTATACGGAATGTTTATCAAAGTCCAAGAAGACTTTCAATGCTGGTAACGTGCTTTACTGTGTTATTTTGTTTTGCTCTGTTTTAATTTTGTTCCACTTGCTTCCCCCAACTCTGGCTTTCTAGAAACCCAAGACACCTTTTAGTAAAACTGAAACAGCAGTGATAGGAGTGTTTCTTTATGACAACTAGTGGTTACACAGCACATATACCATAAAGAAAACACATATCTTTTTGGAACCATGTTGAAAAAATGTGTACAATCATTTTACTTTCAAACATACATCAACATGCATCAAATTGGGAAATGAGAACCTTTTCAGGTGCCTCTGAAAAGCAGTACAGCTCGCTCCCAAGTAAATACCGACAATCAGGACTTCAGTACTTAGTTGTTTCTACTCACAGAGAAGTCTGTTATCAGCTTTTGAGACCGCAGAATTTTTGGTGGACTGCAGCTATACAGGGATTCCATGGGGAGCTGATTGCATGCAACTTCATTTGGCAAAGCTGGAATAAAACAGGAATTCAGTCTCAGCTATCAATTAATACAATAGAACCCAGAAGAACCAGGATAAAATATAGCTCCCAAAGTAAATGTAAGGGATGACTTTCCTATTGCCCCAAGAAAATTATCCCATCAATCTGAAAACCAGTCAATCATTCCTATCAACACTGGACTTCTTAAAAACGTATCACAGAAGCACGGTGGGGTTTTTGCTTTGGGCTGGACCAGATCCTCTCTGATGGTACTTAGGTTTCAAGTAGCAGCTCTGGTGTGAGTATTCAGGTCTTTAAACAAACACACCACTTCAGAGCGTAGCATCTAAAAGCACGGAAGGTTGCACTTTGTGCAGGTTTAAAAACAAAAAGCTTCTCCATAGTATACCCATTAGAAGCTTAGCTGTCCAGCAGGTTTTTTTTGGTCTGAGAAAGCCTTTTTTTCTTTAAACTGAGAAATAAACGGCCAAGTTCCGCAGTCTGTTACATGTGCTCACTATTCATGTACATTCACTGCCGAAGATCTTGGATTTGGCAGTAGCTATGGGGAATGCGCAAGATCCGCTTCTTAAAATGCTGGCAGTACATCAGCCACGGCAGCAGACTAATGAGAGAGTGAAAGGGAAACGACTTTCAAATCACCTCCTGCCCTCTGTCTCATTAATGCCTAACCTCATATTCTGGATTCACGTACCTAGGTGTTAAGAAGGGATAAAATGAGAACCTTTTGTTTTACCATTTACAAAATCAGATATAACAGTGTCTGTAACGGGAGCTCCCCATAGCAATAACCACTACCATGTGGTCTCTATACTCATTTAAAGTTTGTATCAGCTATGCAGGTAAGCAGGATCTCAGAAATGGGAAAGGCAAAGGAAAAAGAGATGGTAAGAAAAGAGTTCAGACCTAAATACCTAGGAAAGTGGAAAAACAAAACCAACAGCTCTTTCTCAACCTTATTACACCAGTTGTGCTATCATGTATCTCACGGAAATCTCTTGGGGCCCACTGCTATAAGCCAAGAACGAGGCCGTGGTACTTTGAGGCTATCGACTGCTGTTGTGGGCAGTCCAGTCACACTGGAACCATTGACATCATTACTTGTCCAGTTACGAGCAAATGGCAGAGACATTCAACGTTTCCTATTTGAGACAGTCAGAAAGATTCCCGGGGGCTTACATGCAGAACAGTGGTTGTAAAGGAAAGACAGGCTACAGTATTTTACACATCCTTTCAGACCTAGGCATGTATGGGAAAAAGCTTTGCAGCTCGCTACAGTAAAGTGAATTTTCAGGGAAGGGAAAGGAGGGCAATCAGGAAAATCTTGAATCCTCAAAATCAACATCCACAGTATCTACTGACAGTAAGAGTGGACTTTCCCATGAGGCTGTATTCCAGGAGAGATTGCCATCATACATTTAGCATACTGCTGCAAGATGGAAAACATCCGTGCTATTGCCACAAACCCTGGTCTAGTTCTGGCAGGAAAAGCCTCAATGAGTGGTGGATCAAACAAGAAGAATGCGGGATAAGTTCTTTTGAGAGGAGGGAATCTTTGCTCTCACACATCCAGTTCCTAACCATGGCTTCTAGGCATTATGGCAGTACAAGTAAAGAATACCGGTACCAGTCGGTGTGTTGAGCCATAGCTCTGATATTCCTGAAAGGGTGTTTATAGCATCACAGTAATCAACAGCAGCTTGAAAACCTCTCTACCTGCATTCACAGAGATGCTCCCTACAGAAGCAACAGTATATGCTTACCAACAGGTGATGTGTGCTTACACATATAAAAACACAGCTCTGTAAAAGAAGTGCCTTAACATAGTAAGAAAAAATAAAAAAAGAACTCATTTCATATTGCAGGATTGTAAGTCCCCACAATTCTGTTAACTTTTACTCTCCATAGTTATCTTGGTTTTCAGAGACAGAATAGTTACTTCCTTGGCTTACTCTGAGAGCTTAATTTTAGCATTTAAGAAGCAAAACACTGACATAAAAGTATTTCATTTAAGGTGCAGCTACCATGAAATTCAGCTTAATGGGAAAGAACGTGAAGTATTTAAAGTTTATTTCAATTATGAATGTATTTGCCTATTCCTTCCTGTACCAGTCAACCAGAATCACCACATGAAAAAAATGCATTCTTGTATCTTTCTTCCTCCTCTTTCTCCCCCTTCCTCTTTTCTTGTGCTCTCTCTTTTTAACTTGACTGATGGTGATTTTTCGCTGTTAAATCCTCTTGAATCAGAAGTAGAACCACTGCTAAGTCTTAACAAAAGCGTTGTACTGCACGTACTCAAGGGAAGTACTGCCCTGAGAAGCAACGCATGGATTTGTTCCAGTTGAGAAAACAAGCTAATACTTCCCTTGCCGTCAGAGAAAAATCAAATGTATAATCTTCGATCAAGGGTTAACCATACAATTCTCAGAAAATACACTCAGCAAAATAGTGTTGACCTGTAGCACTTAAGATGTACTTGCCTTCACCTACTCTCTTACCAGTCCTCTAGCCAGCCATTTAGCATAGAAGCTTACGCGCATACAGAGATTTTAGCTATCTTCTAGTGTCTCACATTACCTATGTGCTTTTTTCTAAGGCTGTATTATCTGTCTAGAGACTTCCCTGAAGCTATGAGAAAGTAGTATTAAAGGCTAACATTCTGCTTCAGATTTAAACATACATTTTCACGGGAACCAAAGAATTTGCCGCACTGAAGCCAAAGACAGTCATAACCTGTTCAGTCATTGCTCCCACTTCCAAGGGTTACGTGAGTGGATTCTGCTGTACCAAAGAAATTAAGTGTCTTATGTCACTTGATACTTCACTTTTTATTATTAAAATAATTAAACGCTGCGCAAAATCTTAAAATAACTCTGTCATGAAGACTTTACTTAAGGCTCATATTATCAGGAGCCAGGTTTATGTTTGTTCTAAAAGCTGCGTCTACACAGATAACCCCACAGATTGCCTTTCTATTAAGTACCACAGGCCATTTGGATTAATAATCTCCATCACACTCTGTGCAGCTTTATATAAAGTCACATAGATAAATGCTGCTGTGGAAAGTTTTCTCTAGATAATCCTGCCTAGAGTCAACCAGGATAGTTAACATAAACTTGTCATGAGACTGTTGAGGAAGGTACATTTGAATGCTATCCAGACTTCGATTTTGGACAGTTCTTGTCAGAAAAGCAGATTTCAAGGGAGGCACGGTACTGTTATTTAAATAACTATTAAATGAACGTAACAGCACAGACAATAGAGTGACAGCGGTCATTGAAAATACTAAATTTTAATCTCATTAATGCATTCTTCTGTTTCCATTCATTCCAAGTTAAGTCCATTAGATGTCGTTTTAAAGTTATTCAGCTGAAGAAAAGGAATTTGTCATTTCACAGTCTCCTCACAAATTTGTATCCAGGTTTCTCCTAGTCCTTGCAGACAGTTCCAGGGAAGGTACACAGCCCCTCTGAATACAGGTTTACTACTCTGGATTGTCCGTGGAGACGGACAGGTACTCAGGAAGGCGAGTTCATAGAGGTTTAACCTGCCCTGCAGATGCATCCAGTCTTTCTTACTGCCCAAACGGGAGACCTAGAAAGTATTGATTCCTAAAATAAGGTCCAAAGGGAGATATACTTGCTCTTAATCTGTGTGAAACTGTTATGGACCGCTGCAATAAATAGAAAGACCTAATTTTAGTGATCATTGAAGGAAACACAAATGGAAGGCATGTTGGAGGCACTGTCTTAGAGGAAAGAACTCAGAACTCGGGAGACCCAGTCTGTTCCGTGTCTGCCAGTTTCTTCATGAGAGTCATTTACTCTCATTTACATTTACATTACTCATTTACATTTACGAAGTCCTTTAACTTGGCTTCTTCACCTAGCAAATGTACATAACTGGACTTGTCAGCTTTGAAAATTGCTGTGTTATAGGCACCCTAACACTATAATGAAGCAACAGAACAATATTCCTTATACTCAGGAACATCTTTGTAATACAAGCTTCTCTATTAGGAAAAAGACTTCAGCATCCCAAGAAAAGATAAAGCGAGGGAGGAAAGGAAAAATCTGCATCTGATTTGGGGGCACCTAAGTAAATCAGATTTTATAAACTTGCTGACTAATTCAGGCTTCTTAAAACATCAAGTTCTTTGTTGTAATCATAGTTTAAACAATCTTTATCATGCAATTAAATTCTGAATTCACTGCTACTTGTTACTCCTATTTCTCCTTTGCTTGCAAACACAAGATGCTTTGGCCTCCAGTTCGATTTCAGTTCTTCGGAGCATTCATGAAATTTATTTCTGTTTTATTAGGAGATTTTAGATTGTTGTGGAAATTACTATCTACTCTTTCCCTGGTACAACAATATAGAGCCCTATTGCATACAAAAATGCTGTTGCTGGACTTGTTTATAAATTTCATGTACTACCTTAGTCTGGATGATCAAAACTAATAACAACAATATCCTCTTCTCTGAAGTTCTATTTATCTTTTCTAAGGATTAATTTGAAAGACTGCTGCTTCTTGTGCTGTTATGTTTATTCACCGTATTTTTCTCTTTTATTTGCTGATATTATGTTTTATTTAATGCATATTGTACTGCTTGCCGGGGGTCAGTGTTTGTTAATCTTGCCTCGTCACTAAAAATCCTACTCACACACTACCAAGTTTTGTAAGCAAAAATGAACGATGGGCAGAATTGAAATAGCCCTCAAATAACTGTTAATTAGAGCAGAACTCTTATCTATATTATGCATCTTTAATTTGACAACTTATCTTTTCATAAGCTAAAAGAACAGAGGATTTAGAAAATAACAGCTAAGGACAGAATTCTGGCATACAATAAACCTACAAGGCAAGCGGGGCTCTGGCCCCCTTTGTCTCCCAGCTAGAGAAATCAGCAATGGCTAATGGAAATCGGTAGCCTGAAGAAAGAAGTACAATCAGGTACCATACCATCAAGCAAACACGCCAGTGCCAGGTCTTCCTGAAATGGGCCAGGCATTCTGACGATCACACCCCCTTCCCCCATCAACTTAGAAAATGCTCAATTTTGCTAAATCCAGCTATTTTCAAGGTAGAGGTAATAATACGTAAGTATTTGATAGGCTATAAAGAATGACTAGTTCAGTTTCACTGGCAGAAATAATCAGTATTATTATTGTATTTTGAAATATATTAAAATATTTCTTTGTACGGTTGCATTTTTTCAGGAAGAGAAGCCAAGGTTTAAGAGGGGAGTTTTTATCAAGGCAGCCTGCCAAAGGCTGCTCCGTAAACCCGCCAGCACAGACAAGAAACTCATCGAGTTAAAGAGTTACCTTGATATGCCTTCTCCTTCATCTGTAATAGGAAGTCTCAGGAAAAGCTATTTTAAAACATTTCAGTAACTTTTATAACAACACTTCTATAATACAAACTTTCAAAATGACAAGACAAGGAGCCCATCCAGTAGGCAAATGCCATTCCCACAACGTAAACAGGTAGAACAGTGACAGTTTTTGAACATGCATCTCAGCGCTCCCTGAATTGGAAAGTTTTGTATGAATAAAACCAAGAATGCAGTTACAGCACATAAAGTATGCACGGAAGCGGTTTCCTGAATTAAGGCCTAACTTCTTTGTCCACAGTCTCTTTATAAATAAATAGCAGAATCCAGCTTTTTTGGCACATTAGCTTTACAAAACATGAGTTAGTGGGAAACACTATATGCAGTAGAATTGACAATAAGATGAAAAATACAGAGCAAATAGAAAACAGTCTGCGGGGACAGGAGGCATAAAGCCTCCTCGAAATCCTAAATTCAAATATGCCTTAAGTCATGACTGAAATAATTTGTTTGGTTTCATCTGAGTGGCTAACAGAAAAGGCTTGTTCACATCATTACATTGCAAGAGAAGTGTTTATAGCTGCCAGGCTTTGTTCCAGACAGAAAAGTGGCAAATAAATGCATATTATATATAAATACATAAGCAGGGTAGAAAAAAAGATAAAATATAATGGTAGACAACAAACTATTCTCCTGATCTCTATTACTAAGCATCATTGGAGACTCTCATGAACAACAGTAATTCACAGAAGTAGTAAGTGATGTTTATAAATGAATGAAACCCCGATGACATCCTCCTCCGAGGAGAGAAGCAGCAGCAATCCCCTCAAGCCTCCTGCGTGGGAGGGCCAGAGAAATGCACAAACCAGAGCTATGAGAAAGGAAGACTGAAGAGTTCAGGGCCTAACTTAGATGATGCTTCCAGCCTCAACCGCTAGTAAGTCCTTCACCACCTTTGTAATACGGCACCGGCCATACCAGTTACATGGGAAAAAAAAAAAAAAAAAAAAAAGATTCTCTGCTGGGAATTAAGCACCCTTTTATAACAAGCTTTAGTGCAGCTACAGGGATAGCCTTTGTTTTCCGTGGATTTAGTTGCCTGGCCCCAGGAGCGCTTGATTAAGTTGAATTATGTGCCTGTTCGGGAGTTGATCTGCTTGGTGTTCGTAGGTGACTCTCCCTAGTTGTGTCGACGTAGTTCTTCGTGCATCTGCTCTAGAAACATGGTCAGGGGACCGATCCAGTGTCTGCTCTAGGAGCAAGGTCAAAGGCCTTTATTCACACAGCGCACTTCACACCACGGCCATAAAGAGTTGTGGTGGTTTAACTCAGGGAATGGTGCCCTACCAGATGAGGGACAGAACAGCTGAGGCTGGCGTGGCTTTCTGCGTGCCTCCGCTGGTGAAGCCGCAAGGCTGATGCTAAGAACAAAACCAGCCAGTCTGGGGATTCTCCCAGGAAAGAGAAATGTCAGAACTGACACAATGTTTGCAGTAATAAGCTGTGTTGGCAAAATTCTTGTAGATGTCACCAAAATGTAAATGAACTCCACTGACTCAGGGAAGCAGTCTCCAGGAGAAAGAGACAGAACTTATTTGCATTTAGCAGGGGATTACAAATATCATTGTTCTCTCTCCTCCTCTCGGGCTGAAAGTGTTGGCGCAGTGTCAGCAGTGCAGAGAGGCATTTCTCTCTCTTGAAGCTAGTTTAATACCAAGAGCATAAAGCGTGTATCCCTGGGCTTGTCAGCTAGCTCTTTCACACATACTTTGCTGCAGGAATCCTGATTCTCAATACTAGGAATAATGTATATGATTTAGTACAGCAGAAACATGTAGAAGTACATAATTGGTACAGAAAGAAGAGCTCACTCAATGAAAATACAAGACAGATTCATCACTTCAGTAGGATACAGTGAGGTCAGCTTTTGCTAGGCTGCAAACACTTTCTTGCCACAAGTACTACGCTGCAGAAAGAAGCCAGCACAGGCCTCGCAAAGTACTACAGAGACCTTATTCTGGAAATACTCTGTTGAACATGAGTTAGCAAGGACAGAAAGTTTACTTGATGATAGAAATGCATGAGAGACAGGTATAGTGCAACATCTTATTTTTTGTTGCCTGGAGAAAGGAAACATCATGAGGATAAACACAAAATACACAAAGATAGTACAGAAATGTTACTTACATTTCCCCCTTTTTAAGGAATATAAAGCAAAATACGAAAAATCTAATAGATGTAAGTGCCATACTAATAAATAGCAGAGTAATCCCCACTGCAGAAGAGATTAAAGCATCAAGGAAAAAAAAAAAGAAAACAAAACCATGTTTCCATAGCAAGTTTCTTTTTTCCTGTTTTCTATCTTCACATAACCCATGTAATATTCATTAGAAGTAATTTCTCAGCTTAGGGAAACAGTGTGCTGGTAATTCATCCTTCTTCCACAGGTCATAAGAAGTGCAGGAAAAATATGCAGAATTAGAGCATGACTTAACACAGAGCATAAGACACCGATCATGTGCCACAGAAAGTGTCAGTTTGGTTTAATTTGAATCACGAGGCAGTTCAAGGAAGAGCAGAGTTACGGTATTGCCCTTTTGGTTGTTGACTTTCGAAAGACATTCAGTAAAGCACCACTCCGCCCAAATGCATCGGTGTGTCAGGTCACAGCCTCGGCACAATCATCTGTCCTTACCCCGCTGCAGTGCGATCTGAACACTGCCGGCACTTGCAGTAAGCACAAGATAAGTTGTCTTCTGACAAAATTGGATCATACTTGTACTAACAGAGTTCAGCATGGGATTTCATGACTGAACAAGCCAAAACAAAGGGTCACAGTCTCGATGTGGTAAAATTGTGCGCATTTAGTTTATTGTTTGGTGCTTGAGCAACTGACTTGTCTTGTGGGAGATGCTGACATCCCAATGATGTGATGTTGGGTAAATCCTGCTCTTCAGCACTAATACCATGCCTTCCCTTTGAAAAGGGAGCAAGCATTTACACTCGGGATGCCAAGTTCCTGATACATCATCTTTTCTACCAGGACAGAAAAAATAATGTTGGATATATAGGCAGTAGATCCCCAGTCCCGTAGGTGTCCATTGCGCTGCACAGTCCGGCAAGCACCCCATCCTCCCTGCTGCATAGGACACTGTTTTATCCTCATGGGGAGCTAACACAACGCAAAATAAATCCACAGATTTTCCTTCTGTAACCCACCAAAAGCCCACCATACAGGGAACTGCAATGCCCTGCCACACATTGCTTAGAAAAATGGAGCACCTGCAGGATCTGAGCTACCTGGGGATAGTTCTGCTCTCGGTCTGCTCCCTTGAGCCGTTGTTTCGCTCAAGTCAGGAGGGAAGCGGTGGGTGAGAAGCCTTCCTCCTCTGTCTCCTCTGCAGTTATGAAGGACAGACAAACTGGCATTCACCAAATGGGAATAAAACATGCCTTAAAGTCAGCATCTCTCCTACTGCTTTACGGAAGCATGAAAACCTTGCGTCAGTCTGCTAAGTTGCAGTGAAAAAAGCCTAATTTTATCAGTAGAAATTGCCAACACAAATGAGAAGAGCTCTTTATTCGAGGATGATAAGTGAAAGCTAATATTAAGGCTGACATTAGGCAAACTGATTTCATATTAATCTTGATTTGGGATCATAGCACAGCAACTATTTGCGATAATATATGTATATACACATTTGTAGGCAGCAGACAGGGGGTTTATGGGCTTGATGTATTCATATTAAATTATCTTGAGTAAGAATCTGAAGGACAGCGTTTATATATAGACTAAATAAGACTAGTGAAATATTCCATTAATTCAAAGACATTCATCAGAAATACCACCACATCCCTACCATAGAAAGAGGTTCCATACAAAGGGTAGGTCCATACTGATGGGGCTCACAGCTGGAACCCAGTCCTCTCTCCCCAGCCCCTCAGGCCCCAGATGGCACGCTGCAGCCAGGACTGCTTTTCGTGGTGTGGCAACATCCTTTTCACCCAGCCTTCAACCTAACCGAACAGGCTGGGGACTGAACTTGCTCCATCTTTTTCCTGTCCACCCTAAACAAGCTGCTCTGTGCGAGGAGCAGGGACAAGGTGCTGGAGCAGAAGGAAGAGGTGTTACTGTTTTCGTTAGCTCTCCAGTGTTAACTACTAGGACAAATAAGTATATTTATTTGGACAAAGCTTAATGGAACAACTGGTACAAATGGTCTTTAAAAAGAAAGATCCCATTCTTGCAGATGAGGGCTTCCTTACCATCTCCTCCATGATTTCCTCCTTCCACTCAAGAAGGTATTGCCAGCCTAAAGAAGCCACGTCTAGAGCAAATCTGACAGATTAACTACATGTTATTGCAAGCTTCAAGCACCCTTCTCCCACATTTATTCTTGTAATTCAATAATGATAATGAAAATTAAGTATACTGTCTTTACAGGAACATAGTAATTAGAATTAAAAATTGTTGCTTCAGGACAAGGCAAAACCTTGAAGATAGATTTCTCTGCTTAAAAATGCTTTCAGTGTTTACCAATAAAAATAAATTTTAAAAAATTACTAAGATTAAAAACAATTTGCCAAAATTCCAGTGGAGAAAAAGAAAAACTTCATTGAAAAGATCCAACCATAGGGAAAAAGTGTATTTCAAATCTAATTCAATAAGCTTGCAAATAATGACTATAGTTTTGTTCCTAACTTATAGATGCTTGCATGGATAAATACTTAATCTGATCTCATACCATGATCATTATGCATGTACATTAAACCTACACATGTAAAACTGGTATGACTGCCGTTTTGAAAGACAGCATTCCCCCAGCACATCTTCCTGACATCCTGCTCATTTGGAACCCTACCTCGGTGAAGCATCTGCTTCTGTGTAATTTCATGTTTGGGAATAATTGAGAAATGAGCAGATAACTGAGTCAGCGCACAAGGTAGTTTGACTGGACGCTGTATTGATTCCGCCTGTAATGATTCAGGAACTGGTGGTGATGAAGATTGTTTGGATAGAGTAGTAGTGCAAAAGAAGTTACAGGGTACCCGTGCTTCATCAGTGATATCTACCTCATAGTCAGTGAGAGAGTAAAAAAAGAAATCTTGTGCTAAATTAATCAGAGGAAATAGGACTACAGTTCATACAGTCGGTAATCATCTTGACAAATACTGTAAATTAATGCATTATACACTATTCATTACTTTTTATCTCAGTCACAGTAATTTTCTAAGGTTGATATGTATATGTTTCTCTTAGCAGCAGAGTTTTTGGGTAATCAAACACTGATAAAGGGCAATATGAGGAATAAACTTAAGTATTATTAGGCTATCTCTAATCTTTCTTCACAGACAGGGTTTATCTCCAGGTAACATCAGAGATGAACAGGAGCAGTGACTTTCCTTTCAGAACCAAAAAGCTCACTGAACGCTCTCAGCACTTTCTGAATCAACAGGGTTGCCCACAGCTTCTCGAGTGCTGAGTGCTTGCAAGCTCAGGTATATTGTTAGCAATGAGGCCATCTGCTTTTATCGTCAACCCTCTCTTCCTTAGCCCAACCCTAAAATCTGGTATTTTAGGAAACTATGCAGCAGCTGTTAGAAAAATCTGTGATCTCATCGCCAGAAGGACTTAACAAGAGAGTATTAACAAGTGACACAGTAAATACGAATACATCAATTATTTTAATAATCCAAACCGCATGATATTTCTTCTATCGAATGCTGTCAGCACAAGGCACATCAGAGGATCTAGAGTGAAAGTCCCTGCACTATATGATAATTAGTACAGCCTTTAGAACAAATTGTAGTAGGACAACATGCACAGGCTGAACACTATAAAGCTGTAGGTGTAGCTCCATAAAACATAATGGTTATCCTTGTTAACATTTCTAGCACATTTCTCCAATTAATACCAATGCAGAAGCTATCTAGAAGGCGGCAGGGGTTCAAACAGGATTTTATTCTCCGTCCCTTTATCTCCAGTAGCTAAAAAAAAACCAAACCCAAACAAAAAACCCAAAAACCAAATAAGACACACACAAACAACCAACCCACACAAACCACCAAACCAAAAAAAAGCACACCTAACTTCAAACCACATGCCCTTACCATGGAAGGCAGGACCTCGCCCTTCTCAAAGTCATGAACAGCACATCACTGTAGTACAGCTTCAAGACACCCCCACCACTCTTGATTAAGATCCTTCAACAGATACTTTGTGATGCAGGAGACAAGAATGAGGAGTTAAAGGAACTGTTTGACACATGCAGAGATTTCAAACCTTTCCCATTTAATGTTTTTCCTCAAGCTTCAGGACAGTGAAGTATTTCTACTGTGTCGGATAAAATAGGAGCCATTTTCATGCTGTCAGTTTCTGCACAAAAGAAATTCATTGTCTACTAATGCAAAGAATATGAAATTTAACTTCCTTTTAATCTTTGATTGTCTTTTAATCTGATTTTTCACACATAAGACACTGAAGATGTTCATCTGTTCACACCAGAATTGAAGCAGCAGTGTATCCAGCTATCTCATGCAAATATCAGTCCACAGAAGAGCAGGTGCATACAATTTACATATCTAAGTTTAGCAATCTCTTTGAGATGGTGATAAATCCTTCTAATGTGAACTCTTTATGTCACACTCATATTGAAGGACATTTTGAGTTCTCCTGTATTGCAAGACTATAGTGTAATACATACCTTTTTGGTAGGGAAGAAGTATGTTTAGTTAATTTGCAAAGAAGCACCTTAACTGGCCACACCACTTGAATCCTCTTTGCCTCATTATGAGCCTAATAATGTAACTCCTATCTGCCAGCACCTAGTTAAAATGAGTAATTATGGTAGATAAGAGGAAACTGAAGAAGGGGTTCCGGTTTTGGGGGGGTTTTGTGCTTCTTTTTTTAATTTGTTAATCAACAATTATAAGAGTTCTTGCTGTTAGCAAGTATATAGATGAAAATCCCTTTGCAGTCAATGTGTGATCAGCATAACTGGGGGCAGAAATAATTTCCTTTTCTACTCAGTTGTTTAGATCTTTCTCCATATATTTGCCCATGTGCTTGAAAGAGGATAGAAGAGGATTTTAAACCAGCTGAGACTAGTTTCTCCAGCAAGAATCCCATAGCTTTTTTCAAAAAAATTCTTTTTTTTTCCTGCAGTGGGTAAATGGGAACAATTTAAACAGACACATTTCCACTATGACTATTAACAGAAGAGAGACAGGATGGTTTGCATGCAGGCATGTTAGGAGTTAACAGCAGGGCTCAGAAAACAGTTGAGCATCAATTTGTGCTGCAGTGGTGGGTTAATAGTCAAAGGAAGGTCATTCTGCCTCATCAGAAATAGCCAATTGTGGCCAGAGATGAAATCAGAGTTACCAGATAAACTGCAAGAACAACAGTTGGCGACCTTTAACATTAGACTAAGCATTCAAAGCACATCCCCTTGATGTGAACATCCCTGCTGTGAGGAGGTGGAAGGAACTGGATGGTATTTCTCTCTCTCTGTTGTTCCAGGCTGTATCCCTAAAAGAGCTTTCATTTAGGTAGTCTTTTTAGAAACACCCCTGCAGGGCACACTTATTTTCTGGAACTGAACCATTTTCTGGTCCCTTTTGTTCAAATGGCTGCAAAAACTGGCTATCCTTAAAGACAGTCAGTATTCCAGGTTAAGACACTGTCAAGGGTGCTCTGTGGGCATCGCAGAGGTTCTAACCCACGGGCAACACTGTTCATTACGTTGCATTCAAGGGATTTATAAAACCTTTGTAACTCAAAATTTAATCAACTTTCCCATAACATATAATTATTTAAATGGAGTCTAATCTAAGAAACAGAGCACTCACAGAAAAAGCTGAAGTTCTTGTTCTAGCCTTACTCTGCCTTTTTCTGTTATTATTCTCACTCAATCTCATTCAGTAGCAATGTAGAATAATGCACACTGCGATTTCTGTTTCCTTTAGAAATACGTTATTTTTTAAAAATCCTCTTTGAATATAATAAATAGCTTCATTTTTAAGAACAGGAAGGAATACCCACAGCCTAGACTTCTGATTGTCTGGAGAGAAACTGGTGCAGCATACACAGATGTTCCTCATGGCCTCCGTAGATATCAGTCCTTCTTCCCCAAACAGAAGACATAGCCTAAGAACCCAGGACCTCTTCCCACTTCCCAGCAGATAGGAATGTGTAACTACTTCATCTCCAGCAGCAATCGATGTTTACCCTGTGCCAAAACTAGCCTTGAAGGGAAAACTACATTTTACATTTAAAATACACATATTATTTATAAGAAGGAACTACGTGGCACCTGTAAAGCAAGCTGTACCTGCAAGGCAGCAGAATGTTACGCTGCTCCAGGAGAAGCACCGCTGCCTGTCAGCGTGGGGGAAGTTACTTTTTCCAGCCCATGAGAGGAGTGAGTCTTCTCTCCTCTTTAGCCTGACTCCGCTCTGCCGGCCAAAGGCAAACACGGCAGAGGGCAGAATTCGCAATGTCTGCCACGCAGCCCTTGGACACCACACACCATATGTATGGAATGGGCTTTGGCTGCATGGCAAGTCCTGGAGTCCGACTTACCAATCCTCTGACCAACCGGGTCTTCTATAGTAAGCAACAGGGATTTTTAAAGAAAGGGATTTTTCCCCCCTAGTATTTCGAGTAGTAATGTTTGAGTAATTTAATTTCTGTATATCTTTCAGTGTCCTTGAATTTTGGTGGCTCCTTTAGCAACAAAGAAAGTAGGTGATTGAAATCGTCCCAAAAAATCAATATCTGTTTTGCTATTATTGACATTCCTGCAGATGTCTAAGCAGAAGTCCTAGTCTTACTCATACAAAATCCAAGGGAATGAAAACGCTTCTTAATGGTATGAGAAAACTCCTTGATTTATGCAAGCAGATAGTGCTGTAGCTTTTACAGATACAAATGATAACGTAAGTCATACTATAGGCTTTGTATACTCTGTGACATCAACACCATAATTCATATGGAAGTGCGTAACAACACTGCAAAACCATTTTAATTATTTTAAAAAATTCAAGTCACCTTGAAAGAAAGGCCGAGATACATCACATATGATATCACCTCTTAAAGACAGATCTTTGGATTCCAGCATTTATTAACAGGTTTCTGTCTTAGCGCCCAGTTCCTTACATAACTAGTTAGATCAGTATTGCAGTTGTCATTATTTTCTGCATAGTAAATGTCAATCATTCCTCTACATATTTTTTTTTAGTAGATTACTGCTATTGAAGACTGGAGGGTGGAAAAAAAAAATTTCAATAGGAAAAGTCCTAAAGAAGCTACCCATAGCCACAAGCACTCTAGAAGGGGCGTTCAAAGGTGGATATGATTCCTGAAGCTCAGTTAGTAGTTCAGTCTGAGAGTTTTGTTGCAGATATCACTTTATTAGCTCTTTTCCAGAGTTTCAAATCATGTGCACAGGTTAATGATTGCTAAGAGATGCTGGTTAATAGAGCCAATTGAATAGCTCAGTGCAACACAAGGAAAATACAAAACTTCGTAATTTAGAAAGCCTCATAAATCTGAGACAATTTAATAATAATCAGAAGTGGATAGCTAATTTACAGATTCATAAATGCATACAGCACATAACAGAAAAGTCATCTGCTCAGCAGTTATTACTGTTAGAGCTAGCAAGAATTTCGTCACTGACTTCTCATTTTCTCTGTGGAGGTGGAAAGTAAAGTTTGTAAAGAATGAAACTTTCCTGTGGGTTCCCCCCTCCCGGCCACTGTAGAGTAGGTTTCCTGCCTGGGCTACATCTTCCACGAGCTGTCAACTGCCCTATAGCTACCTCTTTAGGTCACATTAGATATAGTTCAGGCAGCGCTCCACCTCCTAAAGAGAAGACATGAGACATCTAGATCACAGTTCAAGCAGAATGCAGAAGTCAAATACAGAATTATTTACCAATTACATTTTTTGAAACCTCTCCCTCTCAGAATAAAGAGAAAAATTATTATATTGCTACCATTTTTTCCTACAAATTCTGTGAGAAGCTTATGTGCCAAAATACCAGAGTTTCTCACAATAAAAAAAAAATTATGCTTTTGCCCCAGTCAAGTCACTACCAACCTAAGTGGGATCACAGCTTATGAAGGTAACTTTACTTTAATGGGTAAAATAGGATTCTCATCATACTTATTTCCAAGCCCTAATGCAGAGTTTTGGGAAAAAGTAATAGGCTCAGGTCCTGCTCATAAAATTGTATTAGTTCAAAGTTGTTTGTATATGGGAAAATAGAGGAAGAAATATATTGTCCATCACAAAGTGGGCTGTTATACTTCCAGAGTGATCTGTTTCACTGCAGGGGTATTTATCATGTTGATAAAATAGACCACGGATCTGAAAATTGGAAGATTTTTCCTGTTAATTTGAAACAGCACCTATACATGCTGCTGTGACATCAACATAATACCCTAAAGCCACAGCATCTGAAAAGATTTATTTTCTGAGCCCTTATGCAGCCACATTCTCTTTGCCTCTGACATTCTCAATTTGCAGGCTGCTGGTGATCCAATCTTATTCATTCTGGCTCTATAATAAGGATGTCAATGCAAGAAGAGAAAAGTCATTATCTGATAGCCGGCAGACATGATAAAAAGGCAGAGTTAGATATCTCGGAGGAAAGGCCACCCTTTCTGCCTTGGATGAGCTTCTCAAGGTCATGGGCGGCTTTTGTACCTGTAAGTACGCTCCAAATTCACTTTAAGCCAAGTGCATCAAATAAAACTGCAATGTACTTATCACATAGTCTCCTGTCTGAATAAGGTTTTGATATTTTACTATTAATCAGTGAAAAGTTTTAATTATGATTACAACATATTCTGCAGTCAGAAAGATCAAAGAGGCAGTGTGAGCCGCAGAGAAACTCAGTCTAAGTTTATGGGTCCTGTCTGGTTAATGGTATTCATATGGGTTTGGATTATGTGGAAGTATCTCCCACAGTAGCAATAATCAGGCAAGACTAGTTAACCAATTGTATGGAAAGATTTTCACCTCAAACTTAAAAATGATAATTAATATCATCTGTTTTGGGGAAACTGTTTAAATGTCACAGTTGCAGCAACTGACAGCAAAAATTTATTTAGTCATCGACTGTCTATTTAGTCATCGACTGTCAAATCGCTACTAAGTACCTTTCCAGAAGCTAAGCTACCATCAAGCACAGGTTAATGGGCTTTCATAAGCAGTAAGTGGATGAAAGTTTGAGCTGCAATATACATGAGCTAAACTAGATCAGCTGATCTTTAATCTATGAATACATACTCCACACGATGCCCTTTACAAGCCACATTAAGGTCAAGGTTTGAAGCAATCCCTATAGGGTTTTTTTTTAGTATCAATTGTAGCTTAAAAGGCAGTTTAATTTTCTGCATGCAAGTCAGAAAAGCATACCCAACCAGAGGACAGCACCCGAGTGGCCCCGAGACTGTAGGTAGCAGAGGCAAGCAGTGAGAGAGTATTAAATATGCTCCTGGGCCTCCTGAACTGAAAATTCCTTTCCCCATACTATTTGTACAGCTCTAGTAAAACCGATTTACAGAGAGGACATTTCCCAGGTTATTCTAGTCTTCCAGGCATTTGCCCAACTTTGCTACAAGATAATAAATGCAAAAGGGCCAATAGCCTTGCCTGTTCTTAGCCTCATCAGCAGTTCCTTTTAAACACTATTTAAACATTACACACACTAAGCGATTCTCATCTGCTTCCTATGTCTCCCTAGAATACAGGAAGAATCTGATGCGCAGTGTTCCCATAGCTGAGTAAGTATAACCGGTGAGCTGAGTGGTTTTAGTCTTTTGGTATTAAAAACCCACAGATGCGAGTTTGTGTTGCAGCATGACAGTCTGTGCTACCGTGCAGCTCTTTAGAGGGCAAGAACCCAAACACTCAATGCATTGAAATGCTAAGGCAGTGCCAATTAATGGGTTCCACCTGACACAAGCCATTGCCATAGCCAGACCTACAAAACCCTTTCTTCAGTGACCAATTTTCCATCTTCCGTACTTCAACAACAACTATAAACTCCCTGTACTTACTCAGTTTTCAAGTCTTTCTGGGTCTCTAGTTATTCCTACCTTAGTAAGTTGCCATCACAGCTGCTGCAGACCTTACATGATGGAGCACTCAATGATAGGTGTGCCAAGATTAATCCTTCACCAGAGGAACAGAAGGCAGTCTCGTGAGAAAACAAAAAGCAGATTGCAAGCAGCTATTTGAGGAGAACATACCTAGTTCATACTACTTCTTCCCTATCCAACTGGTCAGAATTAGTAAAAAGCACAGTATTTTCCTCTTTTTTATAATGGGGAGGGAGCATTCAGGTCCAGGTTTATCATTAAGTGGGACTCTTAACCAGGGAGTCAAAAGAAATCATAGATCCATCAAAAGTGTTCCATGGAAAATGTGCTGATTTCAATATCACATCTGACAGAGCTGAGCTATTCTCGTAAGCTTTTCCATATATGGAATTACTGACTTTTTTAAAATATTTTCATTACACTTAGGGATTGGAAAGGTTAAAAAAACCCAAAACTTGTTAAATTGCCATTCCATTTAAAACTGGCAGGTTGTTTGCACAAAAATAAAGGAGTTGAACAAAGTATAAGTGTAAATCAAATACAGGCCAGATCTCAATCTGAAGTGACTCCTGATAACTAGTTCCTTTGGATAACCAAGGTAAGTGCCATAAGCGGATGACATCCTGGCATTTATCTAGCCTAAGTGGGAAGTTCCAACCTTCCTCAGAATCCAGATGGAATACCTTTGAATCCAACAGAGACTTTTTTCTTTTGAAAAAAAAAAAAAAATGTAGCTCCTATGGGGCCTTTGCATCCAATGACTTGAACAATATCCCTCTCTCCCTTGCTACAGTGATGCTCTGTACAAAGCCATCGCCTGTGATCCAAACCCTTTTTCAGCTTGTTTTTGTAATGCATCTACCTTACTCGTTCTGTGAGCTCCTGCCTGGGAGCTACAGAAATAAGCAGTGTGACAGCAGGCTGACAGCAGCTGCAGGCAAAGGCTTATTTCACAGAACAGCAGCAAGTGCAGAATCCAATTGGTCACTCTTGGCCAGATAAATCATCTTTGCGCAAGAGCAGTTCATAAAGGCAGAATCAACAAAAATCTCCATCAATTCCACTAATTTAGCTTATCTGTGTGCCTCACCGAGACATCTCAACTCCTTCCTGCTATCTGTCAGTCTCCCCTCCTTGATAAAGAGACTGCATATTCCAGCAGCGTCCCAACCAGGGATTAAAAAAATGCTTTAAATTGCTTTGGTGTTTGAGACACTTTGTTGTGATTTTTTAAAAATCAAAGCACTATCCTATACTGAGCTTCCTCCTACTCATTTCCAGTCCTGTACACTTTGTTAATATCGCGTATTTAGAGGTAATGGGAGGTGCTACCTCAACAACCCCAAACAACTTGTGGTAACCCAGAGTGTATATGTAATACAACATTGTTCTGTCCGTGTGCTTCAGCTCTAGTTCAGCAAGTAATCGCTAACCCATTGTGTCCTCAGGCAAGGCTTAACTGAGGCTGGCAGGGATGCAGAGGTGTAGGATTCCGCACACAAAATCCTTCCAGTACAACACATCAGCTCTTCTTCAGGAGCCATTCATGCACATTTCAGTCTGGGAAACAAAACCATCCATGTCTCATCCTCTCCACCAGCAAGAACATGAATTATCATCTTTATTAAGATGATAGATTTTAAACCAGGGGAAGAGATTTGGTTATCTTAGTGAAATCCAGCCAAATAGTCTCCAATTTTTAAAGGGAACAAAGAAAACCCTATCAATTACAGAGAGCATTGTGGCTTCACTAGAGCTGATGTGCCTTCAGAAAAAAACCCAACCAACCAAATAAAAAAAAAACAAACACAAAACCCAAACAACAACAACTATTTCAGTATGGAAAGAAGTGATTTTCATTTCATGTAGTGCTTCCCTTCTGTCTTATCTGGGATACACGCATGTAAAAGCAGTGAAGAAGAGAGAAGCCACTCCTAATAGAGGGCTGTATCTTGGGTGAACCAAGCTCCCATGACACACCTGCAAACCAAGACATTTCACTCTGACAGGATCTGACCCAACTGAAACTTCAACATTCCTTACTGCCAAGTTAGAAAGGAGTAAGAAGAGCCCCTTCAAAGACAGGTTCAGGAGAGGGAGAAATAGCACAACATGTGCCAAAAGTCAAGTTGTACTACACCTCCTTCAATGTTACTTTACAAGTTGGTCTGCTGAGATGCAGGAGCACTGGGTAAAATAATGTGATATTTAAGGGATTTTGCAGATGGATAATTTATTGTCCAACACTGAATGGATACTGTAGGCAATTTTCCACTAGTACTCTCACTCTAAATGAAGTGTTTGCTCAACCATACGTGCCCCTTGCATTGTATTCACGGCTGCAACAGCCACACAGCTCCCATCACTGGATAAAAGCAATGGTTTGTGCATCCCATGTAATTCACATTTAGAGGATTAGATATAGAGTATTCATCTTTATGCATGTAATTCTTTACAGTTTGCAGTTTCATGGAAAAATACAACTTACCTTAAAAAAAGTTATCACTCTGCTATTGCTGTTATGTTTATGGCCTGTACATAAGTTTCCAGATACTTCTACTCTGAATGAAAAAAACATACCATTTTTATATACAGGAATGTACAGTTTATCAAAAGACGACATATTTGGATAAGAGGAGAAATATTTATACGATGTTCCTTTGCCCAAAATTAATGTAAACATCTTTTGCCCCCAAAAATTCAGAACCAAAGAATTTATATCAATATAGCATCTCGTTCTGTAGTTGTCAGTCACTTCAGCAATTCCCATAGTAGTAAATCAGTCTGTAAAGTCTAGAGGACTAGACCCAGTGCCAAATTGAAAATAATACCGTAAGAGAAGTTTATCAACTGCATATTGTTTTAGGAGCAGGCTAAGGGGAGTTATTCATTCCTTCTAATAAGAGCAATATTGCCGTATATCTTGTCTTAACCAGAGACTGGGTTCAATTAGATTAAGAGCATAAAAAAAAAAAGATAACAAATCATGACAGTGAGAAACAAGAGATAAAATAGACAAGATTTGGAACAGCTAAGGAAGCCCTGAGAAAGTGCTAGATAAATGGGCTGTCTTGAAATAAAAAAATAACACCTCAAGTACAAGTGGCAAGTATTAAAGAGAGTGCTTTCTATTTGAAGTCACTGCTAACTTGTTAAATACCTATAAAGCAAAACAGGCCCAAATATTAGTGCTTACACTGGGTGGCACCACAGGCATCTCCAAAATAGTCAATGTGTTAAGGTATCAGATACACAATTAAAAAAAAAAAAAAAAAAACACACACCAAACCCACAAACAACAAATCTAGTATTTTTTTTCTTTAGTCAGTCCCTTCCTGTTCAGAGGATCGTTTAGAAGTTGTCCCAGTTTCACAAGATCTGAAAGCTCTCACTGCAGCCTCTTTTCTTTCCCACTGAACTTTCTGGGAAGTTTATCACCAGCTCCAGTTTCAGTACTACTTGACTGCCGTTTGAAGACCACAAGCCTGATAGGGCATGGAGCAACCTCACACCCCAGGCTCATGTTCTGATCATAATGGCAAAGTCGATTCTTCCCGTTTATCTAGCAAGTCTATCTTCCCCTTATCTAGCAAGTCAGCCAAAATTGCCAATAAATTATCACCAGTACTTTCAGTTCAGGTGTCAATTCCCGGCAATTGTGATTTAAACTAACTGGCACTCCTGTGATATTTGCATCTTTCAAAGACAGAATTTGCAAAAATCCAAATAAGGCAATGGAAAGCCAGCAGGAGTACACACTTGGACACATTACCAACAGAGATAGTTTAAAAAAGCTGTACAAATGAGAAACACAATTAGAATTTTGTAAACTTTGAGGAAGTTTAGTTCTAGTGCAAGGGCCATAAGATCAGCAGAATCTACCCCTCAAACACATCCCATACTTGAAAACTCTTTGTGCTATGAGTATTGAGGAGGACAGTTTTCCCTACCCTTTACATTTAATGATACAGAATCAGTTTAATTTTCAGAAAACTCCGTTTTCTCTTTTGGCAAAAAATGCTTTGTGAAAAGCTCAGCACATTACTTGGCTCTCTACCTTAATTGTTCATAAAGATTCTCCGCCAACAGTGCTTCTAAAAAATTAACAAAAACCCTACTACATGCTAATTCCCCAGTTTTTTTATATTTCTAATCAGTTCTCTCAATGTCAAATGTTGGCCAATGATAATAAACGTTGGCTTGAAGCCATCAGCTTCTTTTTAAAGACACCGAGTGGTATATCCCAAAGGAAAAGAGTGGGGAAGACATTGCTGATAACTATGCGCTAACATCTACCCATGTAAAAAGCACTTGCACTTCCAAAAGCACATATTCACTTTACAGCACATTCAAAAGAACAAAGTTTTGTTAGCCTTAGTTTCTGCAGGAAACAAACTATTTATCTGTTCAACTGGCATATAGCCAGATATATATCCGTGCCATATTTGAAAGCTTGCCTTGGTGTATTTGTATCTCCAATAATTTCTTGCATCAATAAAATTCTGGCTTATTCAATACATATTCTGATCCTGAGCAGCTAATGGGAGATTTCTTTTTATTTTGAGGGCAGGAGGTGTTTGTTTTGCGGGGTTGGGGGTTTTTTGTTGTTTTTTGTTTTGTTTTTTATAAGCTGTGGATTAAGTATAGGAAATGGGTGCTTATTGCAACTTGTTTTAAAGACCTAGGCCCAAATTTGTCTACCTTTACTGCATGCCCAAACTTTTGTCCATAAAGAAACATATGGAGCCTTTTACTTAAGCAGGGATTCTATCTGTGAAATCCTGAATCCTTTTCCCCATCATTTCTAATGTTTACCTGCCCTCCATTAGCAGTGCAATCCCCCATAAATACATCTATGGGCAATTAATTCACATGTATAATCACATGCCACCTGTTGATTCTCTAGAGGAAACTTACTGTTTTAACTTTTGATACTCTCCCTTTAGCTGGTCTCAAAAGGATATCTGACTTGTGAATACAATACTGGAGTTATTCTGACTTTTCATAGTTTGGGATAATCTTGCATTTTCCATTTTTTTCCCTTAAGCAGACACAGTGGAAAGCAGTTATAGCTTTTGCCACATATAACATGAGTGCATTTCGACTGAGAAATAAAAATGGGGTGGAAGTAAGAGTAGTAATGTTGCTGTGCAGAACTGGTTGATTGGAACGGTGCCTGGGGCAGCACAGGGCGTACCAGTGTACCTGCTGCACCACAGTCTTTCCACACGGATTTAAGGCAGGGTCTGCCTGCCCACACAGCCCCTTCCTTACACTGTGTCAGGCCAAAGGAGGGGGGATGAAAGGAGGATGACTGCACCAAATCTAACCTCTCCGCAAGGCATGCAGCCAGCTCGAACATGAGGAAGGTTGGGCCTAAAGTACAGGTTTGGGATCATCCTTGGGGCCCTGTTTAAACATACTGAGGAGCCCAAAGGGCAATAAATTGTTTATTTACTTTCAGGTTTTTAATGAGTAAATTTTAAGTAAATTGAAGATGGTTTTCTATTTCAACAATTTATTAGATGTTAAGGCCAACAGGACCACCATATTGAAACGGCCTCAAGTTGCACCAGGGGAAGTTCAGATTAGATA
>VYZM01018898.1:367456-392179 GCA_013398915.1 Dromas ardeola | reverse complement strand
TTTTTTTTTTTTTACACAAAAATCCAGTGCCTCGCTAAGAATCCTCTGAACCAGTCTGTTCCCCCTCTGCTCCAAATCAGTTTCTTGGGATGCTGACTCATCCCACAACCCAAAGCATGCCCTGTGCTACAAAAACATGCTCTGCTGTTTCACTCTTGCCCAAAACTTCCTCTGCAAAACTTTGGACTCTTCTCACACTTAGTAACAACACACAATGCCTCTGTTTTGCTCAGAGCCCACATTTTTGAGTATTCACATTCCCCCTTGTGCACTGAAGTCCTTTCAGCAGCAATCAACTCATGATACAAAGAATCTTTCCAGGAATAAGCAATCAAAATTACCATTATGCAACAGACATCATGGACTCCAGCAGGATATTCCCCAATTACAGGGAAATGACTGCCCAGTGACTCCCCCAGAGTCAGTTAGTAACAGCTCCAGAAATCGGTCTAATAAATACATTGTCCATAAAAGCATGAATTTGTACAATGGGTCTGTCTCAGGGTGTCTCTCACTGCTTTGAAAGCCCTTAGTTTTGGCATCCATATAACCACACTTCGTAAATGTCTCTTTTCACAACTGACACGTTCTCTCTCTCTCTCTGCTGTACAGAAGTGCACCTGAACCAGAGCAGCCCAACCAGTGAATTCCCCAGCTATGGAGAAAATGGCAATGATACCAGTTTACTTGTTTCACCCCTTCTGGTGGCTGGAGTAGTGATTGGACTTGTGCTATTTCTGTCCTGCGTTACAATCATCGTTGGCAGTCTGCGAAAGGACGGGCGGCTACGACACCCACATCTGAGGAGAGATGCTGTTTACGGTAAGACAGCTAGTTATAGCAAGATAACATTTAACTTTATTAATATCTGGTGTTACGGGCAACAAAAAGCATCTGTCCGCTGTGCAAGGGATAAAAAAATTAAAATAATTTAAAAATAGGATGAGTTGGTCACAGGCAGCTCTGTAGTTTAATAGCATCTTTGCTGGCACTGAATTCACATAGTACAAGCTCCGCAGTTAATGGTTAATATAAATAAGGCCAATGCCAACAGCATTTCTTAAAGAGCTTATTTTCCCTTGATACAGTATAAGATCCCTTCTCAATCACTCCACTGCGGATAGTTTATTTTCATATCCCATTATAGCCTTGGTATAGCATATAATGTAGTTTCTATGTGTTGAAAAGACAAGAATCTTTTCACTTCTGCAGCGTGCACCAACCTACAACAATGACCAGGCAATCTCATCTTTTCTGACCACGAAAGTTCATAACTGAACAACAGGGCATCAAAATCTCATTACAGCTGTCATCATCATTAATGACATCAATGTCATTACAACTGTCATCATCATCAAAGAGACTAGTTTGCTATCAAAAAAAGTGCCAATTCCTATTCCCCTACTCCCTGGCAAAAATCCACTGTACTTTAAAAGGGTTTGGGAATATGAATGAGTTCAGCGTAGAATTATCTTTTTGGCTAATTTTGGGTTTGGTCACCAGAAGTTAAAAGCCACTTTGTCAATTAAATTACAGAATCCGATTATTTCTATATTTAAGGAAAAGAACAGTTACAAAAAGTTACTTTGTAAGTCTTCAGCTAGTAAAATTCAATTGATATTCAAATTCAAAAAGTAAAATTCAAATGATAAATGGATTAATGGATTGAGTGGAGCATCAACAGTTTTTGTCATCTGTGGTTAGGCTCCTATATCTGTACTTTATGAAAGTACAGTTCTTTGCATATTGTTGAGTTTTTTCTCTTTATATAGAAAAGACAATAATAGTAAACCACATAAAAATGCACTGGCTCAAGTTTTGGTTTCATTGAGGTAAATCAAGTTTTCACTGAAGCCAGTTTGACTTCATTTAATTATCTGGACCAGGAATTTTCATGTCTAGAAGAAACACATTTCCTAGGATCAGTCTGCCCACCTGGAGCCAGGAATAATTGGTTTTGGCTTTTCCAGAAACATTTATCCAGATAAGTGAATAACATCTATGTTTTGGAAACAAATTCTAGACTCCAAGTGAAAAGCAAACTACCATGGTAACGTACAGAGGGAAAAAGGAAAGGAAAAAAAAGAAATCAAAAAACCTAATGCCTACTATTATTGTAACATCTATTTTTCCTACTTTTCAGCAGTTAAATTTGGAAGTAAATAGTTAAACCCAATTTGGAGTTACTGTTTTACCAATGAACACCCAGATTTTGGCATGATAAAATACTGACCATTAAGATTCAATCAATACATTTAAATCTACTGCCATGTTCTTTAAAAAACCCTGAAGCCAGGCAAAAACATAAAGGACAATTTTCAAACTGTTTGTTATAAATAATAATGCTAGAGAAACGGAAAGAGAAAAGCATGGTGATATTCTCAGAGAAATTCAAAAGAATAATCTTAAACTAAATTGTGCTAGTCTACCCAAGTGAGAATTTTACATTAGCACATGCCATCTGAGTATCTCAGCATGTTTCCAGCGGCCAGCTGGGGAGCAGCGGGAGTCACTGGGAAATTGGCTTCCTTCACTTCTCCAGCAAAAGGAAAGCACAGCGCATGATAGACAGGATTAGTCCTAGTAAATTCCTCGAGAATAAATTGGCAGAGGTGAAAACTGCCAGAAGGAGGAACCGGCAGTTCAAGTGAGTCCTGCCCTTTACCCTCTGTCGACTGCTTTAATGTCACTTTAGAAGTTGCCCCTTCTCTCTGGGTACTATGTTAATGCATCAAGTGAAAAGGAGAGACCATTTTATTTTTAAGATAATTGCAGGGGGGCAGGGGAGTGGATATTGCTGTATTTCCACAGTTTGGGACATCCTTATGGAAGTTTAACCTGGAATACTGAGCATTAACTAACTATCCTCAAAGACAGAAAATAGCTTCTTGTTATTTCTGGAGCTATGAGGCTCTCGTGTGAAAGCATTAAGAAAGCCCCAGAGCAGGCAGCGGGATGATTTTCTCTACTATTTTCCAGTTTTTCCCCTTTTTGTGAGTGTTTTTATTAAGAGCAGCATTTTCTCCAGACACATACCTACAATCAAACACCTAAGCCTCCTTTTAAAAACCTTCACAGAATTCGCAAGGTTTCAATCTGCACGACTCCTGGGAACTTCAGCAATCCTGCTAACCTTTGAAGCTGCATGCAACACAACTGACACTCCTCTTCAGCTTTTGAGGCACAAGAAAAGCTTTAGACACTCGCATCTTGCAGGGCAGCACTAAATATACAGCCCCTGTGCCATAGTCTGAAACACCACAGTTCATCTGCAGATGATGCTAACTTGCTCTTGAAGTCCTGCGAATCCTCATTGTTCCAGAACACCAGTAATTCCTCCTAAAACATAGCTTTTATTTTCTGATTTATGGCAGTGTCATAATCAGTGATATTGTCTCAGATACTCCACCATGGAGGAAGAAAGCAGCAAGTATTAATTGCTTGTTTTCCAGCTCCAGATGGCTTCTCTTATGGTGGCTCTTTTGGAGAGCTGAGATCCACCTGCATGGAGGAGTTTCCCCCAGCTTTTGATTTTGGTTCCTATCTGGATACACTTTCTCAGGTCAACGTCATGTATCCCGATTCACCTCCACGGTAAGCACTTTTCTAAGATTCTGAGTGTTATCGTCCATTATAGTGTATATAACCCATTATAGCCTATACTGTACAGCCTATATAGTTCTGCACTTGCAAAGAAGAAAAACTGCTGGACTTATACTCACTACAAAAATGCGGGTCACATACACTCTAAATACAGACAGACTTTGTTTAGTTTGAGTATAAATTCAATCCTTCCTTAGCAGAATATATCTTTACTAAATAAAGGCACACGTACAGCCAATTCTCATTTACTCACATTCAGATTAAAATTTATCATATTGATTGCATACTAATGAAACACACAAGTAAAATTACTTATAAACATCTGTCTTCGAAAGAAATTACTATACAAGTCAAAGTTTCACTTCCAGGAGAAAAATACGTACTTTTTTCAAGAACTTTCAGGTTACATTTATTACTGACCTTGAGACTGTTCAGATCAGAGTAAAGAGAAAAAACAAAAGGGGGGAGGGAGAGGAGAAGTGCAAGAAACCTTTAAACCTTTCTGTACTTTTCAAGAAGTCTCACTTCTCAACCTTCTTAACCCCGGTATTCTATCAGAAAGCAGAACTGAAGAAATACCCAGTACCTGTACTTAACCTCCTAATTTAGGATAGGGAGAAAACTGTTTGGGATTGTTCCTCTTCTATCAGTAATCTGCAAAGGAGGACAACTACCATTTCAGCTGTTTAACCCAAACCTGCTGTGGAGAGCCATGGTTGCCTGGATTGTAGTAGCATAGTAGCTTCTTTGGAGAAGAGCACCCTTCACATATCAGACCGTTCTAATTGCCTGGGGAGGTAACACCGCCAGAAGAGGCTCTTTCCAAAGACAGTTATTCCAGAAATTATATAGCAGCTCCTTCCACGCTTGTGTGCCTTCATTCACAAGATACAAGAAGAGCCATCACAAGTGACAAGAGTCACACTTTAGGCCATCTGTATCTCCTCTGTGTGCCTCATGCACCTTGAGGTTAATAAATGAAAGAATTCAGTTACTCCTTCCAATGACCCAACTGAAATCGTTTTAAACAGAACATTACTTCAGACTTCCTGTAGTGGTATATCCTACAAACAGCAAATAATGGTTGAGCAGCCGTGCCCCTCTCCTCTTTTTTTTTTTTTTTCCCCTCCTTTTCTTCCTTTTAAGCAGACTGTTTTGAGTTAAACCGGTATACTTATAAGGCCAGCCCTTTTCTGACTGCTTGTATACATACGCAATCTAGAGCAAGTCAGTAGTATGAACATAAAATATATAGATCTTCGCTTTTTCTATTCTATGTGCATTTTACAAGCAACCCTTTATGTATTACAAAGTCATACCATATAATAAATGGGCTTTTAGAGATGGTGTAAATATTTTAGCAGAAAGCTCACATGTGAAAAATTATTCTGAGCCTGGCATCTAAATTTGTAGAATTTCATATAAAGCCACTTAAAAATGTAGACTGGTTTTTGGACCCACACCCACGAGTCTTTACTAATAAAAGCCAACCAGCTGACACCCAAGCAACAACTTGAGTAGGCAGCTGGCCAGATTTCTGAGAACAAGCCCAGACCCCTGTGAAGAAGCTTTGAGAACATACTTCTTTAGCAGACAGGTATCCTAAGATTATACCAAAGGTTGCTTCCATTTCTAGTTTGAACCAGGCCCAAAGAAGAATTTTCCACCTCTATGGAGTTCCCTGTTTGGAAGCAGATACAGGAGTGATGCAGGATAGCACTAGATGATCTAGGCTTTCCTGTAAATTCTCCAGCTACTTCTATAATAAAGCCTGGCACAAGTTAACTGTCTTGTGTCCTACCTTCATCTAAGAAGCTATTCTGGGACATCAGTATAAGGATCAGAGAGACATAAAGGTATCCAACCACTGCCTCCCTCAAGCTTCCCTTCTGGGCTGAGTGGACTGAGTCCCTGAGCGGCCCAAGATCTGACTCTGCATACACAAGGAAACACTGTTTATCCCATTAACTGCATTTCTGCATCCTAGGTAAAAAGTAAAGATCGTTGTTAATGGTTTTGCTGTTTTCTCACTGCTACCATAGTTAAATATTTTAGAAAAAGTAGCTTTGGCAAATCATCAAAATCTTACTAAGTTTTACATCTTAGCAACACAACTTTGAGAAAACTTCAGGAAAAGTAGAGCTTAGCAGATGGTTGAAAGCAAAGCTACATAGAGAGACATTTAAACTTACTAGTAATACATTATGTAGTCCACTGTATCTCTGTTCAGAAAAGCACTGGTTGAGAAGCATTGTATGAATACACTGCATTATGTAAGAGCCTGAAAAACATCCGTATAGATACCTTTACGCTCTATTTCATGGTATAGCACTAAAATGTATCTTTTTCTAATTAGTAGAGTATGGAGATTATTTGGACTGATGGGTGCTAACAGCAGGAAAACTGTCAGACATGACCTTGAAGCATAAGTAAGACATACTTGACCTTGTGCGTTAAAAATATTAACTGACTGGGATCAATCTCGTTACATATGATAATGTTTTAAGAAGTAGGTTTACCGAAATGTAGCGCTGGCTAAATCAATGCAATTCCTCCTTCTAATTCATGCAGTGCAAGATGTAATTTAAAGCTAAACTAGCATGCCCAAAGCTAATAACACAACTGTCGCATCAAGAGAACAGAAACGAAGAGCAGTGAGGAAAGCAACTGCTCCGGCAAATAACTCTCAACAGATACTTGAAGTTCAGTGACTAAGAACTAGTGTCCTGACACCATGAGCAGACACCAAGGCTTCATTTAACCTTCATTTAACCCCATTGTTCTAATACAGCCTGCAAGAGGCAGCAGCATTACATCCCTGCATACCAGGGGCTGCAGGGCCGAGTATTCCTCAACATGCCATTTTTGCTAAAACCATACTTTCTGAGATGATTTCAGTAGAAAGCACGACACCACTGTTCGGCTAAGGGTGTGATTATAATCAGTCTAGAATCTTCTCATTGGGTTTTACAGTTGGGCTTTAAACCATGAAATGAGTGGAAAAGGAATTTAAGGGGGAAGGGTGATGAAACAAAGAGTCCGAGTTGAGAGTACCCATTCCGGACCAGTTAGCTCTCCCTTCGCCATAGGACTGCCCACTCTTGACTCGCCAATTCAAAGCCCAATACAAAATACTATTTATAGAACAACTTTAACTGGGAAATTAATTTATGAAAAATGCCTTGGGATGTTAATAATTTAATTGCTTTGATATCTAAATCACAAATTTCATTTGAGGCTCAATCTGATTATCATAGACACTTCCACTAACCACTTTCTTACATTAGATTTAGAGGAATACCACGTACTCAGTTTTGTTATTAGCCTCACATAGTTGTGGGGTGGTTACAGAGAAGCCATTTGGTCAATTTGTCTTGACAGCCCAAAATATACAAGTGCTCCTATCCATAAACGGCCCTTTAGGATAATTAATGACTTCCTAATGAATCTCAGATCTGCATTAGCATCTGTCAGATTGATTTTACACGAGGTGTAGAAGGGAAATATAAAAAAAAAAAAACTGTGGATGTAAACCAAGCAGTTTCAAGACATTAGGGGCTTGTATTTTAGAGCCTATTTCTAACATCTACAGATACTTACAGTAGTGCTGGAAGTTAAGTTAATGTTTCATAGTCTGTGTTACGAGAGTATTTGTTTCTAAGAAACTTCAGTCATCTGAGAAAGATGATCCAGGTGATCTAGCAACAATTTAACCACAGAATTCTTCGCCCCCCCCAATTAGGAAACCTGAACAAATTCAACTAGGACAAGTTATAAGAACAACCTCCATGCCATAGCTTAACTATCATCATAGTAAATACGACTTTGAAAGAAATCCTGGAAAGCCTGTAAACCCAGTATTTGCCAATTTGTTCAACATTGACTGTGCTGAGTGTTTTTTATCTCTTTAAACTTTTAAGGAGAATCAAAGAAAAAAATAATTAAGAGTATTATTCAGAATTATATGGCAGGCAGCAGACCTTTAATCAAAAAGGTCTTCCAGAGTATGATCAAGATGGCTGTAGTTATCATTTAACACATCCCAAACACATGCTCTTGACACTGCGTGGATAATGCCTTTATAGCTAGAAATCACGAGCTTCTGCTCATGTTCACTGTGCCCAGAGTTCATTGTCTCACACGCACTTACAATAAGCTTTCCTAATTATCTTTTTATATATCTGTAATAAGAAAGCTGTTTAAAAATAATTTGAGCTTACATGTTTTAAATGGCTTGAAGTACAGTACCAATCAAGGACCAAGTAAATAAAAAAATAATTGCATTTTCTTTGTGAGAGTCTCTAAAATCGTAACAATAAGGAGATTTGAGGTTCCCTGCATGAAAGGAATTTTATCAACTTTTCACGTTTTGGCCAGAGGAAATGCATTTCACCCTACCCAACTAAGTGCTTTTTCACTCCTTAGTGATTGGATATTAATGGTATGTACCTTTGGGCAACCAAGGTTATCGCCTTTGTCATCTGTGACTCACGACTGTCTAACACAGAACATCACTGAGGAATGACACTGGAGCGAGATGGAGGGATTTAGCTTCAGGAATAGTTTTAATAGAAGCCACAAAAGTCCTCTCTGTATTTCATACTGAAATGTGTCCTGCAGGGCACACTATGATAAAAACCTGTTAGTCACCTATTATCCTAGTATTCACATTAGAACACACTGGGGGCTTTTTTTGCTTGTTTGTTTTAAGTGGGCTCACTCCACCTCATCTGGTCATCTTGCCTAATCTATATAGGATCAATTCTAGAGAAAAATTCTTATTTAGGCCTGATACATTCCAATACTCTTAATACCCATGTTCAGTCCGCATTGTTTAAGTGGCCAAATCCATTTAAAAGTTACTTTAAAAGTGGCAAAAGGAAATACTCCTGTCTTAAAGACAAACCCTAATTTCCCTCTAAATATGAAAACCAAAAAAAAACCAAACTACTTAAGGTACTTTCTTTTTTAAGACATTCTTTCCCACCCCCCACTTCTGAGGAAGCAAGTTAGCTGTAGCAAAGGGAAGAAGGCTTGAACCAGCTTCCTAGATTTTGTTGAAAGACAGAATTAGGCTTGCAGGAAACTAACATAGTAACTTGCTGTGTTGTGCTGTATTCCTTTGCCAAGGCCACTATTCCTGCAAGCATGCAAGGCAAGTAGCTTTTGGCACATTACAACGACAGTTGACAAAGCACGAGATGGACATTTGTGGGTAAGTTCAGATCTCACTTCAATACCCTCATTGAGATTTTCAATAAATAAAAAATACCACCGGAAACGGCAGAAATTTACCTATTCCATAACAGAGTCTGCAAGTATCTTTTGTCCCTAGAATACCTAAGGACAGACTTAATTCCTAATTATTATGTCAACCTTCTTATTTCCAGCTTAAATTTCTTTGCAGACATGATAGTTTCTTTTTGTGGCATTTCCATTCCTCTTAACATGCCCATGCCTTTCTCTTTACTTGCTTCTTGTATTTGTAGTCAAAAATCCTCTCACACCTCAGCCTGCATGTTGTGAGGCTAAGGCACAAAGTTCTCTTAGCGTTCTGTCATCAAAAATATCTGCCAGGATTCTGTAACCTCTGACCAGCCTTTCTCTACACCTGTCCCAGTTTCACTCTAGAAGTGCTAACTACCACTGCATATAAAAAAAAGCCTGCAGCAATGAAAGCAGAAAAACCTGATAAAAAGAGGGACCAAGCATTTCTAACCAGAAATTTACTGTGCCATGCAGAACAGTCGCAACTTAAAGCTGTTAAGTCATTGATAACAGTACTGGGAAAAAAAAGAGAGGAGTATTTTTCTCCAATTTCCCAGTAATTAGACTTTCTGTTAGTATACTGCAGCTGGTGTTTCCTTCACCTGCTCAAAATTCATTCCTAGAATAACTAAAGCAAAGCCCTTTCTAGGAATATGATGCTAAAACACATCACACAGCAAGCTGCCTCAAATATTAGCAGGGCCTAAGGATTCCTGCTGACATGCAGGAGTTGGTATTGTTGTTTAGAACCCTGTTTGTGGATTAGTTCCATGGCTTGGGAGAATACAAGAGATTATTTTGAAATAAATTTGTCTTAACTGATTATTATTACTCAACCATTGCCATAGCTTCACTGTCATTTACTGTACAATCGTTACAGAAATCCAGAGATTAAACACTGCTTATGATCAAGTGGTTCTTATTATATATAATAATGCCAGGCTGAAATGTATCATACGAAAGTCTTCATCATAGAGTGACTTGTTTTATTTAATTTTTTAAGCTGCACAGTTACGTTAAAACTATCATATCAGTTTCAAATGCTGTCTGGTATATGTTCTCATGAAAACACTGTTTACATTTAATTTCATTTTTCATCTGGAATATTTATTCATCAAAGAGTCACAACTTCCTCAATATTATCTTGACACATAGTGCAGAATAAAGATCCAGACTTTTAGTGCTTATTAACACAAATAGCCCTTTTGTAGTTGCAGGGAATGGGAAATTCCAGAAATAATTATGAACAGAAAAAAGGCAGAAAAAAAATTAATTCCAGGTTTCCTGTCTCTTTCAGGGATGTTACTTAACGTTAGACGTCTCCTTGAACAATACCTTGGATTACCTTTTTTACTATTTAAAAACATTAAAATAGAAAATAACAGTGTTACTTGTTCATGGTTGCCTACGCCAAGATCAGGCAGGCACCTTGGAGGTGCCTTTACCATACCTCTGGGAGCTTAAAAAGTCAATTAAGTTCGGAGATCAACATCACTCTACAGCTAATAAAAAGAGAGAGTTTCCTCCAGAATACCTTAAGAGGAGTCTCCCCCTTTTTTAAATAGCCGCATTTCAAATATATGTGACAAAACATTCACAGAAACCACTCCAGTGATTTTTATGGAGCATTGGATCATTCCTTCAGGGCACTGGCTTGGCTGGCACTGCGGCCGTTATCTCTGGATTTTCCGTNCAAGATTTAGGATCGGTCATAATAAAAAAATTCTCATGTAATATTGCCCAGGCCCAGAAACAGAGGGATTTTGATTTCTTATGAACACAATAACTAGGAGGACTGAAACGGCATAGGAGGAGGTACCACGTAACTATATTTGCTTATTCTTGCACTATTATCCTCCTAATGACAAGGCCCCAACAGTTCGGGAATTTTTTTTTTTTAATAAAGAAAGATGTTTTGGCTCTTCATTTTAAGTCGCTGTTCAAGAATTAAACTAAGTGAATGACTGAGACAATCTGTAACATGAAATGGATTGTTGTTATATGAAAATACTAAACTAATGCTTAATAAATCACTGACAAAGCATGCAAAAGAAAAGTCAAAATACAGTTAGTAAATGCACCTAGTATCTCAAATGGAAACTGACAGTATCAAGAATAAACCTATGAAAATATCCTGTCTCATGACCTATGTCAAAATAAGAGCAGTTCTGTCAAAAACGATACATTTCCTCATGGTAGTTACACATCAGCAAAGAATATACGTAATCTAAGGAAAAACACCTCAAAGAAAACACTGTCAGGTTTCCCAGCTGTTAGTAGACTGCACGATCAGAGATGGCATCATCAGTTGAACTACGTACACGGTCAAACATCTTTCTTTTCCTTTGATCCTCCTTTTAGAGAGTTACAGTATGTTTGTTCGAATATCAGCTTTTCTTTATTAGGTAACAACATCACATAAACATCCTTTGTATTGTTTTCATCATAGCTTAAACCTGTCAGCACATGCATTTTCCAGATATAGTGATTCTGTTTACCGTTATTAAAAGAAGACAGTAGGTCGTCAGCAAAATGGAAACAATGCAACAGGAGCAATTTTAGTAGAGTCAAAACAAATGAATGAAGTAAATAAAAAGACATCTATTTCACAAAGAAGAATTCATCACTCCCCAGATTTGCCTTTTTTCACTAGCTATTGTTTGCATCTTAAAGAATTCTGTAAGTAGAACCTGCTTCTTTCTCCAGAGAGTAGGTCATAATTTATGAATGACAGCTAATTAAATAAGCTCTTTTGGGTTTCCTTAGCAACAAACCTATCCTAATACTTACTGCAATGAGACCTGACAAATTCACGAAGTTATTCCCCCACACACACACAGTCTGAGTCAACAAGGTCAGCTTGAAGAGCTGCTGTATTTTTTTAAGCAACAGCTTTCTCTTTGCAGATCACATTTACACATGGCAAGATGATGTTAACAGACATCAGCCCTTCTTGCCTTTCCTAGTATAATTATCCCTTAAAAACTCAATAGCATAATCTACAATGACAATGAAGTTATTTTGACAAGAAACAAGGCCAAAAAAAAAAGTAGACAACAGCACATTTCATGGTCAGTAACCCCTTCCTTCTCATGACTGCCTGTATAATACACTGAACCATGAAATAATCTAATTTAAAAAAAAATAATGGATTAAAGTGAAGCCACCACTAGTGCTGTAATTAATGATTTTTTTTCAGGCTGAATAAGAGATGCATGATATTAATGAGATGCAGTATAATGAGTTCCTCTGGTCAATTATTAAGTTATAGTAACATAATACTTTTCAAAAGCATTTGATTTCTTGCCTAGGATTTTCCTGTGACTGCTGTACTGAACTTCAGGCATCAGCTACTTTTTACATGTACAATAACTTCACAGAACTGAATCTGTCAGATAAAACATAACTGTCATTCTGTCATTGTATTTTTTGCAAGAGACTAGCAAGTATTTTTCATTTTCCACTGAAGTTATGCAAGCTCCATGCTCTTGCATTTTCAGTTGCAAAACACGTATACACACACGCACAGACATACGTATGTAGGTGTCACTCCCTTAGCAGTTACTGAGGTTTCACTTTTATGATATGGCTAAGAAGTTCTGCCTGTGCGCTGTGGTCTAAGACCTACCCCACCTCCCCATCTCTTACACTTCTTCTGCTTCCCTTGTGTTGCATTGATGCCCATCTGACTACACTGTGAGCTTCCAACTCAACTCAGGTAGCTAAATCAAAAGAAAGCCAGCCCAGAAAACACACACACACACAAAACAACAACAAAAGAAAAAGGGAAAAAAACCCACACCAGCTCCAGATCATGGTTGGGAGGAAGTAGCACAAGGAAAACAGCGGGAGTATGTAACACAGGAGGAGATGCTTCCTTTCAATGACATGGACATTGGTTGATGTTAAAACCACAGCTTCACACATCACTGAGCTTTACAGGTGCTACCTTCTAAGCTGAAATCAACAGCATTAATTACCATACTTACATGTATGTGACTTACATGTAACAGTATAATTTTAATATTAGGAATCATCATTTCTGATTGTTATGGATGCACTGGTTCTTTTTAGTGGTAGACACCATTACACAGTACCTCTTGGCCCCTCTGGTATGGTGGTCTGGTATGGTGGATGTGGTGTCCACATCAGCTGATGAGAAAGCAGCTCCTTTATTCTATTCTAGTTTGTGCTGTTTGCAAGGAAATAGTAAGAAAACTAAAAGCTGCGTCAAAGGTGCACACCTCACACTGCAGGGCAACTTCGCAGAACTATTTCGTTTGTGATACACACCTCACTGCAGTAAAATGCAAGAGTCCATTCGCCTCTTCTCCCCAAACATGAAGTTTTATTTTAAGAGGACAGTAAGGATTTAGTCCAGTATCGCTCACACCAATGCATGGTAATCAACTGCAAGAAATTATTGCTATTAGGATTTTTTATAAGTAATCCTTTAAATCTTTTGAGGAACGATTTTCCAACCACCAACTGTGTATTACTTCTTACAATACTTGCTTAGAATCCTCTAATAAAAAGGGATCTGGTAAAGACTAGATGCATAAGTTTACACATTACGGTCTCTTTGAAGGACAGACCGTGCTTTCCTGTCTGCAAAATAGAATTCATGCTTCCTTAGTTATACTACAGGAACATCTCTGTAACAGTACTCTGAAAGCACAACCAAATTACTGAGGCTGTTGGGGGCGGGGGGGAGAAACAAACCAACCCAAGAAAAAACAACCACAAAACACTCAGAAGCTAGGGAAAAAAGATACAGAGTTAAAGTTGCTTGTATGACCTTAGTTCATCTCCTTTCTGTCCTCAACAGAAAATGCTAGGATTCTTATCTGTTGCCTCGACTACTAGTATCATAGCACTAGCTGTTTGCAATGTCAGCATTACAAGCAAAGATACCAGGCTTAGAAGAGAATATGGGAAACTGCGTATCAAGATCATAAATTGCTAATGAAATACAAGAAGTCTTTTTTTTTTTTTAAAAAAAAAAAGCTATTTGAATGATTTGTAGTTGTCTCCTTGGCCACAACAATCTGTAGGTACAGCTGTGAGAAGGTGCCATTTCACTATTTATCCCACCGAGCATTTTAGTTCTACAGAGCTGAGCTATAGTCCATGAAAGCTATTAAATGAAATCCAGGGGAAAGAAACGCAACTGATCAGATAACAACAGTAAGTAGAAGGTTCATACTGTGCCCATTTCTCCTTCAGGTCAGTGGCAGGTTTCCCTAGTGCTGGGCTCGGTTCCAGAATCAGGAGACAGAGAAGCTTCTTCCCTTTTGTGTCTCAGCAAAAGCATTCAAAATTTTCCATCTTGAAACTCACATTAGTGTGGGCTTTTCAAAATTGAAACTCTTTTACTATGGTAACAGGACCCTGTAGGTACTCTTCATTAGCCTGATTAAGTCAGTCAAAATCTGTGGAAAGATTTTAAATGAATTCACGGGGGTTTGGGTCAGCAAAACGTAAATTAAGTAAAGATGCAGCTCATAGTAAGTAATCCAGCAAAGAGTGGCTCTTCCTTTACTCTCGCTGAGTTCATAAAGAGTGGAGGACATCAGGTCCTCGATCTCTGACTGAGGTCTAAGATCTTGTAAAAGAATATCAGGTATGCTTGAAAGCTTCAGTGGGCTTAGCAGGGGCTGGACTGAAATCTTTTCCACATGTTATACAAAAACAATTCGACCTCCTACACAGCGGGACTTGTTTCTGAAGTATCTAGCAGCCCTAATTCAGGATCTTCAGAACAGAGTTATAGTTTCACATTACCATTCTTTCTGATGGGGAAATGGAAATTTTCTAGTCTGAATTTAAAACCATGGTCCTCATGAATATGAAAATAAGATAAAAGCGAGGTAAAAATAAAAACACCTGTAAATATCTGAGTTATTTAATAACCTAGTACTAAGATTTCATTTTCTTACCTTTCCCAAAAACCACTTCCTTCACCTGGACTAGGAACAGTACCATCAAAATCAACAGGAGCGCTCTGAGGGAAAGGTATAAATGAGCACAGCAGGACCAAGTATTTCTCCAAGGCAGGGCCTCTGTGGTTGATTGCAGTAGATTTCAGCTCACTAACCAAGGCAAGCTGCCCTGCCGCAAGCCACTTATAATCTACAAGCAGGGTTTATTAGCTTGGGCTTAGCCTGGCAGTAATGCAATTACAGGGGGCAGAACGGCTGCCGGCTGCCTGCAGTCTACTGGGAAGACATATGCTAAATACCCTAAGTTTCAGGAAATATCCTAGATCTTAATAGCTCTGCAGTTAGTGTGGCTGAGGAAATGGGTTCTTAATTTGTCTGGCTCCAGCAGAATTGCTTTTTAGGTTAACTGAGTAGGTGCAGGTTTTTACAGGAAACTTTCCTTCCTTCAGAACCGGATTTAAAATGATCCTGAAACAGTTAAGCAAGGCAGCCACAAGCAAAGCAGGTCTGACATTTAAAATCATGATGTTATGACTCTTCCTCACTTTTGCCTGTAGCCAGTGAACCAGGAAAACAGGACCTTACTTCAGACCACTAGACCTGGTTTGATAACAAAAGTGGAGTCAGCTTTAGTTTGTGGACAAACAAGTGATGAGAGTGAACCACCCAGATAACAGACCAGATTTCCCAGCTGTGGTTCTGCGCCAAGCTTGCCAGATCACCGCTGGGCTCCTTGGGCCACAGCACAGTCTCTGCAGAGCCCTTCAGCCCAGAGGGCTGGGCAGTGACAAATACATGGAGCCTGCTCATAAACGCTGTCTGTTCCCATCCCCTTCCTGCAACACACAACATGGGAAAACGCAGCACAAGGACAGGCTGGTCTATCCAGGCTCGTTATTTACCGCTCATGGCCCTCCCCAGGCTGTACAGTCCAAGCGCCAATCTAAGGTGCCTGTCTGCCGTCACAGTGGGACAGCAGGCGCTAAGCACAGTAGTGGAGCAAGGAGGTAACGGTTTCCCTGGCTCTAGCTTGGTGGCACAGACAGAACTATGAAGCCTGGATAGACCTGAGCTGGCTCCTCATGGAAATCCCACAAATTGGTCTGTCTTGCATTCCTTCTTTTTGAGAGGAACATGACAGGGAGTCTGAGCGTCTCAGAATGACCAGCGTGAGTCTGTCAAGATTATTTATCACAGCTCTGCACCTCGGCAAGAAATCCTGCTGCCTCTGCCAGCACAGATCTGCAACCCAGACAACTGCTGGCTGAGCACCAGAGACCTGCGAGTCAGGAGGACAGCACTCAATGTGATACTCTACCTTAGACTCCATTTAAAGCTCTCTAGACCTTATTTCATAACTGTAAAAATGGCAACACTGCTTCCTTTTTCCCCAGCCATTTTCTAACTTCCCTTCAGGGCAGGAACGAAGCCCTGCTGTGTCACACCTATGGCAAGAGGTGCAGCACACACGGCTCTGTGTGAGCCGCCAGCGTTAGTTCTCCTGCTCCTGACTGCAAGGAGCTGGGCTTATCCCTGGGCACCGCAGCTGAACGGAGCTGCCATGGGTCTTACTTTCATGCAGGAGGATGGGGTCTGAACTGTCACCAAGACCGCTGGGATTATCTTTATTTGGAGAGGTGCTTTTAAGTATTATGCTCTCAAGTGTCTTGCGTGGCAGGGTAAGCAGGGATGTGGGCTGAGAAACAAAACACCAAACGATCCTTTTCTTCTCACTTTACCTGCCCCTGTTATGCTGAAAATAACATACTGTGGCATTTTTCACAGGAATCTAATGAAAAATTCTTTTTTTCTTGCAGCTACGATGAATGTGTGGGGCCAGGAGCAACACAAATATACATTCCCACAGATGATCCCCCCCCATATTCTCTTACGGACCCTTGTCAAAGAAATGAAATATCTATAAACATTAGCCTGGAAGAGGAAGCAGCATGTGGGACTACAGGACAGGCTGCAAATTACGCAGTCAGGCTGCAGGACTTGCAGCAGCCCATTTCATCCATCTCTTTGTCGTCTCTCGCTCTGGAGGCTGCTCCCCTGTACGAGACGGTGGTGTGCGAACAGAATATCCCCATCCCGCTTGTCCCAATGGAAGTACTGAAAAATTCTTCCACTGACTATCAGACCCTTCTGAACCAAATCATGTGAATAAAAGTGGCTCTTTCCTTCAGTTCTTCTGAAGAACTCAGACTGACAAAAACATTTAAATGGAAGAATAAAACCTCTGAAATTTTATATCTTTAAACAGGGATGCAATGGGATTTTATTTTTTACAGTGAATTTTGAAAGTTTATCTAAACTTCCCTCTTTGTGCTTCAAAGTGTTCCATGACATCACACAGCATAAAAGAGCAGCAGTGACAAGCAGTGCATCTGACCTTTTTGAAGCATTTCAAAACACATTGCTATCAGCCACTCTTAATGTAGATACATGTTTATCCAGTCAAGCCTACTTGTTGATTTTATGATACTTTGCATGTTTTAGAGCAGAAGGAAAAAGAAGAGCATTTTGTTGTCTTTGTAGGTGTCACTAGTACATTTCATTCAGTGTCTTGGCAACAAAGCATTTTTAAATAATTCTTTGTCTAAATATGTATTTCAGAAGACAGAGACAGAACGCTGCCTGCAAAACATGACTATCAGTTCCATATAGGGGGGAAAGAAAAAAAAAAAAAGATAACAGTATTTTGATAGTCACCTCGTTCCTTTGGAAAGCCCGGCCAGTACCAGGCTTTCCAGAGGACTGCAAAGCCTGCTCTAAGTCTTCCCCAAAAGAAAGCAGCAGCAGACGATGGAGAGGTGGCAGTGGATCCCCAAACTCCAATTGGCTTTACCTATGGAAGCTGTACCACAGCTGCGCACAGCCTGGGAGAGACATGCCCCTCACGGGGACTTGGTATAGCCAAGGGAAGGGCAGCATCTGGAATCCCAGAAGATGCTCCATGCCAGTTCCCGTGCATGACTGCATTCTCAGTCACTACGTGGTCTCTTACTTCAGTAAGGAGCCGGTAATGTTACAAAGGACCTTGACCTCTAGTAATTGCATTAGCATGATGTAAATAATAGATGCTGGACTCAGCATGCACAGTAACAGAGGACCTCACTCTGTGCAGGAAAAAACCCTCTTTTATTAGGCATGATCCTTTTCACTGAAGTTTTGCTACCCACAGACCTAGCCTTTTTTCATAGACCTGGACTTCTCACACATTCCTATGACAAACGCATACAAGTTGGAGACGCACACCAGCAGGAACAGCAGAGATAAACCACAGATGTGAGAGTTTAATCTGACATTGTACACAAGTACCCTGTCTCCACCTAAGGACTAAACTACATCTTCAACCAGTACTAGTTAGCAGAATTATCAGAGGCTTATCACCACTAAATCTTAGAGGCATTTTCACTAAAATTTTACACTGATAAAATGGACTTCAGTTTACTACCCCACTGAAGGATATGTAAAAATAAGTATAGTAAATATATAGTTGAGTTTAAAAGGAAGCATCATACAAATTATTAAAATTGCACTTAGATTTTCTGTAAATACTAAATAATTTCCAACTGTAATCATCATTCAGCACTCCAAAGATTGACACAATTATAATTAATACTTAGATGGGAAGTAATTATATGGTTCTTACTGCTGTATAAATTATACCACTACTGAGTCATATCACATGATGAGATAAGGTAAGTATGCATTTTTTGATAAGTAGATGAAGAGTAAATACGTATTTTGCTAAAATAACAGAATTCTTTTGCAGTTCAGCAAGATTTCCAATATTCTCAGTACACTACACCCAAAACAACAAAAATTAATTGCAAAACTGCTGGCAGGCACTGCGAGAACAAAGGCTTTATTTCACATTTGTATTTTTAACAGACAGAACTATTCCTCTTTAAAGTACTAGTGTAAACAGTTTTGTGGAATGCAAAGTATCCTGCAATAAGAGAAGCAAAACTCTACACCATCTATTAGGAGCCAGAAATTAAAACCAACATAGAAATGTACCAGTCAGTTTTACTGGCAGGAAAATAAGAAGTGAGGGAAAGCACAGAGGTCTACTTATGCAGAATAGGACATGCTTTCATAGCTGTGTCCTCCTGCGGCTCTTGGAGACCTGCCTAGAATAGGGTAAGGCACTGTGACTGGACCCTGCTTACTTCAGGCTGCTGGTGGGGAGGTGGAAGGGGAAATCTAATAAACAAATATTAGAAGGCAAGTGTGATTTTTTTTTCTTTTTTTCCTGAAAGTGAATCACTCTTTTACCTGTAACACAGCAAATCTGAAGGTTCTTCTGAAGACAAGCACAGAGGGTTTTCACATCTGGCAGGTAAGCCTCTGCTCTGTTACGGATGCTTACAGTTTCTGCGTGTTTTGGGAAATCCTTTCAACCTGCTCGGCTTTTAACCTGACAGGAATTTCATGACCTTCCAATAACTTTCTATCTTTTGTGGTTTACAAAACAAACTAATTTTAAGTAGGCTTCTGATGAAAATGGGAGATTTGTATTTTACCTCATGATAGAAATGCATTACTAAGATTATAGAAAACTAATCAAAGTCTTTCTTCATTTGGTAACAGTTAAGCATCCTTAGCATTGCAATCTGGATAGTATGTAGCAGCATTACTTACAAATAGCTGTCAACTCCCTCTTGTGGTATACTGCTTTATAAAGTCAAGTCATCTGTTATCAGACTACACAGAGGTCACAATGAGGGACTCATCCATCAAAATAATTCCAGCTTCTCTGTCTCACAGATATGGAAGCCAACCAAAACATACACTTCCGTACTGTAACATTTTTCTAAGTCACCACTAAGTGCATAGGTTATGTCATTCGTTATAAACAAATATCTTTTAATTCACAGTTTGTTTTTTTTAAAGTTGAGTACGCTACCTTCAGTGATACCTTAGCACGATCACTTGCAGGAGTGTCTTAGAATTTTCTACCCTTGTTAATCTTTTTAACCAGGTGATATCCAACAATATTGTGGGTGAAAAAGCTTATAATCCAACCCATATACTTCTGCAAATAGACAATATAGAAAAAGTTTATAGCTCTAAAGCTGCTCTGACAGCTTCTGCTGCTACTACTGGAACAGTGTTGAAGTTTCTTGTAATGATGCAATAAGAACATATTTTCATTTATTGGAGAATATTTAAGATCTCAGATAAATCTCAGCAAAGTTGACAGTGTCTCCTGATGCTCCTCTTAAGAAATTCATATCCTCCCATCAGATTTTATCCTAAACTCTCACATAATTTTATTGCCAGTCCTAGAACAGGCTTAACACAGGCCTTTCATTTATTACATGATTAATATCAGAAAGAAAATTGTTTGGACGTGCTGTTTCTTGCTATGTGATAACAATACTGTATTTCTGTAGTCACCTCTTTTGCTTCGATTTTTAGTATACTGATCTTTACACAAAACTTTTAGTAAAGAACATAAATGTATTCAAAATAGCTTCTGTGCTTTTTATTGCATCGGTATCACTTTGGGACTACCCACAGCCTTTAGCCCCCTGTTAATCAGGCAATTAAGCAATTGTTGACTAAGCAACATCGTGGTTCAGCCGCTTACATTTGGATTTTACAACCCTCGGATCACAGGAATAAGGAGCCATCGGAGCAGTCGGGTCTCTCCTGCTCAGAGGGACAAGGTAGTGTGTGCCCAGGCAGGATCAGCCCAGCTGAGCAAGAACAGGAAGGGAAGAGACTGCAATACTGCTGCAGTGAAAGTTTTCACCCTTGAGATACTCTCAGACATTTCAAGCAGCATCAGAAACCCTCACAAACATATTCATAGGTACCTCTGAAATTTACTAAGGTCAGGAGACTGGAAAATGGCAACATACCACTAAGGGAAGAGAGGAAAAGCCAGGAAATAGCAGGCCAACATTCCCAGAAATATTCAAACAGATAATTTTTCAGCACAGCATGGTGAGTAACAGTGGATTTCCCGAGTGGACGCCACATCAAACTGACTAACTGGTCATGGTACAGTCTGACAAATCACACCCCTCCTTAAACTACAGAAACATTCCCTACGTAAAATCATAACCACAGGCTTTTGTAAATTAAAATAATAATCATCATACAAAAGACTATTTATCAATTGCTCTGTGTTCGTTTGAAAGGATGCATCAGGTGGGATCACCTATGTCCTAATGAAATTACTGAGTGTTGCTGGATTTCAGAGCTTTGAGAGAATGGGATCTATTAAATCAGCAAATTGCATTAAACTAGGAGAGGCAGGAGTTGTAGGAGAGCAGGACTGGAATTTGAAGAGACAGATAAACAGCCTGGAAAGAACAGAATGCAATTCAGTGAACACAAATACAGTTCCAGCACTTGAGAAATCACAAATGCATGACACAGAGTGACCTGTTAGACCGTAGGAGAATGTCTGAGAATTCGACTGACATAAATACGGGCTAACTACGAGCCAGTAATATACTAATGGGAAAAAAAGAAGAAAAATTCTTCTATTTCTTAAAATATTCTTCTTAAGATTATTCTAAAATATTCAATTATTCTTAAAATATTCAAAATACCTTTCTGCTTACTACTTCTCTGTTAGGAAACTGAGTCCAGGCTGAGGCTCTACAAGCCAAGGAGGCTGACAAACCTGACTGCCCAGACAGAAGGAACAAGAAAGTTAAAAGGCCTGGTTATTATTTTTCTTGGTTTTGCATGACAGAATAGAAAGCTGTTTTCCATTGCCATATAGAAATAAGATATCAGAATCGAGGGAAAAAGGAGAATTAGTATTTTATACACTGTACAGAAAGAACAATTCCATGTTACCGGGAATGGGAAGGCCGAGTTTCAGTCCTCTCCTTCTAGTGGAGCTTTCCATGTCCTCTCTTTATCACTGTCTGACAGCATCTGATGCTGCCCCACAGCCTGGGAATTGGCAGTTGTACTTTTGTAACTTAACATTAGCAGCTTTCCAAACCCTAGATGTTCTGCCAATACCCTCTGGGAAAAGATGATTCTCTTAGCCCAGACCACATTAGTGACCTACTGAGAACTACATGATTTTTAACACTACACTGATGTCACAGCAAAAAAACTTTCAGTAAAAATACTGATCACCACAGTTACATCGAAGCACCTACAGCGGTTAACTCCACTGATGTGCTACATGTGAGGTGGGAATTGTAGATAGATAGAAACTAAACCCATTTTTTCTGAATCCCCCAACAGTACCTCATGCATTAAATTTCTTCTCAACTAGCAAAGTTCACATTCATTTCCCTTCTCCTCAGCTCACAGTTATGTATGCTTGAATACTGGATACTGAACTCATAAGCATATGATAAATTCACAGCTCAGACTTCAGACAGGTCCATATAGTATATACATTCTCACTTCCATTAAAGCAAGAAAAAGCAACAAGCAAAATAGCTTCCACATCCAGCAGAGGCACAAACAAACCTAAAGCTTTAAGGAACCTAGAAGTATCCATGGTGGTCCATTCATGTTTTGGGTCCAATACCTCAATTCCCTTATTTGTTCTCCTGCATCTTCTACCAATACTGTTTCAATAACACTCCTCTGCCCAAATCAGCCCAACTGCAGTGGAAAAAAAAAAAAAAAAAAAAAGAGTCAGGTATATAGCCTGACACAGTTCACTGCATATTGGTATTGTGTCTTTAGAACTCCAGGGCAATAGCAACGGTTTGCATGCACAGCTGGAAGTGGCCATTCCTTTCCACTGAATTCCTCTTCTCTCCTTTGAGTAATGATCAGGCTTTTGCCTTCCTACAGTCTTAAAAAAACATAATTTTTGATAGATTCTGTTTTCTGCTACACTCCAAATGAACCTAGTACATTTTTAATGGGGAGAATATATTTTTATTTAAATTTAAGTTATAATGAAGTAATGAAAGAACCCTGTAAAAATTAAGATTATTTTGTCACAGCTTCGCTCCCGGCAGGATTTTATATTTCTGCAAGAGACCAAAATCAGTAATAAACAAAATTAATACACCCAGAAAAGAGCTAAACTTCTTTGCAAAACATTTCAGAATCTCACTGAAGAAGGAGGGGCAAGATGGGAGACCTCATAGCTCAGGAACTGCAATTGGACTTTTGGGCACCTGCGTCATGGGCAAGTTCTCTGCCCTGTTGGCAGTGATGGGACTGGTACCACAAACATGCCAGGGAAGTGATTAGGCTTCCCTTTTAGAGAGCAAGCTTTTAAAGCATTAGAATCTTCAAAACACAGAACGTAAATCCCATCCTCGGAGGCTGTGCTAGGAAACTAATTCAGAGAATAACAACACAGTAATAGCTGGACTGATGAGACAACGCAGTAATAACTACATTATCCAAATAGGCTTTACTGAAAAGCAAAACACTCAAACCAGCAACAAAGCATGATTCCCCATATTGTTCTACTAAAATGCACCCAGGCTTTAACAAAATGCAGCTTTTCTATACATTAACGAGAACAGCAAAGGCTAAAGAATCGAATCGCCCCCCCTCCCCTGTGGGAGTGCAAAAAGATGAAATCCAGCCCTCTCATTTGGGTCAATAAAGTTTTGCATATGGCGAGCAGAGAGCGGAGCCGCCCGCAGGCACCCTACTAAGGGCACAGCCACGCTTGTCTGTGTACACAGACACATACGGCCAGGGAGGAAACTCAGACATTGCAGCAGATGGCCAGATGGCCTCATTTAAACATGTGGCAGTAGTATGGGGATTTGTCCCCCCTGCCCTCTTGGCTAGATCAGCGATTTTTATATAGCAATTATCCATACACAAATTCTACAAAAGTATTTCCTAATAACATTTCACGTGGAACAATGATCAAAAGCATATGTTTTTGGAAGGCCCTCTTGCCTGGAAAGTCAGGGAGAAAACCAGTTTGTTTGCAACACCATACAGCCACTTTCAGCAAGAAAAAACAGGACTGTGGTCAAGCAAGCCTGAGATTTCCCGTAATCAGGAGAAGCCATACATTCCCAGCAGTTAACAGTGAGGCAGATATTCATTTTAAAATGCACCATGTAATGAAGGCAATCTATAATAAGATGAGCCATTAAAAAACCATCAAGTCAAATTCACACTTGCAGCAAGCCAAGTCAGTGGAGACACCAGCCCAGCTGGTCTACAACAGAAATTGAGGTCATGGGAGGCCAATGCCGGCACTAATTTCTGAAGTCACACAGGTGCACAGCATTATAGCAGCCATTGGAAGCGACTCGAAAGTTCAGATTCAAAAAATCAAGATTAGCACAATCACCTGTATCAAAGTCAGGCTTGTTCTCCAGCTGCTGGACCCAACCTCTATTTCAAACGCATCCCAGGAAGCTTTTCAGCCACCACAGCAGAAGACACATGTCTTTTTTGTCAGACTGTTACCCAAACGCAGTCCAGGAATCCAGAGGCAACATACAATAAAATGAGTAACAGAGCAGGCACAGGGAACGCGCTACGTTAAAGGGGCTCGTTCCACCCCACAGCACAATGACCTGGCGCCAGCCCTTCAGCACGGGGCCTCGCCTTCCCAGGTCCCTGCCCACTGCGCGCACATCGCCCTCCCTGCCTCCCCCCGGAACGCACCCGGGGCTGCGGCGGAGGCCGGCGGCGGGGGAGGCCCGGAGAAGGCCGGTAGCGCGGCTCTGCCGGGGCGGGACGCGGGAGGTTTACCTCAGCGCGGTGGCGGCCGTGGGCGACGACAGCCGCCCTCACACGACGCCGCCACGCGCCCGTGCCGAGGCGAGGCGCGCGCGACGCAGCACGCGAGCACCGCCCCCTCCGCCCTCCCGCCTTTCGCTTTCAGTTCGCCGGAGCGCCCCGCCCCCCGCGCTGACTGACACGGCCGGAAGCCACTCAGCGCCCGGCGCGCCGGCGCAGCGACCAATGGCGGGCCGAG
>VYZM01018898.1:343016-367140 GCA_013398915.1 Dromas ardeola | reverse complement strand
TGGAGGTGCTGGAGCTGCTCTGCGTCAACCTGCTGCTCTCCCCGTGGCGGAAGGAGATCAGGTCGCTGAAGGTAGGGAAGGGCCGCGGGGCAGGGGGGGGCCGCCAGCCCCGGGGGGGGGCCTGGTCCGGCCCGGGGCCCGGCGATCGCGGGACTTCGAGGCCCTTTCCTCGGCCCCGTGGAGCGCAGGAGGCAGGGCAGCGGCGCTCGCCTCTCCCCGGGAGGTAGGAGCAGCGTTTAGGAGCCCGTTTGGAGAGTGTTAGGGGTGCCCCGGGCAGTGCGAGGTGCTCGTTGGCCCTTGCAGGCCTTGGCCGGGCCTTCAGGGCCATCCCAGCAGCGCTGAGCTGCGCGGGGATTTGGAAACGGAGAGCTTTGGTTGTTGTGAGGTGGTAGAGAAGTAAAAAGGTACAATGAAAGGCTTAGACTGTCATTACTCTGAGTTTTATCCTTAATTTATCTAGAAGGAGGGGATGCTTTTTAGCCTTAGTTCTCACTTTCGCCAACAGTTGGATGCTAAAGGCCCGTTGGGCCAGTGTCTCTCTGGTCCAGTGATTTCACCACCTCTCCCAGCTTTGGGGAGTGCAGCTGGTGGAGTGGTAGGAAAAACCCCTCGAAAGAGGAAATGCTGTCGCTTTTTGCAGCAAGGTAGTCAAGGTTACCCCCCTTCCCTAGCACGCTGAACACATCTCATTGCCCAGAAGAGACAGCAATCTTCAACACATGCAAAATCTACTTGTATTTAAACAAAATCCCTGAATACCCAAAATGCAAACTTATTTCCCTTCCTACAGCAACAGGTGCTGGTGAGGAAAGGCCATTTCTGTCCTTCTTCCTGCCCTTAGGTCTCATCTGTGGATTCTCAAATAGCTGTAGATTCCTATTCTCCTCATTCATCTCTCTAAAACAGGGCAAACCATAAGATCGTCAGTCTGCAGTTAGTGGGCTCAGGTTTTCATAACACAGGAACCCTGAGCTTCGTTATAAAATTTTGAAGACCACCATGGGTAATCCAAAGTCCAAGACAGCCAGCTGAAGGCCTGAAATAATTCTGCTGCAAGGCACAAGTTGGAGAACAACCAGTATCTTGTGTACATACAGGTTTGATAAAAAGTTACTGGCCATATGCAGAATACTACTTGATGTATTTCCTGCCTCTCACCCGCTCTCATGTCCCCTGTCCCCCCACCAGTGCCTGCTCCTGACTTCCCCTCTAGGAGGAACAGAAGCTGGGGAGCGAAAGGCGCTGTTGACAGCTTTATCTGAGAATGGACTGAGGCTCAGTCCTGCATCATACTATGGCCTTTTAGGTTAATGGCTTTTTTGGGGATGAGTTTTGTTCTTCCCCAAGCTTGTGCTTGTGAGACCAATGCTTAGGTCTCAGCCTTAGGAAGTAGGTAAGTCAGTCTCAAGCTGGGCAGCCTGAAAATAAGGTACCCCCATTCTCGAAGTCTTGACTTTGCATTCCTACCTCCATTCTCTTCCGACTTGCTTGGAGTTGGTCATCGTTAGGTCAGCATAGTCTCATCTATCATAGCATTTCAGACAAAAAATAGTTCAACATTTACTCGGTTTTGGAGCTACCCCAGGCATGAGGGCGAGTTTGTAAGCTGGAAGTGGGTTTTGGTTTTAAGTTGTTACACAGCAGCAGTGTTTTATTCAAGTCATGGTTTGCAGACAGCTTGTGCAAAGAGAGCGTGTTTCGGCAATATTTCTGCTAGAATAGTCTTCCTTCAAAAAGGTGCTTTTGAAGAAATGGCAACTTAATTCAGGGGTAATAGAGTTCCAGCAGGAATCTGAACCATGGAAAAAGAATATCTTATGGTCTTGTCACCACTCAAGAAATACAATTAACAGTGAGTGCATCGTGTCTGTTTCTTTAGGAAAAGATTAGACCTCAGTGATTTATTCCATGAATCTTCATTTGTTTAAAAAACTTCCATTTTTCAGAACAGCACATAAGACTTATTTCTGAGTTTCTCTAGTTTGAGTAAAGTGGTTTTCTTACTCTCTTCCTTCTTGAATATTGATGCTCTTAGCCAGTATCTCAGGAGGTTTAAACTGCCATAGCTTCACTGAAATTAATGTGCTATAGCAAAGCGATACTGCTTGAGAGGCTGACAAAATAATGCTGATAGAAATGCCTCACTCGCTTTGATTCAAAATTCAGACCTTTAGGAACATAGCTTTTTTAAAGATTTAAGCAATTTTTGAAGTACATTGAATTTTTAGGAAGTCTTGCACCCTTCCCTCCACCTGACCCCCCCCATTGTTCATCTGTTTTTCAATGTTGCATTCTGTTTCAGACATTCACTGGTAATTTTGTCTACTATATTCAATCTGTGCTCCCAGATGACATTGTAAAAACAGTACTGGAGAAAATAGGTTACGTTGCAACAACAGCAACAGAGTTTTCACTTGTCAAAAAGAGAAACAATGAGGAAACAAAGCAGACTGCATTTGAAATATTCCTGGCAAGAATTGAGTGTGAAACCATCCTCGAAATGACAAATGAAGAAGAACATGGCAATTTGGAGGAGACCCTACAGAAGAGAACACAAATGCACCGGCATCATGGAGATAAGGACGAAGAGGATCAGACACCCCAGAGAGAAGATGCTGAAAATCCAGAAAATAAAGAATGCAGTGAGACATTTTTGTGCCTTGCTATTCAAGAGAAGTCTTCGACTAATAGCGATATATCCTTTGAAGCTGCTGGGAACTTGAAGCTCAAGGATGACGTGCCTCAGTTAGCAGCGACTCAATCTGCTAGCAGGCTTCAGGAACACCAAAGGCAAGTCATTAACACTGTACATTTCCCAGGCAAATGCTCAGACAGTGAGGACTTCTTGATCACATACAGTGACATTGTCATAAGACAAACACCTATTTTCAGTGAGAATCTTTCTCCAAAAGCTTTTGAAAAAAAGCCAAGAGCCAGTCTCAGTGAAGAATGTGTTTTGGCAGTCACTGCAGAGGCAACTGCAAATGAGATCAGGCCTGTGCCACTCTCACCAGGAGCAAGCGGTCCGCCAGCCTTTGCAATATTTGCTGACAGCTCTTGTGACAGCAAAAGCGCTTTGGAGTACAAAGCTCAAGAAGTCCCCGAAGAATCAATTGAAGCAGAAATTAACGATGCCATAAATTGCATAGACCCGGACCCTGCAGATGAACCCACTGAGCTGAAGTCTCTGCCGTACAAGGACATCGCATCTGTCCAAAACTGCAGCGTCCCTAGGGAAGAGGAAGTTTGTGAGCTGTCTTTAACCTTCACAAAACTACAAATCAAGGACACTCAGGAAGACCTCACGTACCCAGTAGAGGAAACTGGCCAACCTGAGTCAGTATCATATGCAAGTCCAAGTGACAGGCATGTAAGGGAGTTTAGTCACTCCAAAGTAAAACATAAGTATCTGACTAATGCTCAGATGCAGAACAGAGCGGCTGCACATATTGAGCCATCTTCAGATCTGTGCTATACTGCTGGGAACGTGGAGGATTCCACTACTGGTTCGGATAGCAAGAGACTATTAATGGATACTCCTAATGCACATACAGCCTCCGAGTGCTTCAGACACATTCGAGAGCCCCCTAACCTCACCTACATCCCACCGCAAAGTATTGATGTTCGGTCTTCACGCGTAAGGAGGACCAGCGCCCAGAGCAGAAGGAACCTCTTGCAGCCTGGACGTGACTCTCCCGAATCCAGTGAAGTAAAGCCAGAGAACTATAATTCAAAAGTGAATGAAATTCAGGAGCCTTATGTTATTATTGACAAAGCCGACCAAGGAATGTTATGCCATCACACTTGATTCTAAAAGTACTTTATTTATAATCTGCCTGGGTTTTTTCTTCTCACTTGTGGCCTTGATCATCTTCTCAAGGAGATGATTAGCTTTGTCAAAACAGTTTTTTAAAAAAAAACAAAACACCACCACTTTTGGACAGTAAAGAAGGGAAGTAATTGAGCAAATTCTTAATGGCCCCTTCTCATCTGGAACATTTGGCACCGAAACCAGAATGGTCACCTTTCTAAAGAAAGCATAGGCAACTTCCATGAATTTAAATATTTCTAATTCATTAGCCAGATTTTTTCTGGCTGTACTTAATGCTAGACAGGTTTCTTCAGTTAAGCATACTTCTACTTTTCTCCTTTTTTTTTTTCTTCTTCTTTTTTTTTTTTTTTACAAACCTATTCCTGGAGTATTCTTCGGGTATTGCATGTATGCTGTACAATGAGAGAAACGGGTAAATGTCTCTAAACTGGAAGACCCAATTTTGTAGCTTTACAAATGCTATATTGGCATGTACTATTGTTACCCGTGAGGCTGTGCTCTGAACTAATCTTGCCCTTGCTTTCAGCTGAAAATAAGTTTAGAAAGTTTGATAACCTTCCTTTAAGTTTAAAGGAGACAGCCCTGTGAACACTTTTAGTTTTATTTTTGCATTAGGAGTAACAGTTTAGCTCTTTTAGAGGCAATAACCTGTATTACAGGTCTTATACCTGTCTCCACTTCTTACCACATTTTTTGTGGCTACCACCACAAATTTCAAGAGAAGCCCTCAGTGTTGTAATCATTCAGTGCCACCAGAAGAGGGAGAGCCAGCCACTGCTGCCATTTCCCTTGTCCCTGTTCCTGCCGCTTGACTCCAGCGGCTCTGCAGTTCGCTGTTAGCTGGAGTCCCAGCATTGAGAACCTCTGTCATACGCAACGTTTAATTAGATCTAGGAAAGCACACAGTCACTGGTACTGTATTTCAGCACAGTCTTCAATGCTTCTTTATACACTTGTTGCCTAGAAAGACAGTTTAATATTGCTTCAAGTAACTGTTCCAGTAGCACTTCAATGCTAAGAATGTTTTGTTTCACGTATAGTTAAAATATTAGCGGAAATTAATTTAGTATATATTGTTTATAATTGATTTTTATCCCCCAAAAATTCAGAGGGGAGCAAATGGATTACACTAGAAAAACCTCCAGAGCTAAAATGTAAAGATCTGTTTTGTGAACAGCTAATTGTTGACATCCTGTCATCGCCTGATCCCAGCAGTGTAGGAGGAGTAAAACTTTGCCCAAGCTAACACGGAGTGACAGGGCTGCCTTCAGCTTTGGGGGGGGGGAACAGATATTGTAAACATGCACACACAAATTAATACTTTCTTAATAGCAGCCCCTGGGGTGGTGCGTTGGGCTTTACAGCTGAAACTTGATAATACAGCAGTGTTTGGGCTATTGCTGAGCAGTGCTTGCACAGTGTCACAGCCTTTTCCTAACCACCCCCTCACTCCCAGTGAGTAACTGGGAGAGGGCACAGCTGAGACAGCTGACCTGAACTGGCCCAAGGGATATACCCTACCGTGGAACATCACACCTGGTTATAAAACTCGGGAAGCAAAAGGTGGGGGGGGGGCTTGTCTACCAAGGTGGCCATTGCTCAGAGACTGGCTGCTTGTGGTGAGTTACTGCCACTGCATCGCTTGGGTTCCACCCCGCTTTCCTTCACTTATTAAACCTCTGTCTCAACCCAAAAGCTCTCTTGATTTTGCACTTGCTATTCTCCCATCCTGCAGGGGAAGGGGGGAGCAAGCAGCTGTGTCAGTGCCTTGCTACTGGCTGAGTCACCCCAGGCAACCTCCATGCTCGTCTTTCGAGTACCTCTCTGTTCTTCCTGACCACTTTGGGTTTTATAAGCTGTATTTTCCCCCTGTGGGGGTTATTAAAATTAAGTGGTTTAAATCTCATATTGTCTTGATTATTCATGAACTCTAATTTAAAACTGTAAAAACCCCTTCTCATCACAAATGAAGATGTCTCCTAAGTATTTAGATGACTACCAGTAATACAGGATTCATGTACCTAACATCCCATTTTTACCTTTACTGTAGCCATACGAGGAAAAGTATTTAACAGCAAACCAAAGACCCCACTTGAAAAGACACCACCTTGGGCACCTAACTCCATTAATGCCATACTGCAGGCCTTCACTGAACTTGTTTAGTTAACATCTTATGTCTTTGTGTCTTGCATCTTTACGAAACTTCCCCTGATGGGCCTGTGCACCATTGCATCTGCCTTCATGGCACCTGGCACGCAGGAGACATCTTCACTTTTCCCCATTGTGAGCGGAGTTTTGGACCAGCATTATCCCTGTCCAGGAGCTCATGAACAACCTCACGTGGGGAAAACAAAATATACAGAGTTTCTTTCAGAAGAGAAGCAGCACAGCCCTGACCTGCCAACAGTGCACCCCAGTCCCCAGCTCCACCAAGTCACAGGAACACTGGTAGAGACAGTAATGATGAACAATGCCCACCAAACAGTGAAACTGTACAAAAATTATTACATGTAAAATGTTCTGAGAATCTATTTTTTGTTAATGTTTGAGTACCTGAATTGAGGAAGAATCTCCTCCTTATGGCAGACTGGCCAGGACTGGTAAGTGTTCTGATTTTGTAGGGAGAGCTACTGTGCACTTAAAGTCTTCTGGGTATTTTCATCCGAGTTTCTTACTGCTGCAAGAACACCTTTAACTTCTCTTCCTGCACAAATGGTAAGCTTTTGAGGCCTTGAACTAGAACCTGCTTTTGTATTTGCAAATTTCTGGGGTCTCAAGAGACAGCTGCTTTACAGTTAAAGATGCTTGTGAAGAGACGGGATTTGAAAACCAGCTGAAATAAAAGATAAGTCGTATTTAATAGGCCTTTGGCAGCAGTCCTTTGTGCAGCTGCTTCCATCCAAGTGAGGTAGAAATGGGTTTAAAATCCTAGTTGTAAATACAGTCTGACCTGAGAAAAGGGACAGACAAAAGGGACCGTAAGATTTTGCCCCTGTCTGCCAGTGCCCCTCTGTCCCACTGCACCTCTCCTTGGCTAATTAACTTAAATAAGAGCAATCACTGGCTAGCCAGCAAGAGGGCTGCCAGGCCCCTTTCTAAAGGAAGGTGAGTTGTGTTGGTACAGTGCGTGCCTACCCTCTGGTGAGCTGTCAGCTTTAATTGTGCTACAGCTGGTCCCGATTGTCCGTGAAGGGAATGGGGATTTACGGACTGATCGGCTGCCATTCCAGCGCAGAGACATGAGGCCAGTTCTGTGCCCAAATTTATATGCTGCACACAACCCCTGGGAACGGCTCGGCTCTCCCGAGCCTCAGATTGGGGAAATTCTCTTTTGGTCAGCGCAGACGGAGCCCCAGCAACAGACCGATACTCCCTCGCACCACCTCTCCCCGCTGGGGCTCTGGCAAGAGTCAGTTCCCCCTTAACATCTCTGTCACACGCTCCCCCCGTGCCCCGTCTGCAGTCAAGGGGCTCAAGGAGCACAGCTTGGGTTTAGAACAAGCTGCTTGTTTTTAAAGCCAAGAATGAAAACCAAATGTCAGTGTTAAAACACCAAAAAAACCCCATCACCACACAACTGAAAAGCATGCAAACACTAAATTAATTTAAAAAACTACAATTCGCTTCAGAATTATAAATGACGGTCTTAAAAACAGCAATTCCCTGAGACATACACAAAGCATACCTGAGAGGGATCGGCAAGAGCGTGCAAAGCACCGATGAAGATAAACATCATTCAGAGCTGTCTCACTGCAAAAAGACAATTTCTGAAACACTGCTTTATCATTTTTTACCTTACTTGTACCCAAACGCTGGGAGAGTAACCACCAGTAACCCACCACCACAGCTTTAAAGGTCCCACCCCTTGCGAATCGGTCGGCCCAGCTCTCCAAGCGAGATAGCGGACTGAATCCCACAAGGCTCCTTTTCACAGCATTAAATAGAAAAAAACTGAAACTGGGATTGGGATGGAATCCAGTGACACTTGCAGAGCAGCACACTCGCAGTGAAAGTCCCAACAGCGCCGTACTTCCTGGTGGGAGGAATCCGTCTCTAGTACCAGGCAGAGGGCTCGGGTGCAGCAGAGGATCCAACTCTAAGCCGCCTGGCATTAAACCAAGTCATACGTGTGCAATACACAGATAACAGACACAGCCCCGCTGCTCTGTCACCCCTTATCCAACCTCTGTATCTGTTCAGACAGACATCACTCCTGCAGCCGTATGCTTGCACAGCACTCGGCAAAATGCTGCCCTATCCTGATACAGCGCAAATAATTATCACATGCCAGCCTTTTAAAAAAGTTATAAATGATCCATTAAAAAATTGATCTGGACTGGACAGAAGACTACATTTCTCTTATGTAGGAATTAATCTACCAACTGCTAGTTGTTGTTCTGAAACTAAACTTTTGTTTTCAAAAAACAGCTCGCAACTTTCTGTCAGCGCCATCAAACACTGGGGGGAACAGATCCCACCACCATCAATTCTCCCCTGACTTTACCCTGCTTCAGAAGTGTACAATGTTTACTGAAACCTCCACAGCCTACAGGAAGGACTGGATCTCCAAGTCATCAAACAGGACAGCAACTTGCCAGGAGAGCCATTATTCAGGAGCGGGACAAGAGAGCTCCGGCTCTGAATCTTTTAATAGCAACTGACGGCAGAACAGCCAGCACTTCCTACAGCATCTGCAGAAGCAACTGCACTGAAGAGAGATACTGAACGATTTCCTGGTGTCGGCGGCAGTTTTATGTGCTAATTACACTCATGAAAACAATTTTCAAGGTTTCTTAAGCCCTACAGTTTTGTACAGTCACTTCTGAAATGTTTAATCAAACAAGGAAGATCTCCCAAACATGCTTCCCATGCTTGAAGAAAGTACAGGAAAGGCCAGGCTAAGGGAATGCAGCTGTTAAATGATTTAACTTTTGCCAGTCTCTCTATCTTACTTGAAATGGATTTATGTGCTGCTCCCAGATGTTAGTGGTTTGCTAAGACGCCTTGGCCAGGACAAAGTAAACAGCAAAGTCTGGAGAAGACATCATCTATTCAGGCTAAGTACGTAACAAAGAAAAGGTAATACAGGAGGAGATAATCACTTTTCACACGTACTGCAGTTTAGATGTGGAACTCATTGTGACAGAAGTCATTAAACCCCACAATTTTTACTCATCTATTCCTACAATATACTCCAGAACAGGCAACACATATGCAAAAGCAGTTTTGTATGGTTCAATCTACAAGTATAGGCTACATCCAACTTCCGGACCAATTCTTAAAAGCCAAGAGAAGTGGCAGCTTGTTCATAAATCCATTCCCGCTGGTGCTGAGGTTCAATCTGCCTGCAGATTCCTATGGTATTTTGGAACTTGTTCCCCAGTCACTGCTTCTTAGACAGTCATAAAAGAAACAAAACATGTATCAGACTAATGCCAATTGCCTTTTTTCCCCTCCCCTCAGCAATTAAAAGATTTCAAGGAACAAAAGCAAATTCCAGGCTTAAAAACGGCTGTTTATGATTACTGCAGTATTTTTATCTACACACCTACAGCAGACTGCAAACATTTACACTTACGACACATACCAAGCAACCTGTTTGGTTTTGTTCCTGGTTTTCGTTAAACACCCAACCTTCCTGTGTATGAAAATCTATACATGAAAATGAACAGATAGCAAAACATAAAATAAACATGCTCTCTGTAGCCATCGCATCTGTAATTTTTAATAAATAAGTTATATAAATATTCATTTATATTCCATTATAATTATGAATATCAGTAACCTCCATCCAAACTGCTGTTTTGATATAATAAAGGGGAGGGAGAAAAGGGGGAAATCTGACCAAAAAGCATAAATTTCTTTCAAAAGCTGAAAGATAACAGTGAGATTCTTTGCACTGTAAGATTCTTTGTACAAAACAATTCAGTGATATTTTCTGGACTGCGTGCAAAATATACATCCTTGGCTTCTACAACCCGTAATGAAATTATAATTAACAACAAACTGCAGATGACTGAACTTCAAATTTATAGAACTATTTCCAAACAGTTCTTTTGGTCTCTCACAGAAGAAAAAATGTTGAAAGTTTAACAGAAGGTTTCAAACTACTACTATCCCCCTACAAATAAGCTTCCATAAGTAAGATAATTACTTAAAATGCAAAATCTTATTTCTAAGCTAGAATTCTAAAGCTTTACAACAGAACAATAGAATGGCAGTTCTGGGTTCACAAGCTTTAGTACCCTAATTTAGTACTTCACTAGGAAATGCGCTCTCAGTGTATTTATATGATCATTATTAAGTTGTACTGATTTGGAAAAAAAATATATCCCACCAGATGGAATTAACAAGAAAGGAACTGCATTTCCTGACTTGGAAAACAGCGCGGTCATTTCAATACAACAATTTTTAGGCATACCACAAAACCAGCTACCACAAAACTACAAAATAAAAGCAGTGAAGCAATCTCCAAAAGTAATCCCATCCGATATTGTTCAAAATCAGGGGGAACATGGAAAAGGCAAGTAAATGAAAATGTATATCCTCCAACAAGTTACAGACAAATGTCTGTAGTAAGTGATCAAAGTACTAACTGAAGTCTCGGTCATTAGCCATTTTTAGGAGCATTCACTATAAAGCTATGACAAGATGCTCGACTATATTAATGCACGTGTGTTTTAAAGCACTGTTAACCTTGCTTGCTCCAGTTCAACCAACCAAAACTACTACGGAAAAAAAAAAAAGACGACATACTGTACTTCAGGAATCATTCCTCCTAAATTAAACAGAAAAAGTAACGAGAAAACAGTCAAAACTGCTGCATTAAAAGGATTATCCTGAAGACAACACTCAGAGGGTAAAGCAGAAATTAATGGCAACTCAACACTTCAGCCAAGAAGTGCAAGAATGAAATCCCTAATATTTTTCTCTACTCTCTGAGTACCTGTAAGTCACAATAAACTGATCAAGATACAAACTCAAAAGACCATCTGTATTTTTCTTTATAAAAAAAAGTACAATCAAAGAATCAAAAATAGTTGAGTCAAATCACTTCTAGGGGTTTTTATAACCATTTGAAAGGGATAACAACTACAGTTCTGTGTACTCTGTATTTTCACTAGTCCTCAACTCAGCCACAGCAGAGCCAGTAATTTCATGAACACTAGAGAGAAATGGGCCCCTTTAAAAACCTAGCTTAAAAAAAAAGCCTCAGAGCCATTTTGGAATCACTTACAAAAACTGTTCGTCTTTTTTTACCACCGAATTCAGTGGGACTATACTAGTGCATAGTTATCTTCACAACTACAGCTATATTGTGATTTCACATAAAGCAGGAGAAACTCATGAGTTCAAAGAAACTGCACTAGTGGAGGTAGGATTAGAGTCAGACCTCCTATTTCAACCTGGTAAGACCTATTTAACCAAGCTACTTGATGCACTTCATTTGCTTCCTCTAATAATATAAAAGGACATCCCACCTCTTGTATGGAACTATTTCTTTCAAATTACAAAAACAGGGTTGTCTTTGGAGGGAAAAAACAGCAGAAACTTAGGTTACTTATAGGAGACTGCAGTGAAGTGGGAAATGGGGAGAAACAGCTGTATTTTAGCTGAATCGAATTGACACAGTAAAGCTGACAGAGAACCTAAAAACATGAAAGGGAATTGGCTTAGATTCCGTTTATGACTTGTATCTAAACATTTCATAGCAGTAAGTCCACAACAATCTACACAGCATAATTCAAAAGCAAAAAACATTATATTTAGAAATACTAAAAAAACTCAACAAATCAGGCTTCATAAACATATTTTTTAAAATACAACAACCGCAGACTTCTATAAATGGTGTTGCATATTATATGGATTTAGTATTTGGTCCCGGTTTTCTTCATACTTTTCTATCATTTTCTGCATGTCGTGGTCAGCTCCAATAACCTTGAAAAGAAGAACACGAACGTTAGAAATAATTGGCACCTAAAACATGGTTGCTTTTGAGCAAAATAGAGCAGGACTACCACCTATATTCCTAGAGATCTGTCTGATTAGCTTTCTGTTCAGAATTTGGCATTCATGGAAAAGCTCCACGTCTGATCCTGCAATCGCAGTGAACAGACCCTCAAATTCCACCAAATTGATGGAAGAGCAGACTTTTATGCTACACGTTCTGGATAGCTGTAAACATTTTTCTGAGGTGTTCCTTCTCCAAAGGTTATTAGAAAAGGAGATTTACTTACTTTTACCACTAAATAACATTCTTAATATTTGAAGAGTACAATGCTCCATATGCTTAATTGGTTATAACTAAAATAATACTCACAAGCACTGGGCAGGAAACTTTAAACAGTGTATGTTTAATGAGCCACTCTTCGTAGAGCTGATGAATAGCTTCTAAATACTCCTAGAAAAGAGGCGTTCAAATAAAACATATGCCCAGGGATGAAACCCACATTGCAATTTTTATACGTTTGGTAAGTAGTGAAGAACTACATACAAAAGCCAGCAACAGATTATTTCCACTAACAAAAATAAAAAGCATCAGAAGGTTTCTGAGAAAAATTAACTCCCAGTATAAGGTTTTACACTGTGAAGAACCTCAAAGACACAGCTTACAGCAGCACAGGACTCTCGGCTCCTTTTTAAATCAAGAGCCAGGTTTTTCCCCCATAGGTATAATGCGGCTCAAGATTTTACAGAGAAAAATACAACTAAACCAAGTAAGGACAAAAAGGGGAAGACCACAAAGAATATGTATTGAAGGCACTTTCTGCGTCAAAACATTTTCCTAAAATTCCCAGTTCACTTTCTCCTAACTTGGACTCATTTCCTCTAAAAGCATGTCTGCCTGTCATCAGCTATGAGGGTTTTTTTATGGAGACCACTTAACATTTTTCATTCATAACTGCTCCCCCCCCACCCCTCCATAGAGCTGCGAAGTAACACCCTGTCTCTCCAAACCCATCATAGCAAGGATTTATTCTCCAAGGAAAAATTTCACATGGCCCAAAATTTAGCTCTTTGCTAAATAATGTATCTTCATCTGACAATTGCTTCTACTGAACTACTCAACACTAGAAATACCTTTGTAGTGTACAGTGTGTCTTCTCTAACTACATTTATTTCTGGTTAGGTTTTCTTTAGGAGAAAATTTGTTTAATGAAGGGCCATTCTGTAAACTGCTACGGTTTATTTTTAAGCAGATTCCCAAGCTAGTAATTTTCAAGAAATTGCTTGTTTTCAGACACAAGCAGAGACACTTTTCATGCATAAACATCCTGCTAATAGCAGACAACAGAAAGTGCCCACATAAATCTTCGGCACCTGCATGCACAGGTATTTCTGCTTCAACTGGGTGCCTTTATGCCATTTAATGATACAAAAGCAATTGCCTTTTTACATCTTAGAGAAGATTAACAGTTGATTAATTCTCCACCTAAACAGTCAGTTATAGTACACCGATTACTAAAACATAACACTTGGGAAAGTCAGTGTGCATGACAGATCATTTTCATAAAATAAATCAAAATTAAATACTGAAGTTTTAGTTTGCAATGGAAACAGCTGCACCACATTTTGGCAATACACTCAGGATATGATTTTAGTATTTGGATTGGAATCATTATGTTTTTAAAGCTCATTGTAACCACATACATTGAAGGAACTTCCTTACCAGAGGAATAATCTTTTCCTCTTCTCTGCATCTTCTTTTTAACCTCTCATAACAAACTTCAGGAGACGTCTGCAGATAAACTGCCGTAACAAAAATTATAATAGTTATGCTGAAGGATCAGCTTTAAAAGCAAAGATGAAACTTACTTCACGAACTGTATAAGGAAAGAATCCTGACTCAGGTTCCATCACTGAACCTCCCCTTTGGCATCACAGTTAATCAATCCATGAACTATCCACGAATTCATGCTGTCTGATGTTACACATTGCAACCACTATCGTATTAAATAGTGTGATTATTTATGACCCAAGAAACAAGAATTATTTTTTGCTCCCCGTAAGGAAACCCGCCCACAAACATGTCCCCCCAGATCCCATCAAAATTTTACCTATCAAATCAACCGAAACATCCGTGTTGTTCTGGATCCAATCAAACCATTCGGTTAGGACGACATAATCCACCTCTGGCATTTTTCCACTGAATAAACATAAAAGTCATCACTCACTGAACAGCATGCACACATCAATTCTAAACTCATATTTTTTTCACTTGACTAGAATTACTTCCAGTTTTTTTCAGCATATGTGAAATGAAAACAAGACCAATATTATGCCCACCCAAGTTCAAGGCCTCAGAAAGCATTGCTTATACAACAGAAAGACCAAATCTTGGTTTTTTTAAAAAGTACTTACTAACAAAGTTTCTATTATTAAGTTACAAACATTAATTATTTTTGCCAATACGGTTAAGAAATAATTACTTGGTGACTAAGACGAAAAACACCACCACGCTGACATTTATACAATAACAACAAATTAGTGTCAGTGGTATTTACTGCTTAAGGATCATTTCAAATATATCTGAATTACTGCCGTGCACGTCACCAGAAAGGCTCGATTTACTAACCAGCGCTGACAATTCATTACAGAAGCCATAGTACAGAGCGGTGAAAAAACAATAACACCACGTAAATAAAATTTACTACCACTGTAAGAAATATTTGTGGAAAGAGTACTGAAATATTCAAGGTGCTTAATTTGAACTCTGTATTCAGACAGCACAGACAGTATTGGAAACAACTGTCCCAAAGTTCTCTCAGTAAGAACAAAATACCAAACAACTCAAGTAAAAGGGAGTCTAGAGATGCCATATTAAGAATCACATATTATGTTTTTACTACTATTGGAATTTTCACTTATTACTATATTCCTAAACAGTCAAATATTACTAGTTTTACATTATTCTGTCTTCAAAACTGGTGCTAGCAACACATACTCCACGCTTTCCTAAATGCCTCCGCAATAGAAATATAAAAAAAAAGAGATGGGGTTGGGAGATTCCTGTCCTCTCCAGCTCAATCACTGAGACCGGCTGCAACATTTTAAATACTGCTGAAGAAAAAGATTCCACAGATTTCTCAACCGTTCTCCTGGCAGCATGCTTTGATCACTGGCAAAACTGAAAAAAGAGAATCCAGAAAGATATTTCCACTTAAGTATGCAAGAAAGTGAAACCAGCATTCGTACCACCTCCCTTCTTTATCTGCCATCCAGCTGAATATCTTGTGAACAACTAATTGTTCTAACGTATCAACCAGTAGATGTGCCGTAAAAGGCACTAAAGGGTGTTTGCTGACATCTGACTCCTCCCAAGTAAAGTGAAACACGAATGAACGAGCTTCTGTCATAACTAACCATGAATTCAAACGGGAATTGCTGGTGCTTACCCTGTAGCACTCACGTGCACACATTTAAAATTCTTCCACACTTTTGCACCTAACGCGAGCGTGTCTTTCAGAGCTAAACTCAGATGTGCCATGCAGTAAGACCTGGGACACTCACGCACAGCTGTGCATGCCGCAGAACCTCACAGCAACTGCCCACAATTTAAGCCTTCCATCATCGTTGTAAATCTTATCCTATTTCCCCTCTCTGGGAAAAAGCCTGCAAAGACAAAACACAAATACGGAGTGACACCGGACCAAAGAAGAGCTGGTATTCCTGATATTCCACAGCTCTTCATCCCTTCCTTAAACTAATTATTCTCCTAAAGCAGAAGAGTTTGTGTTGAGTAGAGATAACAAGGGACTCTTCTCCACCTTTAAGACTGGGACCCTACACAATCCCTTCTCTTACAGAAAAGAAAGCAGAAAATAACCTCTGCTTTTTGCAGCAAGCTTGCCCCATTGCGTCTGAGTCTTATCTTGAATAAAAAAGTTCTGTTTCATTTTTACATACTTTTAATGGGAAAATGCCTTCCATACAGCTATTTAACAATCCCTTTGCTAAAGATACCTTTTGGAACAGCTTGAGCCTGAGGGTCTTTTGGATAATATTTTCAGGAAAATTTAAAGATATGTCAGGTCAGTTTTTCAGTTTTGTTTCCCAGACCTTCCATCAGACAGGCATAATTCCATTTCTACAATGGGCAACCTCTCCCATGTTCTCTGCATGATTTTGGCATGTTGACTAACCTACACAGGAATTACGATCGCTCCCCTACAGAGACGGGAGATTCCTTCTAGGAAAAAGCAACAAGGAAAGAAAAAGCCTCTGGAGGATAAAAAGGCATTTTCCTCTGCAAAGTCCCTTTAGTTACAGAATGATTTTTAAAAATCTCATGCAGTAGTTGAACAAAAAACACAGCATGGGAAGGCCTTTTCCCTGCCATGGGGCACTATTATCCTTCTAAATGCATTCCTCCCTTTTATCACGCATAAAGTTTGTATTTTCCCTTTGTTCCTCTGATGGCTAAGACACCATCTTCTAATTTTTAGCCCTTAATGTATCCACAGCCTTTTTGTATCTAATTATTCTTTTGTTATTATGGTCTTCCAATTTCAGTAACTCTTTTCCCATTTTTTGTGTTTGCACCCGGGGTGCCCATAGGTGACAAGAGTATTCTCCCAACTCTTCTGTACAATGATGCCAAGCTGGTTCTGTCTCTTTAAACAAGCTTTCTATTCTTTTGATCATTCCAGTATCTCAGCTTCACACCTGTTTCAGTTTTAGTTCATAGATCGTGAATGCGCAGTTAGAAGTGTAAAAAGCAATGTTAAAAAGCTCTCATAAAAGCTGTGTAAAAAGCACCGTTATTTCCATCTCCCTCCTGGAAGCCCTTTGCCAGATACTTCCAAGAGTCACATTTACTCTTCTCTGGGCTACACAACACTAGCAGCATTTTGTAATCAATTTTTAATCTATCTATCTATCTATCTATCTATCTATCTATCTATCTGTCTATCTGTCTATCTCTGCTCTATCTGTCTATCTGTCTATCTCTGCTTTTCAACTTGCAATCGTTCATCTTACAGTTGAAATCTCTGTTGTCAGTTCAACTGAATGATAGAATTTATTAGCATACTTTCACCCTTTGTACCCAAGCATCAACCCAAAGGCTGATCCAACGCGAGTGACCTCCTTCCAGCCTTTCAGCATCTCCCTTCCATGGGATTTCCTACCACATTACAACATCGGCTTCTGCACTTACGAATAATCACTCAGGAAAGTCTCACCAAACCTCATTGATAAATACGTAGCTTCAGTTCAGACTAATGGGAATGCCTTTGTTTTGGGGGGGTGGAATGTTACAAAACACAATTACTAGATTAGTTTAACAGGATGCGTTATTTACATTTCTGTCCAAAGCTTTCATTATTCTGTCCTTCATCATTTCTCCGAAGTTGTGCTAAATATTGAGGCAGATGAACAAACCTGCAGTTAGTACGATGATTTTCCCTACCCCCTAACATGGGCTCTCCAGCAGCTGTTTTAAGTCCCAGGGGTACTGCCTCTACATGACAATACTTTCTCCTAGTGCGAGATTTCACGTGCTTTCAGAATGCCGAAATGGACTTTGTTACTACTATAGTTGTGGTTACTACTATTTCCATGCTCCCATTATCATCCTGCCTTTTCTTATATGCGTTTTTCTTTCCTGTACCCAGAAGAAAGCATTAGTTTTTGAAACAAGTCTAGATCTTTAAAGAACTGTGACACGTAAGGACAGGCAGTGATCAAACCACGTGGAGTAAAGCTATAGAACTGCTTCCCACAGGGCGTCCTGGAAAATAAAGGCTTACATGAGCTTAGGGAGAAACTGGACAGGTCCATGGAAAAGAAATTCCCTGTGGGGTACTAAATACAGAGCAACCTCTGCTGAATAAGGAAGTCCCTAACTGTAAGTTACTGGATATACTCAGAAATTACCATAAATTCTTACCCTGTTCTTACACTCTTTTCAAGTACTTCTGGACACCACGGGAGACAGGATATGAGGGAGGACAGATGTCCTTATTTTTTTAATGTGACTCAAAATGTGTCTTTTCATGTAGCCAAGCTTTTCCTTGTTTTATTTATAATCCCTTGACACACCCTTATATCATATTTTGGTTTGCTATTGGTAGCATCAGCTGGCTTCCAGCTTGCTGTAACAAAACAAAGCAAATGCCTTCCGGCCAACATGAAAAAGTGCTGAAGTCAGTAATTAAAAACGAGAAAGGGATTCCAGTACATTTCCACTGCATACAGACTGGGACAAATTATGTCCCTTTCTGTTTGCCTCATGTCTTACTGTGTGTGTCTCAACTTTCAAAGCAGTCCCTGTAATAGAGTAGGAGCTAATGTAGCATGGATGCCATCTGGTGGCATGCAGCCATTCTCCTTGCAGACAGAAAAAGTGGTTTTGTCCCTTAAGACCACTGAAAAATCCATTAAAACAACAATCTGGTACGTACACTTTTCAATATAAGCTCAGCATTCTAAACAAAACAAAACAAAACAACAACAAAAAATCAGTGCTGATTACTGCACTACTTTGGTTAGCATGCGATGGATGAGTTACACATCAGCCAGGCAGGTAATAAATGCTTTTTCCACCTCGGGCCACAATCTTATCCCCCAGAACAAAATAACCCGGGTTAGGCCCAATTGCTCTACCTCTGGCCCGAGCACACCTGGGGGTGGGGACCTGATTCAGAAAGTGTCATTTAGAGACAGACAGCTCTTGCTCTTTCTCTACTCACTAGCCTGCCGGGGTTTTCAGGCTATTTTGATGCTATGAATCCTGATTCTGAGCAACAGCACAAGGGCCGAAATGCTTGTCACCCGAGTTCCTGCTTGCCAGAAACGCCAATCCTGGGTGCTAGGTTGGATAATGCTATCTAGATCTCTCCCTCCTACAGTGTTATTCTTTATATCCTCATGGGTTCTGACCTGTTCAGTATGCATTTGCTTTGGTTTAAGCAAGACTTTTGTATTCTGCTGGAGAGCAGATAACTTCAATAAATGGTTTTCTAAATACTAAGATGCTCTAAATACGCAAGAGCACTTCTGAAAAAGGCTCTCATCTGGCCCACGTCCTACAGGTTTTACTCTACCAGTGGGCACCACGTCCCGTACAAAACACACTGCCGCTCCAACAAAGAACTGACAGATTTCACAGACCACTTAGATGCAAATTACTAGAGAAATCATCAGTTGATTATATTTCTTTAAACTAATGAAGACAGGAAAGTAAAGTAGAAAAACATATACCATACCTTCGATACAAATTTTCTACAAAAATGTATTTTGCACTGTGAATTGATCGCTCCATCATTCGGACGGGGGAAACCTGCAAAATAAAACTTGACAGTTACTGACTTGCTTACATTTTTCAGCATGTTTGTTTCTTTCCAAGCTCATATTGCACATCACGTCCTTTACATTGTAAAATACATGACATTTCCAGTTCTTCCAGATCTTGTGATAGAAAAATTTATTGGGAGGGTGGGAACCACAAAAAACAAGTATTCTTAATCTTACTTGTGGTCACTGCATTATTGAACACCTACGTAACTAATTCGTTATTCATATGCCAATTTCAAAGGTAACTGCAGAAGCAGTCAACTGAGCAGTTGAAGTGAACTAGGGGGATAAAAAAGCAGCAATCCACTTAGGATTTGCAGAGCAACAGGAACTATCGCTACCTGAATTGCTGCCACCTTCAGGTGTGTTACTGTGTCAACAGCACAGGCCTAACATCAGAAAAACTGTAACAAGAAAGCAGAACTTTTAAAAGAAATAATTGCAACTGACAAAGTACTGCTGCCTTAGCCAGGTTTGCACGTGTTCCAACAGCGCTTCATTTTGGAGAAGAGATATTCCCTGACACTCTTTTTTTAAACTACAGGAAAAGTGTGTTTATTTACCATTGGTCTGGTATGCTGCTCCAACATGGTAAGCTGTATGTAAGTCTGTAATGTTATCCCCCATCTTGATGCATCTTGGTACATTAAGCCCTGGGGTTAGAGATGGGAACGAGACAGACAGACAGTTTGGTTAGGTCAAACAGCAAAAAAAGAAAAGTTGGGTATTTCTTAAGCTTTTGCACTACAACAGAATTGCTAAGAGAAGTGCGCTAAACCAGCTGACACCAGGTTTGATAAGAATTGAGTGATCGTTTGACACCAGGTTTGATAAGAGTTAAGCGATCGTTTGCTCTCCAATGCAGATGTAAGAATTACAGTCCCAGTCCTTAGAGACACTAAGCGAGGCCCTTGGAATGCTCACTGAAGTCAACAGGAATTAGTTACTCTGCACCTGGAACAGTCAGGACCAAGGCATGGCTCAAGGCATGGCCCATATGAGACACTTCAAACACGTTTAGTAATTAAAAAAACCTATCTACAACCCTATTTCTGTGCACTGGTGGACTCTCAGTATACCCAGCCCCCACAGAAATGCAAATATGGTTGCAGTAAGCATGGTCCGGGCCTCAGAAAAGGTGTCTTTTAACACAGACAGCTGTTTTTCCCAAAGGATCCTCAAAGCAGTTCTCAGACCTTCCACTCTTTCCAACTGCTGCAATTCCACACACACACACACACACTTACAAGCAATAGTCTATCCTGCAAAGATCTGAGTCAAAATAAGACATCATTCAGTGTCTATTTGCCAAGGTGACAAGCTTTAAGTTAGCAGCACGGCTTCAGTCCACAGATCTGACCTCTTTCTTTTCTCCTTGTCCAAAGTCAGAAGGAGAAAGTATTCTGAAGTGCACAGATTGCTGCAATGATGAGTGACACAGCCAAGCACGCCCCATCCCTTTACTAATAACAAGAAAGTAAAGCATCAGCAACTCCTAGTAGGGAGAATTTGCTTTTCCAGAGGACCTATGCTAGCAGTAATTGCATCAAACACATGTTTGGGCACGTGTGGTTTGGGGTGGATCCACAGTGCTGTGCTGACAGCAAGTTCCACATGAGCTTGAGCACAGATACCCATCTCAGGCAGCGATGAGATTTTTGCAATGGAGGTGATGATACGAGCAGGGAAGACTGTCAGAAACTACTTCAGCCATCCCAGTGATAGTGTATCTGCAGACGCAGTCACAGCCCTGGCTGCTGCCTCCCAGCACAGCTGTGACACAGGGACATACTTGTGGGGAATGGTCCTGAGAAGCGATGACTACGCAAAAGACAACAGAAGCTCTCAACACCTCACAGCACGGAATTTTCCAGATGTCCAGCAGTCAAACAATACTAACTGATCAGATCCACCTCTCGCTTTCTGAGGTAATTTAACAGCATAGACATTCTTCCCTTCTTTGAAATAGGCCTAAGTAGATTTAGAAACAACTGTCACACTCAGGGCTTACTTTTCTCTGGGTTTCTTTAGCTTATACCCAGTCCTTGCCGAAACCACATTTCATATGCAACGTTTCTATCAACGTTTTAATCACACCGAAAGATCTTTTGCATCATGGAGCTGTATTTTTTGCTGTATGAGATTACAACCACACCTTTCGTAACAGTTTTGCTGACTGGTAAGAAGTCCTCATGAATGTCTTTTCTAAAATAATGGTAATTGTAATTGAAGAATTAATTTCTGCCACTTACCAGGATATTATGACCACGAACATTCCTCCACTTAGGCACCGGTTCTGTCAAAACCTGGTTAAAAGAATTGCTCCATGTTAAACATGTTTTACATTCTAAATATGTGATTTGACCCTACAAGCCTGCAACTATTTTTAATGAATACTCATTCAGTAAGTCAGAGTATTCAGGACTTATACTGGAAAACTCATCACTGAATCCTGTAATAGAAGAGGTAATAATGAATACTGTTAAAAAATAGGGAAATATCATTATACAACATCTTTTTAGCATTTTTAAACCGCCAAAATAAAAGACTGCATTGACTACCTAATGAGCCTGGATATAATTTCACTTTTTTGAGTCAAAATCAGTACAATGTAAGGGCTGAGCCGAATACCGACTGCATTTCAGTGACCTGCTCATTCCCTCACAAATGAATTTCTCAGAGAGTAATACTTGTCAACAAAGGAAGGGATGATCAGAATGCTATCATACTATTTTTCATTTTATTTTTGTGATCTAACAAACAAAATGTATCCAAAACTTTTACAAAATTAATCAGAAAAGCTTCTACCCGAATAGGTAAAACCACAAGAGATTTATCTGGTTCAAACAGGGTCTAAAGCTCCAAGGATACTGTAGGCCAGGCCTAAGAGAATCTGACAAGCCTGGGACGTTAACTAGCTTTTTAAAAAATACTGCACTACATGCAAATTAAAGTTTGCTATCCTTTGGGCTAATAGTTATTTATTCCATGAGGACCATTCCCGTTAAATTACCGAATAACATCTGGCAACCCAGCATTTCTATGAAGATTCCCAAGACTTATTATCAAATGTGTTCCCAGGTCTGCTGGGAAAAGTATAAATACCTGATGTACACAAAAGCAATTGCTCACTGACGTTTGATCTTGATTTTGTTTAAAATACAGTAAACCTGTCCTTCGCCTAATGTTGTTCTAAGCAATATGAAATCAAATACCGTAACAGTCTTAAGAAATGCCCAGAAACAATTCTAACAGATTTTTCATTTTTAAAAGAGCCATCCATTTACTGGGATCTCAGTTACATGACATCAGTATTTTTACATCGTCACTTCTTTGTCTTTACAAGATACATCTAAGATTTAAGTGACATGAAATAGCAAACAAGCATGCCCAAACATGCCCAACCCATGCGGGCTGCTGTTACTTTACAGAGGTACAAACTCTAATCCACGGGTTTTACTGATATTTTGGCATCCAGTACTATATTACATGCGATCTAAATTTCTCTAGTTCTACAGTTTGACTGTAGATAGCTGGGGGAGGCGCCCCAGGAAGCGCACTGGCTCACAACTTGCGGCTCCTCTCCCATTAGCCTAAGGGCAACACTTCAAAATTAACTGTCAATTTCATCAAGACAAGCAACTGCTTAACGATGTAAATAAAGACAAAGAAATGAACATCCAGTACCTCAATGCTGGTAGTTTGTGCAAAATAATCCAGGCATGTTGTTTTTCCACTTGCAATGTTCCCCTCGATACATATCTGATGAAAAACAGTACTGCCTTTAAAAAACGTGGTATCGCATAGTAGTAAACACCATATGTAAAAATACACTCTTTCAAGCATACCATTTCCTTATAATGTAAATAAATTACTTTATAGGAAGACGTTGGGTTTGGATGAAGTTTGGATGTTGTAACTCCTCACGGACCACCACTTTTTCTGTCCCTGACATACATAAACCATCTCTTTACCTGCACAGTTAAAATAAACTAAGAAAACTTTGTTTCAGCTGTCTTAAATTAATTTATACCTTAAAGTAATTAGATTCCAAATACCAAAAAAACCTCTCCCGGGCAGCGTTGTATAGGGCGACTGCAACGCCACACACTGTCCCCAGACTGACACCTGTCCCTACACAATACCATGCATTTGCACAAATCCCTCACGACTTTATCGCAACTTACAGAATGGAATTTACAGCATTTACAGAAAAGCGTAGGTTTGCACTGAGTAAGACCCAGTGACGGACCCACCACCTGGACACGGCTCAGTAAAACAGCCACGACCAATGGTTGCCAATACACACACACTCAGATTGTAATAAAGTAAGAGGCTGCACATTTTACACGGACTTCTGAACAAAATGCAAATACTTACAACTGTCTTTCTATCATCTTCTTTGATCAGATGTTTATCTAGGATGGAAACAAAGAGGAGTTACAACTGAGAAGGAGGTCTTCATAACTTACAGTTACACTGAGCCTCTTCCCCTGAGCCCCTCCATGAAGTTTTTGGGTTCTTTATTGCTTAATATGAATATTTGCCAAATTGCCGATCTTTCAGGTAATCACTGTGTTATGTAACAGACATGGCACGCACGAACACAGTTTTAGCTGGAGTTCCGCATTGCCCTTGACACCAGGAAGAGCCCCGCGGCGAGTGCCCAGGCTCCTCCAGCAGATGTGTGTTCCCGTTACTGCTCCGCAGCCACTTCCCAATGGGGAAATAACGAGTTCTGGAAAGGCCGGTCACGGTGCGGCGCCCACACGGGCCCCGCAGGCCTCGCTCGCCTTGTGCGAGGATGGAGATGTTAGGACACCTCCAAGACAAGCGATTTAGATGCCTTACGTCACAAAAACGCCTATAAAAATGCGTGTATAAAGCTTCTGACAGGATGGCTATCCCCTCACCACCGCAAAACACCAAAAAAAAAAGGCGGTTTCGCCGCCCCAGCACAGCCCCGCCAAGAGGGGGCGGCCGCCCGAGGCGGGG
>VYZM01018898.1:281164-338645 GCA_013398915.1 Dromas ardeola | reverse complement strand
GCTCCCGCAAGGGCCAGCTCCTCGCCGCCGAGTCGGTAAGGGCATGGGGGGGCTCGCAGGGCTTTGGGGGTCGGCCGGGGCCGGACCGCAGTCCCCGCTGCCGGGGGCTCCGGGCATCCCCTCCCCGTGCCGTGCCGGTTGCCCCGGGGCGAGGGAAGGGCTCGCCCGGGGCCGGTCCGGGCTGGGGGCGGGGGGGCCGGGGACAGCCCCCCAGCACGGGCTGAGAGACGAGTCGCGCTCAGGCCGAACCGAAAGGCTCCTCTCCTTGCGCTTCCAGTGCCCGGAACGTGCCCCGCTGTCGCAGAAACCCCTTTTTCAGTTAAAAACGGCTTTGATTTCGTTTTACCCCATTTGCAGCGTGAACCCCGCGACCACCGGCCAGCTCGGCCTCGTCCCCCCGCGCCACGGGGGCGGCTCGCCCACCGGCCAGCCTGGCCGGGAAAGAGCTAACTCATTAATTTGGGATGTGGGACGAGGGGCAACGGTTTTACACTGGACGAGGGGCAATTTAGATGAGACCTCAGGGAGAAATTCTTTGCCGTGAGGGCGGTGAGCCCCTGGCCCAGGTTGCCCACAGAAGCTGTGGCTGCCCCATCCCTGGAGGGGTTCAAGGCCAGGTCGGACGGGGCTTGGAGCAACCTGGGCTCGTGGGAGGTGTCCCTGCCCAGGGCAGGGGGGGGCACTGGGTGGCCTTTAAGGTCCCTTCCCACCCAAACCGTTCTGTGATTCTAGGACACAGGGCATCACCATTGCTCAGCTTTTCCCCCAAGTGCTCCAAAAGCTGCGCTTCCTCGCTGCGATGGAGCTCGTTAGCTCACCATGGAAGTACCAAATAATCATTATTAGGAACAGGCTTAGTCTGGTGATGGGAGCACTGCTCTCCCAGAAATACACTTGGGTTTTTCCTTTAGGTCCCAGTTCTGAGATCTGGGCTGGTGGTAATTACAAGTTTTTGATTTTTGGTGTAACACTTTCTGGTATTTTACTTGTAGAGGCTTAAAGCCCAACTTATGGAACAGTGCCCACTGGGCAGGGAAAGAAAACTTACCCCACAGGTAGCGGTTATTTGACAATCAAAAGTTAAATTTTAAGAGGAAGTTAGGTGATTGAAACGAGACTTTCAGCACCATTTATACTAGAAATAATGAGAAATTGAAACACTTACATTCTCTGTAATTTTAGCTGGAGTTTTGACAGCGGGTAGTCAAATATCGGGACAGCCTGAACTAGCAGCCAAGTACGTGGAGCGCCGCTGAGATGCGTAAGGTGTCTCTGGCTGTCCCCGGTGCCGGCTCGGAGAAGGAAACGGGGACATTCCAGCAGGAGAAAGGGCAGGAAGGGGCAGAAGGCTCCCTGCCCAGCCCGTGAGGCTGCAGGGAACGGCCCGCCTGGCTTTGAGGGGGAAAAGTGCTCCCTGGGGAGATGAGGACACTGCAGTGGTGGGGAGTGCGGGCCACGGGCTCCCCCAGCTCCACCAGAAATGCTGTAAAACTTCAGGTGCCCCTCAGCCCTCGTACAGCATCTGGAGAGGACAAAACCACACATTTAGAAGTCGCCAAAGCCCAACTACTGTTGCTCCTTTGGCCCGTGTTTCTGTTACATACTGTAACATACCCTGGAATTTCCTATACAAGCCAGTAAAGGATGACTTTTGGAGATCCTGGCTTTTTAACATCTCTGAATGATGACATCTTTGAGGAATACTGTTTTGGTCACGGGACAAGACTCACCCTTTTGTTGTCATAGAGAAGTACTGATCATGCCTCCTTGGAGTAATAAAAACCGCTATGTCTTGACAAAACAGGGATTTATCCTTCGTAAGGCTGCTGAGGGCTCAGCTGGCCGAGAGCAGCTCCAAGATCCCATCTGCCGCCGCTTTCTGCGTGACCCACGGCCACCCCACGGGCGCAGGGGCTCCATTCCTGGCAGAGGGGAGGCAGGGGGAGTTTTCCTCCCCTTGTCTCAGCTTTGCCATCAGAAATCCTTGAAGACAGCACAGGCCCCAGAATAAATCCAGTCTGTGTACAATTAGAGAAATGCAGTGCCAAATAATTGAAGATGAGTCCAAGTGGAATCCGTCATGGTTAAAATCTGTGTTTCGTCTTCAGCTTTGCAGTTCTTGTCTTGAATGTTTGATTTTTCCTCTTTGACGTGCTACTAACGTGGGGTGGGGTTGGGTTCGGCATAAACGTATGTAAATAATATTCATGGGATACAGATTTCAAATAGTATCTTTTGTTCAGAAACAAAACGGGGTTCTCATTACCAAATATCTCTGTCACGTTATTATTCGGCAGCTTGGCAAGTTACGAGAAATGTGCTTTATTTCTCCGTCTTTAACGTCACGCGCAGACTGGCATCTCTGCAGGCAGATCAGAGGTTCTGTGTTCAGCCACAGGAAACACCGAGTCAGTTTTTTTTTCAACATTCAGAAAGCAAACCACCACACACTGAAAGATTACATTGCCAAGGAAGCAAAGCAGCACCGTGCAAACATCTCTCGACTGGGGTGGATGGTTGTACTTCTCCTTTCGGGCTATGGCAGAAAGGGAAGAGGAGTTGGGCTCAGCCGGCTCCCGCGGCCGTGCTGGTTGTGTCCCTGGTGGAAGTAACCTCATGAAAAAGTCTCGTTTTGCCCGGCAGAACTGGCTGGCAAATGATGGGTTCAGCTGTCATAAACTATAGCGGACCGACTCCGACTGTGTAAACGAGGGCAAGTGCCGCATCCACGCCAGCCCCTGCCCTTCTCCCGCGCTGCCGGCGAGGAGTGCTGTGTTCAGATTGAAGGAACCGCTATACCCACTTTGTAAAACCAACATTTACACACATTTTCACATGAAACGACTACGGATTTCTACAATGCTCAGGTGTAAGTTTCACATCGGCACGTAAACTGCTGTGTGGGCAATCAGGTCTGGGCATTCTGGTGCTTCCTCCAGAACAAGTCAGGCTGGCGATGAAGCTGGTTACTGCTAGAAGCTTAATTATAATCTCAAATTTTATTCAGGGAAGGAAGTTCTCCCCCCCCCTTTTCCTTTTGATCTTCCTGCCATATTAATTTTTTATTCTACCTGGAATAGCAACACAGCCACAAAGAAGCTGTAACTACATGTATAAGCTTTGCTGTCTCTCCTGATCCTGTGTATTCTCACTGTCTTGCTCCTCCACTTCCCAATCACCATTCTTTATCTGCCAGGTTAAGTTTTTTCTCTTTCATTTTTCCTGTTTTCTCCCCCTACCATTATTTCTTCTATATATTTTAACACTGCTATTAAGCGACTTGTTTTTCCTAAATACTCAAGTTGCTGTCTTGAAGGGCAGCATCTCATCCATGCTCTTTTCCCCCTTACGAAATGCATTTTTCAGTTCCCTCCGTCCTGCATTGGAACCGTTTTACAGCCACTCTCATACCTGCCACCAGAGCTTCTCCAGCCAAGATCCACATGGGCACATTCTGCTGCTCGCTCCGGCTATTTCAGTCAAGCTTTTCTGTTTCTTCTGGTCACTACTTTAGTTGGCATCTCCTTAGTCTGCAGAAGCCAGTATGCAGTGGCACTATCTATATTATATTTTTAAACAAAAAAATAGGGCTGGAGCCCCTCTGCTGGGAGGACAGGCTGGGAGAGCTGGGGGGGTTCAGCCTGGAGAAGAGAAGGCTCCGGGGAGACCTTCCAGCCCCTTCCAGTCCCTCAAGGGGCTCCAGGAAAGCTGGGGAGGGACTCTGGAGCAGGGAGGGGAGCCATAGGATGAGGGGTAATAGTTTTCAACTGAAAGAAGGGAGATTTAGATGAGACCTCAGGAAGAAATCCTTTGGTGTGAGGGCGGTGAGCCCCTGGCCCAGGTTGCCCAGAGGAGCTGTGGCTGCCCCATCCCTGGAGGGGTTCAAGGCCAGGTTGGACGGGGCTTGGAGCAACCTGGGCTGGGGGGAGGTGTCCCTGCCCAGGGCAGGGGGTGGCACTGGGTGGGCTTTAAGGTCCCTTCCCACCCAAACCGTCCAATGATTCTATATAGTATGAATATGTAAGGTCCTGTATAAGTTTGTCACCTTAATGGTGACACAAAGGGTGTAGAAATCATTATGCCTGTTTTTCTCCTCTTTTTCCTGTCTTTCTTCTCTCTTTTCAGACTTTTTCTGACCTTCATAACTGGAACTTCCAGCTGCTCTGTGTACAGTCTCCTTCCAAGACGGGCCCTGTGCCTTCCCCTGGGTCTGTAGCCAGAAGGTGACCCTTGCAGCTAATTCTGGGGGAGCCAAGAACTTCACCTCCATGGCAAATAACGATGGAGAAGAAGTAACTGAATAGCAGAGACCACTTAGTGATCCGTTTTCTCTCTCTGCCCATAAACAATAACGAAATGCACCCTTGCCCAAAAAGAGACCACCGTGAGCCACTTTTAAGCCCGTTGGAGCCAACCTGTCCTGTTGTGCGTCAAGGCAGCAAGGAGCAGGCGCCTGCCCACGCAGAGGAACCTGCGACGATGCCCATGGCTTTCTGGCATCCACGCCGGCCCCGGTGGCTGCAGCGGCTCTGCTGGCCCGGGGCAGAGGGGACAGATGCCATCCCGCTCTGCTGGGCTCAGCCCTCCGGCAGTTCTCCCCCCTTGCGCAGTGCAGCACGCTCAAGCCATTGCGACTAGCTATTTTTTTATACCTTAAATTGCAAGCTGGTTATATGACAAAGTATAACTTCATCATGCCTGGCCAGTTTAAGCAGCCCAGCAACACAATATTAAGTAGTAGTTACATGGGAGAAAATTACTTTTTGAAACACAATACCAAAGAAGTTCCTTTAAAAGAGAAAAAGTAATATGTAATATTAATCTTTCTCTGTTCTGTACATTCCCATTCCCACAAAAAAGGTGCTGAATGAAGAATCGAGGCTTTTTTTGGGCAGGATTTTTTATAATCTTGCCACTGCCAGACTATTAAAGAAACCTGCTCTGCTCTTTGCTGCACTAGAGCTTTCGGCATCCAAATATTCCTCCTTGGTGGCGCCGGCAGCAATCACAGCAACCTTTCAGCGGCAGCGCAGGCACTAGTCAGACTGCTGTCTGCTCTCAATGCCAGGGATGTAATCCCAAAGGAGAAAGAAACACCCTCTGTAAATACAAATGGACAAAACTGATAAAACACAACTACTTTTTCTTTTCCTCCCGGAAGCAGCAGTGCTCTCTGACTCCGAAAGTGCTGGAAATGAACTCGCAGCTACATTGAGCCTCACAAACTTCCTCTCTAGCTGGTTTTAGTTGGGTTTTTTTTGTTTAGCAGCCACAGAGCTGTTTGTTAGAAAAATGACAAGATCCCATTGCTGGACCTTTATCCGAAATCACACTTAAACACACAGCTTCAAAAAAAGGTGCAACACAAATGTGATGTGCAGTGGGTCATTTGACAGTCCTTAGAGGGGTCGGGCTGTAAGCTGAAGGTTGCTTTTGAGTCTCATTTTTAGAGCAACTTTCAGTTTGCCAGATGCTTGTCTCAAAGACTTGAAGTCTGTAAAAGTAAGTAAGAAGGTGTTCATTATTTCTGGGTACAGGCTGGCACATCAATGTTTATATTGTGAGAGTAGAGGCAGAGGGGTATATTTTTTAAATTAACGAATGTTTAGATGACATCAAGTGCTTCAGTTAGTAGCACTACAATTAAACAGTCAGACAAGGTAACAAGAAACCTACTCACTTTTATAATTCAGGACAGACAGTAACAGATAACACGCAGTATTGCTCAGGAGTTCATGCACTCCACCTCTCAGAAGGGGAAATGAGCTCTAAACGAAGAGAAATGAGAAACATTGTCAAAAGCTGACAGCTTTGTGGGCTCTTGTATGACACTGAGACATCCCCAAGTTACCGATAAGGCTGTGACACAGCCTCCCGGCAGACAAAAAAAGAGAAAACTGAAGAACATGCTGTAGCACAGCGGCTGTCGCCCGACAGAGCCTTCAGGCTCCTCCTGCCTTTTCTTTCTCTTGCTCTTTCCAATACCTGCCTGCCCCCCCCTTCCAGCCTTGCCTCAGTTAAGACCGTAGCATCTACAAATACAGTCTTTCAAACCTTCATTCTCAAAGTCCAGTCCACTATTTTTCAGGTGTGTATTTCACATAAAACATTCCTTGGGCCATTTCAGGCTCCAGGGCCACCGGGGCGAGGGGGAGACAGCAGAACCCCCAGTTACACAAAGAGAGAGAACACAAAGGCTCTTGGTTTCACCCAACAGTTAACGCTTCTGACAGGAAACCTTTTTCTGTCTGTAAAAGCAGAGCGAGCACAGGAGTGACTGTATCAAACGGAATCAAGATCAAAGTGACTCTACTGTGCCTGAAATCTGCCCCTGTACCTCCCCTCGCTGCTGTAGTATGAGGTGTTATTTAATGCTGCATTTAATTCTCTCATAAGAGATCTACCAAGTTTAGTTCAGGTCTAACGTTCTGCTGTTGAAAGGGGGTTGGTTGGTGGGACCTTTCCTGAGCGCGTCTCCTCCCTGCTGCTGTTCATCCCCGCATACTTAGAATCATGGCATTGCCCAGGTTGGAAGGGACCTTTCAGATTGTGTCCAACCATCAACCCAACACTGACAAAGACCGTCACTAAACCATATCTCTAAGCGCTATGTCTACCTGGCTTTTGAATACCTCTGGGGATGGCGCCTCAACCACTTCCCTGGGCAGCCTGTTCCACGTGGTTCCACGTACTTCACCATCTCTACGTCTCAGCTATCATACGCTTTCCTTTAGCCAGAAAGAGGAAGAGATTTTTTTTTAAAAAACACCAGAACAAGTAAGGAAAAACATCTTAGCTATATGGTGTTTTCTTTTTAAACCAAGCAAGCATGAAACGGCCTCTAAATTATGTTCCACAAATGCGAGCGAAGCAGATTCATGAAGTCCAGTCCTTTCTGGTTTTATTCCGTGGGGCTGGGAAGGGACTAGGCGGTGTGACAGGAGGAGGAATAAGTCCTCTCTCCTCTCAGCAGTTTTCAAGTCCTGTTATATCCACTTCTCGTCAAACAGTACGTATCACTTTTCATTCAGAGAAATAAAGTACCACATTAAGGATAAGATACATTGAATGGGGTCCCTCTGCTACATGATAGATCTAGAAAAACCCACAAAGAAGCTGTGTAAGTAATAAGCAAATAATAATAGGATAAATAACAACAAATAGGGTAAATACTAACAGGTAACAGCCCTCGATGCAGACGTGAGCTCTCTATATTGTACCAGATCAGTTTCTTACAACCCAGTGAAACGAGAACAATGCATAGGCATTTTAGGATAAATGTAGTATCTTACTAAGAATACCACACCCTCTCAAACGTCACCACCCAGTCCTAATGGATCAAAACAATTACTCCCGTTATTAGCGTCCTGATCAAGAACTGACTGCTTTCCCCCTCCAAAACAGGCTTAGAATAGAGGCTTATTAATTCATTCAATTAAGAAATTATTTCAACAGGATTGAATGGCTTAGTTGCCTCCTAAACCTAAACAGGCTCTTTTGATATGTGTATTTGAGGGTTGACTGACCTCTCAGAGGAGCAATTATTAATTAATAATTAATTATAGGAGCCTTATCTTTCAAGTATAATAATGATTTTTTTGTTTTTGAGGTGCAGGTGGATCCTGGGAACACATGGTAGCAGCAAGCAAAGGAATCCATAGATCTGAAATTTAGTGAGGCAAATGCATTGATCGTCACAGTCCAAACATTTATGCTTTTCAATAAGCCACATTCACCTTCAGACATGCCATCTGGGGGAAAATAAACCATCTATTTTCAGTATTACAGGAGTGGGAACGTCATCGTCCCAGTTTAGAAGTTAAAAAAAAAAAAAAAAAAAAATCCTTGTAACCTAATGCTCAAACAGTACCTACTGCTGTGCTGGGCGAGAGCATCTCCGAGCACTGCTGGGACAGGGATCTGTCTGCAAGAGAAAAGGCTGCATGGAGCAGCTCAGCTCACCCTGGCAGAGAATCAGTTATTCAGTATGCTAGCTGCTTGTTGTATTTTAAGCTAATTGGAAGAAAAGAGCGGCCAGTTAGCAGGCGAGGCAGCAGAGCAGTTGGGCTGGAGCCTTTTCTTGGAGGGGACCGACTCCTGGTACGCCGTTTGACAGTTTTACGAAGTTTCTCCAGGGTTCCCTCTCCTTCCACTTTCACATACAAATACAGTAGCTGAAAGTCCAGAAGTGTAGCACAGCATCTTGGTACTGTCTGGTTTAGGTGAAAATGCATTTTCTGTAGCTATTTTCCCCACTGTGAAATTTTCTATTTTCAGCCATAAACTATATTCTAAAGGTACTTTAATTGAATGAGAAAACAAATGCCATATTTATTATTTTGTAGAGTTAGGAAACATCATGGAGATAAAACAAATCTATGGGAGTTACGTATCCTGTTACTCTCCAAAATAGCTGTCTACACTGGAAAACTAGAACCAGAGACTTCCAGAAGTCACAGAGTAATTAATTCTCAGCTTTATTCTATCCGTCAAGAGCAGACTTTTTCCTTTCAACTCTAAGAAGATTATAAATGCTGAGTTACTTTGGGCTATCTGAGCAACGATTTGGATTTCAAATGAGAACTGTCGCGGCTGTAAGCTTAAAGCTCTGTTCACTTGGCAATGCCTCACTATTTTCAGAATTATGTTGTCAGAACTGTTTACAATCCAGAGCAAATTACTGACTGGGAGAGGTGCAAATCCACTGAGCTCTCTGGAGAGTCGATTTGACACGCATTGAAATAAACGCCATTACTTTAGATTTATTCCATGCTAAACAAGAGAATTCATTTGGCCCAAGAAAAAAAAAAAAAAGACCAAGTAGGGAACAAGATATGCCATCACCAGCAGCACTGACAGAAAGGGAGAATAAGGCTGCAAAGCCGCTCAGCTGCCTGCAGCTCTGCTATTCCATGCGAATAACTGGTGTTTTCCCTTTACTCTAGGTGCTGTCATTTATCATCTTTATCTGCTATATTGCATCTCTAGTTACCTCTTTCTTTATGGCACCACTCCTAGAGTTTCTGCTGGCACTGTTTCTTTTTTTTGCCTACGCCTCCAAACTTAATGAGAAGTTTAAAGGACTCTACTGGCCTTTGTCGGTAAGTGAAATGTCCAATATAAACCCGCAGATTTAATTGTACAGCGTAACATGAGTAAAAGGGACTACACGGGAGTTTAAGCTGACTGTTAACAACTTCACCTCCTCGTTAGAAACCTGTCCGTATTGCCTCTCATTCAAAAGGTCCCAAAGCACTCTTTAAACTCTGCTATACTACGTACTGCAGCTTTCTTGGTGCCGACACAAAGCGTGGTTTTATTAAAGCACAGAATCTGTGCCCGATTCCTGGCAAAGGGCTTAGGGCTGGATCTTCTTAATATTGCCAGCCTTACAGACGGGGAAGCTGAGGCACGCTATATAGTAGTGTATATACTTTGATAAAATGTTTTAGAATTCTCAGACGCTCGCCCACACAAAGGAAAAGCCTGGCTCGTCGTGATCGCTGCACACTGGCCACTGGATGTCTCTCTTGCTTCAAACATACACTGTAAAGGGAGCATTTGTCTAGCAGTACTAATACTTTTAACAACAAAAAAAAATATTCCTATCCATTTGGATTCTCTTTTGGTACAGTCTCGCCATAGTTCGTCACAGTGAGATTTGAATTAGAGCTCTCAACGTATAAAAATAACATTAGCAAGGCCACTGGTGGATAACACAATAGCAGTGACTTTGACTATGACAGCGTGCGTGGTTTTCACGTGGTGATCTCAGTTCCCTCCTTTTCCCATTTTCTACGTGCATCTGATTCCCAAACTAAGACAAAAAAGCGCACTTGTATGTTTATTACGTCCATCACCATAATGTACTCCAGCCGCAGAACGTAGATAATTGACCTCGTCCTGACTTCAAAAGAGTCAAGTTTCTTGTAGGATTTGTGTTTTGAGACAGTACCTTATTCACCCCTCTGTTCTGAAAAGGCAGAAGATGTAATTGTGAACAGAGGTCAAGATACCGTTATTGCAGCTCACGTGATTTACAGGTGCCCTGGGGATCACAGCTCTTTATTTAACATACAGCTCAAGGACGCTCTTGCTCCAGCCCGTCGCTGCTCGTGTTCCAGAGCACGCTCCCTGCCCTCTCAGCCACAGAACCACCCGTTTCCATGACAGCAAGGGGTACGTTCACTTCAGGCTGGCTGTTGGAGTTACAGGTGTACAGACTAAGGATAAATCATCATTTTAAACACTGAACAAAGCGTTTAGTTCCTAAACAAGACATTCCTACTTCTAAATAGAAACAAGCACACGCCTGTTCCCCACAGGAACTGGGATGCTTTTCCAGAGCCTGTGGTACCGCAGTAGTTGTGCTGAAAGGTGGGACTTTTTAAAGCAATTCAAGTGATTCTTCCATTAGAGCCCTTGCTCCAAGTTAAAAGTCACAGAAAGATCACCCTCCTCAGCCTGAAGCAAGCCCTGCCTGACACGAGCATGTTAAAAGTAGGATTTATACCCACATCTGTAAGAGCAGCAGCTCATGCCAAGACTCCGGTCATCTCTGATTTAAAAATATTTCCCAGATGAGCAATTCATCCGCTACCAAACAGCAGGCTGTAGTCACGCTCCAGCATCAGGCAAGTCCACTGATGCAACAACAACAGCTTTTAACGGTCATTTAGAGAAGTTTGTATGTTGGAATTACACGACTAATCTGAGAATGCCACATTGCTTATTTTACAGGATTTCTTGCGGTGCGTCACTGCTGCCATTATTTACTTTGCCATTTCAATTGCGGCTGTCTCAAGATACAATGACGGAGCATCCAAAGCAGCAGGAGTAAGTAGATGTGAGCTTTCCACTTGGGCACTTTGGTGAACTGCCTACGGACAATTCAATTTTGACCCCACTGCAAGTAGTAGAAGTTTCTTCAGTTAAGTAACTGAGAATTATATTTGCCTAAAGCAAGGAAGAAATGGTCGGTTATTTAGAAAAACAGGTTTTGAATCAATGAATAGTTTTTCCATCCTAACAGTTCTGCTGAACGTTAACTGTACTACCTAGGGAAGGCACCTGGTCTGCTTTTTAATTTCACTACTGCTTAATTTTACTTGGATGAGTTGAAACAAGAGCAGTGTCATTTTACCCTCCAATATAGGGACTGCTCAGGAGAGTGCCTTCCTCGTCAGCATTTTGTGTTCAGAAATAAAATACAGCCTCTCCACCTGCAACTTGACTCTAAGCATCAATAATGTATGCAACATAAACAAAATCTGCATCATAATTTTTAAAGATAGGGAAGAACAATACCTGGTAGTGTCAGCCAGCAACCCTTACCAAACCATCCCAAGTCATACAAAATTTCCAAACAAAGATCTTGTTTTAAACTTTGTCACTTGGTTTAGACATGGAACAATGCAACACAGCATTTACCCAGGCTCCTCAGACTGAAAACCAGCCTGTTCTTGCCACACTGTGGCTGCTTTGACACTAAGTAGGTAACTCCAGAATCATTTTATCTCAATCTCGTTCACGCTGCAGTGGACGCAACTCCTTGCAAAAATGATTGCCAGGGAAATGGGGGTGATTTCTTGGTGGCAAAGAGATGGCCTGGGCTGGTGGAGGTGTAGGACAGGTCCTCCTGTAGCTCCCGGCACAGGGGGATGCTGATGCTCCGAATGTGCCCAGAACCAGCGAGGGATGTAGCCTGGGGAAGGGCTGAGGACACACCTGAGAGCAACTGCAGCGATCACTACTCAGGCTCCCAAATTAGCTGTCATTTAGTTGATGCCAGTGGGTCACAAGACATTTCCATTCCTTGTCATTTTAGAAAGGCACAGGCCAAAAAAAAAAAATAATCAATCCCAAGTTTTTCTTAAGAATTTTTCTTGTGTCAGTTAGGCTTATTTTGGTTGGTCATTGATGGTCGTGATCTGGTGCTAAAAAGAGTATTATTTTGCCACTTCAGGTGTTTGGATTTGTAGCCACGATAGTGTTTGCCATTGATTTCTACATAACCTTCAATGACCTGGTTGCTTTTCTCAAGCAAGGCAGCTCTGAGTCCCCTGAAGAGCGCAAGTCAGAAGGTAGGTAAAATTCCCTGCTTCGGTTACATGAGCATGTAACATGAGATTTTCCTCTGCGTTTCACCCTTCACAGGGGAGCAAGAGCACTCCCTTAGTAAGAACAGTTTCTGTTATTGGCTACCTTGGTTTTGTATGCCACAACTACGCTGAATTATGAAGCTCTTAGTCTTAAAATAAAACAAGCGATTTATAAAGATAACGAGCAAGCCAGGAACGTGAAGTTTCTCAGTTTTGTGCCATCTAACTTTGAAAGGCCCCAAAACCAATCACAGAAATTATTGCGCAGCACAGACGTTTTTCCTCTCACCATAAACATCTACCTTTTTTTGGATAACTTAATAATTAACATCCATTAGTCCACAGTATTTTACGTCCAATAGCACTTTTCTCTTTATCGTGATTACCTCTTATTCAGGGTCATGCTTCGACCATCTCTGAGCAAATGGTCTTGAAGTCCAAGGGCCACACAGCACAAAATTAACAAGATTGTTACCAAATTTATTCCTAATATAGGAGGTACAGTCTACCTCAGATCAGACTGATCCACTTAGATGAAGATAACGAGAGGGACCCTATGATTCTATGATTCTATGACCCGCTGTTGGGAGTCCAAACCCATTTGAAGTCAGGTCAGGACACAGGGAGCTGTTTTGCAGTACCCCAAATCAGGCATCACGTCCCTGTGAAACTACTCCTTGCACCCACACGGATGGGAAAGACTGCTCCACACTTAAACAAACAAACAATAAATCCCAACCCCCCCCAAAACAGCCCACACAAACCCAAAACCCCTCAAAAACAAACCCCCAAGATGCGTACAGAATCCTAGAAGGTACATAATAATGCTAACAGTCTTTTCTAGGTAGTTAAGTAGACTGTTAAATGTTTTGCAAGCTTTAGGCCAAAAAGAGAGACAAGGAAAAGAAGAATTAAAGGAACAGATGATAGGAAACAGACTGTTCGACTAAAATCTGTTTATCCCCACAAACTGAAGTGGCCTCAGAATACGATCGTGTGACAAGGGTGCAAAATTAGGCTAAAGATTAGATCCATTTTCCCTGGAGATGGAGGGAGAAATATATAAACTTACAAACAGGCAGCCATGCAGCTTTGTGTGGATGAGCTGACCGTGCCAGAAGGGCTGTGCCCCGCAGTGCTGTTCCCCCCGCACCCAACTCGCAGTCGTGCTGTAGCTCTCCACTGCCGAGGCCAGAAATCCCTTGCTGCCCTGCGAGCCGCTTGGGCAAGACATACCTCTATAGGCCTATTGGGATTTCTTAATGTCTTACAGCTTCTGGCTTTCCGATACGTTTAACTGGCAGTGCGTAACCATGACCCGCAGCAAGCAGCAATATTCTAGTAGAGGAAGCATCAAACTTCCTCTTGGTGGCCACGCTAACAATAACACCTGCAACTTCTTTCATCTGAACTGTTATCTACGTTGTAGTGGTCCAAGCGCCTCTCAGCAGCGTTTCTCAAGTCCTTTCAAACGCCATTTAAAGCTCCATCATGTTACTAAGAACTGTCATTTTACAAGCCTTTTCCTAAATACGCCACGTCCTTTGAAGCAGACCCCTGCCGAAGAGCAGCGTTATCTCTGCCAGCAAGAGCTGAGGCGGAGATTGCCAGTTTGCATTCTCATTATCATTCCTTGTTTTAAATTCCAGATGAGGTCTCCAATTCCGACTCGGACTGAAGAACCAAGCGGGAAGATGATCAAGCACCTTCCTCTTTGCTGCATGCACTGCTAATTGAAATATCTCCCCTATTTCAGCCTCGGTATTCTCTTCCCAGCGCACCGTTCATGGAATCACCAAAGCACAGCCACGTGGAAAAGGAGACTATTCCCAATGCCATTAGACACTCCTTCAGAACTACGGATTTTACAGTAGTTCAACCTGCCCAAGAGGTCTGCATCCAAACAGCACATCTCAGTTCTCTGTTGCCCCTCCGTACTCAGCACTGCAATGTACTGAGTAAACAGGAACATAGTATTATAAAACGTATAAGCAGAGCTTTTAATACGCTTTCTTAATTCCAAGTCTTTAACACTTATAGCTTTCATACTTCTTGCTGTGCCAAAGAAGAGAGGCTGAGAATGCCTCTACTTTATTTGTATTTTTCTTGATTAACTAACAGTATTTCTTTATCTGAAGTCTGAATGTTCCACTATCGCAAGCACTGAAGGCACAGATTATAGTTAACATGTTGGTTTTAACACATTTATATCTACTGCCTGTCTGTGACAAGAACAAGTGACAACTGGAAATCGGCAGCAAGAACAAACCTCAAAGTGTAATTGTGCCACAGAGTAGCTGGCTCAAACATTCCATAATCATTTTTTTAAGCTGCTTACATGGGGTCACATCCCACCTTCTGCAATTTCACCAGAGATGAGGTAGAACAGTTGAGGCATCATCTTACCAGCCCCCTTCCTAGCATTTGCGTGGAAGCCCTCGTGCATGTTTGCACACAGAGGTAAGGAAGGCTTGCCAAATACTATCCAACAACCAAGGGTCCGCCTATCCAAGCCTGCAAATAGTTGTGTGCAAGAGATCACTGTCTGATCTCCCACGCCATGTTGCGAACACTGGTCCTCCCGTGAGAAGATGGATCTTTAAGGTCCCTTCCAACCTAAACCATTTTATGATTCTAAGCAGCACTGGACTTCGGTCCACTGGGTTCAAAAAGCAGACGACTGTTTCCGTAAAACTCAGGATGCCTGGGCCCCAGGAGGGCACTGCACCCTTCCCACCGTGAAAAGGCAAAAAAACAACCTCCAAACTAAAGAATGTCTGCAATGAAATTCATTTTCCCAGACCCTTACTTTGGGATGGGGGGGTGGGGGTGTTCTGGTTTGGGTTTGTTATTTTTTCCTCCCCTGGAAGGACATGATTTCTCTAATGGTCTAGTATTCTGGGGGAAAAGCCTTCTCAGTGTCCAAGAAGGTGCTCTCATGGGTAACACAACCTACCTTGAAATATTTGTTGTCCACCCATAAACACACACTGCTTGGAAAAAGCACGGCATGCTCCTTATATATGGCATCAGATAGGTCTATTTCAAAGAAACCCGTGTATGCATTTAAAAAAAATTAATATAGTACCAGAACAGGTGGCCTTAACAAAAAGTAATTAAAGTGACAGCAGATGGTACTAATAGAGTAAATTAAAAACAGGGATAGAACAATAAAGGCAGATTTCCTTTGGAATAAAATCACTGCCTGGGTTCCAATTCCCTGCCAGCAGCTGGCTGCTAGCGGGCAGAGACACGGTACCTGAGCCGGGCAGGTGCTGGGGAAGGGCTGGCCAGACTTAGCTGTCTACAGGCAGCTCCTGCATCTCCTGCTTCCAGACCACTGAAGGAATAAAAGCAAAACAAATGGTTGCTTCCAAATGTGACAAATAATCTTTGCTTTTATGAGAAAGAGCTCTTTGGACCTTTTCCGGTATAAAATTCCACGTTTCTTTCTTTTGTTGTCATATTTTACTGGCACACTGTGAAGTCAGGGGACCTGGGCTCATTTTTTATATTCAATTGTTTTGTATTTCTCTTTTTAATTAAAAAAAACTGTACTGCATGTCACAGCTGGAAACTAGTACATGGTTAATATTTAGAAACCATGCTGGATTAAACCTCTTTTAATAGAAGTGTTGGGTGTCTTTATTGTAAGAGCAGGTTTTACTGCCTTGCCTCTGAGCAGCGAGAGCAGCGGTGTTTTGGGGAGCCCCATCAGCAAGGACGGGGAGGTGCTGGGGAAGTGACAACAGCACAGAGCCAGCACTGGAGACCAATAATCCCTCACGCTTACACGTCCTGCAAGGAGAAACTTCATCTGTAGCACATAAGCATGAAAGAATTTAACCAAGAATTAGCTTTAGCATCTTTAGCAGGCATCAGAGATGCAGCACTCTTACTTGGCAACTATAGCACTGTAAGCAAGAATTCCCATTGGGTTTACCTTTCACAGACATGTTATAGCCAAAAATCTGCTAAAGTCTTCTAGTAACTTTTTTTACACAGGAATATTTCTAAAATCAACAGAAAAGGCAAACAAAATTGCTCCTTAGTTGCTTCAGGACAGCTTTAGCAGGCACACAGTGAATTGCCTGTCCAGAGAATTTCATTATTAGCATTCAAGTATTTGATGATTTCATTTATTTCTAAGCAGTTTGCTCCCAGGGTCAAGCACTTGTGTAAGATCCCAACCCTTTATTTAAAAACATCTGTTCCCATGACTGAAATAAAATACGCTTCTTTATTTTATGAATATAATTTCAGCAAAGAGAATCCAATTAAAAATAATTACTTTAAAGCCAATTCTGATTTTGGGGGGTAGAGGGGCTGACTCAGTCCTTTGTTCATCTCCTGCCAGCAATACTGCACTAAGCTCCAAGTGTGGTGTAGGGCGAAGAAAGGCTGCTGGTTTTTTGGCTTTTATGTTTTGTTTCTTTGCTTGTTTTTCCTCAACTGACAAGAACAAAATAGCGGGAGCGCTGGTTTCTCTGCAATTCAGGGTTTGCGACACAATGACAGTGTTACACCTGCAGCACAGAAGCCTAATCAAAGTGTACCAGCAAGGTCATAATCAAACACCTCTTTTTGATCACAATACATTCTTGACTGAAATGAAGAGGCTCAACCGTCCTTCTAACACTGTCCATTACTCCACTTAATTTTGCTTTTCACCTGATACTCTTCAAAGTTCTGCAAGTCTTTGCAAGTCTGCAATTTCCAACTGACAAAGCCATCTCCAAGACACTCAGTGAAACGCGGCGCATCTCAGCCTATGTGGTATTCAAGAAGAATGCTTCCACCAGCCTGGTGTGCTGGAAATGAGACAACACTCTGCAGAGCAAGCAGATGTTTTCCATTCATTATGCTTCTGCTAAGTCTTCATTGTGCAAACTTCTAAGCCTGAATTTTATAGCTGCATCTTCCCCTGCTAGGAGACCAGCAGCCTGTATCATTAGGTGTGTGCTTGTAACCGAACACTAACAGTGCATGTTTCTGACACCTGCACTTCTAAAATACATAAATGAATGAGAAAACGTACATATTGCAACTAGGCTGAGCTAAACCTCATAGCAGGCAGCTTGTAACCAACCTCATCAGAGATTAAAAAAAGTAAGATTTAGTCACTTCATTCCAAAGACCAGGATACAAACTGCTGCCGAAGAGGAAATGCAAGATACATATCACCACGCATATGTAAAAATACATGCAGCAGCTCCACCTAGCCATCCTTTAATCTTTTTTTGAGCATGGAGAGAGAGTGAGCATACATCACAGAAGCAGAAGAAATTTATATAAGCACTGAGAGCGTGCATCTTGTTACAAGATGCCTGAGACACCTTTTTGCATGCAGTATTGGTTTGAAAGTCAGGATGGAGACATTGTCTCTTGCTTTTCTCCTAAATAAACAGGACTGCATCAAAAAATCCACACTGCATCACAGACGACTCCTTTACTGGAAGAATGCACCATACTCTGAATGGTTTGTAAAACTTCTAGGTCAGAAGGTAAAACAATGCTACCCAGAAAATTTAAGTGCATTTAAAAAAAATTATCAATTTTTCGATCTATTTCCTTGAAATAGAAAACAGAAATTCTAATGTTAATTTTAGCCAGGTAATACTTGTGTTTTCATGTATTTTGGATGTTGTCCATCATATTTTGTTAGCCTGATCCATTAAATAAGAAATCAATTGCAGTCTTCCCAGGAGACTGAAGGAAGATTCAGTATTTAACAGTTAAGACAGAACAAACTTTTTTTTTTTTTAACAGCTGACAAGCTTCTCTTGACCAAGGCACGCCATGGATAACAACATCAGCAGCAATATGGCATTAAGTCCAGCCCTTTAACTCTTTGTTTTCTTCAACAGCATCAACTTCTTTGAGGCCCCGTCGCTAAGCAGGTCCAATGGAGCAGCGCAGATGAGAATCCACCGCTGCTGACAGCCCCACAGGGGCAAAACGCTGGCCCATCTTGTAGCAGAACAGTTGCACAAGCACGCAGCTCTCCTCAGTGAATCTTTCTGCAAAAGCTCGATCATCCCACCACCTTCGTCCACCTCCCTACACACACGTTATCCCTAAGCAGCGTTTTAAGTGTGTCATCCATATTCCCGAATCTTTCCACAACACTCATTCAACCATCCATGCGTTTCCATCAGTGCTTTCACCTTGCACCTAAAGCGCCTGGATACCAAAACCCCTGACCACATGAAGGTAGGACTTACAACCTACAGCCCGTGAGGTGGCAGAGCATCACCCACTCACTCTGGGATTTCAGCCCCAAAATTCCTTTTCAGTCTGTAACGTGATGCTGCAAACCACAAGATACAGTATTTTGGCCCATGACAGCCAACCAGGGGAGAAACCTCCGCCAGAGCAACCCCACCACGACCACTTCAGCAACACAGCAGTTCCAACACATAACCTCTCGTCAAGGACTGCTTATACATGGGTTTGCCATTAACTCCTGCGGCTCTGAAGTTCGTCTTGTCAGAGACGGTCACAAAACCCTCAGGCGGGGCTGGCTGGCTTGCTGGTTAACCCCCTGCCACTGTCCTGCCTAGGACGTGCATTTAGCAGCCACACTTACCAGATTATCAACCACGACACTTGGTACGCTGAGTTTATATGTTGCCTTTACAGATGAAGACAATGTTTTAGTACTTTAATATGTCCATTTATTAAACAGGAAGTCCTTCACAAATGGTTCCATACTATATTGATCAAGATAAGTGTTAGAAAACTACCATTTTCCCTACATACAAAAATACAGACTTTTACCACTATGAAGACATGATTAGAAGAGTACCATGAAAATCCATAGAGCTCAAATCTTCAAATATCAGAAAGAAAAGACAGAAAGACAACTAAATAAAAAAAATTTACAAAAAGTATTGTGCCCATATACAAAAGACTGGAAAAGCAAAAAGACATTTAAACCTGATAAATACACCACTTAAATTATGCTATAAGAGTATGGATTTTAAAAACAAGACTGCTTTCTGTATTGTAAGACGTTACAATTCTTCAGCTTGTGTTTTTTGTTTAGCATAAACACCAACAGAAAAGAAGCACGCAACATATCGAATAACTGCTACTGGTGTAAAAACAAGTTGGGGGTTAGTTTTTCTTGCAGAGTTACCTTGCCTTTGAAATAGGTCAAGCACTAACAGCACAGCTTTCACACAGGGAGTGGGAAGATGCCACACTTGGACGTGTAAGTTACAGCTGTGGGTACTGTGAAGCCAGCGACCACAGCCGGTAGGTACTGCTACGGAAAGCATCAGTTTTACCAGCTGGCCTCGTGCGCCATTTGAGAACTTCAAAAACATTTACCAAAATAATGTGAAATTGCTTCAAGGCTGTAAATTGTCTCTACACGAACATTTGCTAACTTGTGATATTCTTCAAATCCTTGACCAGGATTTGGTGATAAATGGGTACCTGATCTGCAGTCCCCTGAGTCCATGGGGAATTTTGCCTGAGTAAGGACAACAGAGTCAGGTTCTGCATTTGCACAGAGAGTATGCTTGTAAGATTTTCCTTGGCAAAACATTATAATTTATCTTACTTCAAAAGCAAAATACCAAGGGCATGACACAGCAGACTTGTGCTCATATGATAAAAGGAAAATTGCATCCCCTTCGCTCAGCGCGAGATGGAATTCTAACCCACTGTTTCGACTAATACTTCCGAGCTGTCCACAATTACAAATCTGTCAGTGTAGGACCTATATCCCCGAGGGATAAAGTCTTTCAGCCAGGCCTGGATGCTCCTTCCTCAGACACCATGAATCATAAATTACAAGCTAGAATCAGAACGTTTCGATTACGCCTGCGAGGTTCTTCTACCGGACCCAGAACCAGCCCTAAGGATACAGGTATCCCACACTGAGCATCTCTTTACGCGAGTCTCAAGGGAAGAAGTGTGGAGTACCTGCTGGCTCTCCTCAGCAACGCGCTTTATCTCCATCTCAGGCAGCAGCTGAAGGCAAGAGTGATGCAATCTTCCCATTCGCCACGAGATCAGATTTACTGCTTAGAGCACAAAGGGAAGGCAGTGACAGCAGCAGCCGTAAAACTGCTATTAGTGGAAACAAAGCACAACGAAGCCAGAGATGCATTAGTGACTCAGGTTACAAAAATAGTGTTTACTGGTTTAATAAATTTACATCTCTATTTTTGTGAATGACAAGTGTTTATACCACACATGGAAGGCACCCTAGGTGAAGCAGTTTTTCGGTATTTGTTTACAATTCTGTGAAAAGACATACAAAGTGTCAACTTTCAAATCAAAATTGAGCATTATAATGAGAAATAAATACATACTTTACCATTTTATTGTGGGTTCCTGAACCCTTACAAACTTCAACATATACAAATAGTTTCAAAATGACACTAACACAGAAGAGAGTAAGTCTAGACAGATACAATGATTAGCTAGGTCATTTGTTATATTGTGTCATAGATGTTGTGTCCTAAGTATAGAAATAATTTTAAAATGCGATAAATTGGCCACAATATATAAATCAAAATATTTTCTCACTCCGGAACCGTGATGTATGAGTTAAAGCTGGATGAACTGTAGTGCTAAGATACACTCTCCCTCCACAATATCCAACAAGTAGAAACCGGTAAACATTCAAGATTAAAGTATAAACGGTAGAAAAATGAAGGTAGCAATTGTTGCAATAAAAGGGTGCTAGCCAGAACCACTTTAACCTGTAGACATGAGGATAAATGGAACATTACTAGAAATATTTAGACAATAATACTTTTGGGATTAAAAGGTTACCAAAAGTAATAAATCAGCCTAGTTAAGAGAGGGTATTTTCTTTCAAATACATGAAGGTTTTAATTAAATATGTCTATTGAGACATTTGTCTAAAGCAAAACAAATACAATACCCTGAAATTTCCCGTATTCTAGACAATAGTCCGTGACAGTCAGAAGCGGCAGATGGTCATATTTCATTCTGTTACTCACATCCAGATGTTATTAAAATAGCTGTAGGGACCAGCCCCAATCAAAAAATACGAAAAAAATCCAGATACTCCATTAATATGATCTGGCTATTGCTTTTTGAAATGCTCCTATGTCCTCATTCTGAATTCATGAAGATAGTTTCCACATCCTTCCATATATGCTAACTGGCTTTTTAAAATTTTACCCATGAAGTCCATGGTATAGAGATAAAACCTTCATAGTAAACACAAAGCTCTATGTTATAAATATGTCAATCAAGGTAACTATGTATTATTGTATATAAAATTAAATATCTTCTGTTTGCCAAGTATAATTTAAAAAGGAATATCTGTGACTAGTTATAAAAAAATATTTATTAACCCATAGAGATTAAAAGGCAATTTCACTAAGTCATCCATCCAGCACATCTGAAAGAGCCGCACTGGGATTCTGGATAGGTAACTTTATCTAATCACATTTTCATGATAAATAGACAACTTTCATTTCTGGGCATATATAAGAACACTTTTGAAAGCTGCATATCCCAACAGAAAATTAGATTGTGTTGTATACTCTAAATTAAAAGCTATCATAAATCACAGTGTAAGCAGATTTTTTTAAAGATTATTTTAAAATACAAATGGTTAAATTACAGACAGATTTAAAAAAGACAATGGAAAAATAAGACCAAAGCAAGAAAGGAACCCTTTCAGGTTGGACAGCACCGCTCTGACCCTGCCAAACAGATCTCTCCAGTGGCCAAGTGGCTAACAGGGAAAACAATATCCCAGGAAAAACTCTGAAGTGGCATTCAGAGATTTCCTGAATATTTCTATAAATGCGTTTTTAACCACCTCCCTCTTAAGATAAAGAGAGGAATATGGCACAATTTCTACAAACTATTTTCAAACATTCTGCTGGTTACCGTACCTATTTCAGTTTCATTTTTAAATTATTACTTTTGTTGTCATTAGAATTCACATACATGACATCTGTCTGCACCGCCGCCTTTGAGTTTTGTTGGCCCTCCAAACAATCCGTTATTTTATGCTATAAACAACAAGAACTAGGTACCCAAGTTCCAGAAATGCTACATTTCAGTGGGACTGAGCAGAAATTAGTCTGGAACTGTCCTTTCTTCTAGACACACAGCGCCCATCTACGTCCTGTGGGTCTCTGGGAACCAACTGCTGTACTTCAGCTGAGCAGAAGTTATTTGATAATCACACCCATTTGTGCACATAATTCGGGTTTTAAGATGCACCATTAACAACGTTGGTGTAGAACCTCTCCAGCCCCGCAATTAGGAGCGGAGAAACACTGCTACACCTACTTTTATTACTGATTCCAGGTGTCTGTCTCTCTCCTCCTCTCACTAAAGGCAGAGGTGGATCAATCTCGAATCCTCTCAACCTCTGCGCATGTGGCTCTTCCCAGAAAGCTTGCACAGAAGCACATGCAGTACACCAGCAAGCTTCCAAAGCTCATGGGGAAAGAGATCACATTTCCCCCAGCACATCCGGCCCAAACACCATCAGCTAACAGCAAGAGGACCATAATTATGCAAAAGGGCGTTGGACACAGTATTCTTACCTTCCTTATACTGAAGCAGACACTACATAGATCAATGAATAAGGCTTAACAAAAATTAAGTATTAAAACATAAGATAGATGAGGCATGAATATACAAAATGAACAAGTGGAGAGTAAGGAGAAATCAACTTTACTAAGAAGTGATGAAACTGTCAAATGAGGTCTTAATTACGGTTTTAGAAACTTCTCTTGTAGGCAGTTTGCACATCATTAGAGGAATGTATGATAAACTTGAACCGAGGCTGACAAAACTGAGCATACATAGCATTAAAAGGAAAACATACATTCTTACAACACTGTACAACAGCTGTTATGCTGTTGCTCCAATCATATCTTATGCTTTAATTCATCTTTTGATGTCTGTGCATAGGTTGCAAAATTTACCGTTATTTCTACATGCAGAAATACATGGAGATTGCATATCTGAGGGCTTAGTTTGACAAAAGAGGACCAATCAGAACCATTAACAGTTTCAAACATCTTGTTCCTATGAGGTTCAACTGCTTAGCTTTAATTTAGTTTTTTCTACAGTGGGTTTTGAGTCCCTTTATGGAGCTAAACAGCACTCTTAAGTACTAGAAGAAATTATCCCTATATGCGTGGCAATTACAAGCAAGACTAACTGGCTGGGAGAACCGATTTAATGTCACTTTTCTAAGCAAGTTTCAAAAAAAATATTTTCTTCCTTCAGAGCTTTTTTCATGACAACTGCAGTTTGGATAACAGTCCTAAAATATTACCACCTCTTCAATACACTATGTAAAATTAAGTTGGGAGAGTGGGGTGGAGAATCAACTGTGTATATATCATATGATGCTAACGTTTCAAATTTAGGTGTCTCTCACAGCTACTTTATTTCCCTTCTATATAATCCAAATAGTAAATAATGTCTCTGTAGAGTAATAAATGCTTAACTTAGTATTGTACAGTGTATACTTTCTAAAAATCTAAAATCATCTTTGGTCCCCAAAATAAGGAAATTACAAATTTACATTTGTTTTCTGTTGTACAAAGTGTATCAGATAGTATTTTTTAAATTACTATTCTCTTTGAATTCTACCCTGAAAGCTGTGCTAAGCTCAAGTCATGATGTAAGTAATAAATAATGGCATACTGTTCTCAGCTCAAGAAAACGTATTTCACAAGTAAAAGCACTAAAGGTCATTCAGGTCTACTACACTACGTGATGAAGTATTACACTGGATTAGAAGCATAACTGCATCATTCTGCATTTGTCATTCCAGCTAAAAGATAACAAAAGCTTTTCACGATCTCACTCCAGAAAAAGCTCAGTGAAATTACCCTTTTTCTAGGTAAGGAAAGGTGTAAGGATTTGAAAGGTACCGAATTCATAAGCTTGCAGAGGCACAAGAGCTCCCACACCTCTGAAAAAACAGGATCAGCACAGGGAGCAGGAGAGGAACAGGGTGTTCTCTTATGCATGCACCATTTCAGCCCTCAGCAGGAACCAGCAAACGATAGACTCCTAATGAAAAGCCTTCGCTGTGCATCACCTAACTTCTGTTTCTTGATCTCAGGTGAGGGGTCCACTCTAAAAGCATGGATCTTCTGGAGGACAATATTCTGTATTTGAGTAGGAGGCTTGAGTTTTTTTGGTGCAGGGTTTTTTCTGGTGGTGGTTGTTTTTGGTTGGTTTTGGATTTTTTTTTTTATACAATCTTTATACAAACGGCTTGAATGCCAGTTTACAATTCCAGTCTAGATATGCTTGTGCTACTTTTACAAAGGCTCTTTTAATAATTGACAATATCTACAAACTCTCCCTGCAAACTTTGCCAATACTAGGCAGAGTGCTGAAAAACAGCAGGGCTATAACAACTGTACTGGCAATAACGAACTCCGCTATTTCATACCACACTGAACATGGAACTGTCATCTACTTTTCGCGAAATGCACAGTAATGCTGGTGACACATCACCTCAAACTGTCTATTTTCTATGTTCTAGACTCAACGCTAGAGGCTGGCTATATGGTTTGATCTTTTTTTAAACTGGTGTTCCCTTTGGCATTAATTTTCTATGAAGCACATTAAAATATTACTATAGTAACTGGTAAACCATTACTCCTTAAGAAAATGCAAGTTTTCTTTAACCTTATTAGTAATTCTTTCTGAATTTTCATCTCCATCTTAGCCACTAAGGTGAAATGCACTGTAGACATCAGTAAGCTAAAAATGAAAAGGCATCAATTTTGTCACTGTTTTTTTTGGTTGTGGTTGGGTTTGTTGTTTTGTTTTTGTTTTTTTTTTTTTAAACACATGAAAATAATTCTCTGTTGCTCGATTCAAACACTGCAGCCTTAGCTTCACACCTCTCACTACCCCAGTTCCCTCCGGTATTAAAAAAGCCCAGGCACTTCTACTGATCTTCTGTTTGGAATAACCTGGTTTTCATCTTTAACAGTGACCTACTGCAATGTATTGCCGTTTGTTCTTAAGACTCCAGTTAACTGCATTCATCCACTTAAGAGCACAGCTACATAAAAACATAATACAAAAAGTGTTCAAGTCAAATGTGAGATAAATTCAGGCATACGTGGCATACAGTTCTGCTAATTTCAAAGATTTCATCGGCTTACACCAGAAAGCAATTCAGCTCTAGAGATCTCCTCCCCTACAGATTTTCTTCATGTAACATGCAGGCATGCATATGCCAAATAATGGACTACACAGATAAAAACATCAATCAAAAAACCAGAAAAATAGCAAGGGACATCCTCCTATTCAACATTAGGATATTGTCTAACTGATTACTGCAGAATTCAAGTTTTAAGTAGAGAAAATATCCTTCTCCTCATTGGAAGTACAATTAAAATAAGAAAACTTCCTTTAGGTTAAACTATTTCTAAACAGATCAATACAACCATATTATCCTTTAATTATCTAAATCATTTTCCAATGAAATTAGAGAAAAAAATTGCAGAAACACTCAATTAAAAAAATTTAAAAAATCAGTTTTACCTACTACCAACAGTTATAATTTTAGAAGACACAAACAACCCTCCAAAAAGGAAAATATTTGTCTTGCATGAATCACAATGTTGCAACTTTAGAAACATTTTATAAGCACATCATATTTTTTTGCTAGTTCTTGCTTACCCAAGGCTTCTCAGAAAGGTTGAATCTTAAAAAAAAAAAAAAACCAAAACACAAAAAACCAGTAATAACCAAAAGAAAAAAGCCATGACTGGAACGCAAGTGCATTGGATGACAACCCCTTCTTTCTCTACTGTGCACCTCAACTCCCATTTCTCCACCCTGCCCCCCAAGCATCTTTTTTTTCCCCATTTCAGAATGAAAAACAGAATGTATCCCAACAGTAGCGGAAACACACATACTTGCACTGATGCATTATGGTGACCATTCAGTAAACATGCTAACTTTGCACAGGTTGACATCTGGCCCAGGCCATGCATGAACAGAATATGGCAATTTCATAGTAACCCACAGGGCAACTACCTCACCGCTATATCCAGCAACCAGAACCACGCAACGGTTGTCCATTCCAGCTGTGTAAGTGCACCAACAGTGAAACTGCAGGAGATCTTGCAGATAAGAATTGAGCTGCGCTGCTGAGGCTGTATGAGGATGGATGCAGAGAGTTTGTTGGACAGGATACATGGCTAAAGTTATTGCTATTTGCCCCTCACTTCCTTTTCACGTGTATTAAATTTAATTCTGGTGGATTTCTTTCTTATATTAACCAAGCAATGTAGTGCTGGTCTTAGTGTTTACAATAGACGAAGGAACAGTGGCAGAACATGTATATTCAGAGCTTGCACTTGGGAGAGGGAAGGAAAGTACTGTGCAGTTAAATCCAAAACAGTAACATACTGCAAAACATATATATGTTATATATTATATAAGATATATAATATATGTATATATATGTGGACGTCTTAAACTGATCTTGCTTTTGAATGACCAATATTTACTGCCTTCACGACAACAGCTTCTGACTCAATGCAACTCTGCACATACACAGGGCTGGGCATTGTTTGCCACCATCTGATCTTCCTTTTCTTCCTTAAATAAAGAAAAAAAACCCTTTATTCCATGAGGGAGTTAAGCACTACTTCTTTTCCCTTTGCAGTCCCATTTGAATGTTGCTTTCATGCATCCAGACGCTGAATCTCAGGGCGATGATCTACTTCTCTGGATTCTGTCCGAGCACGTATGTAGTCACTGGTTTGCCGACTACTTTGTTGTCTGCTGTTCATTCGCCACTTTTTAATGGCTAAGTACGTGTTCACAGCATACACTGCCATTGCCAAGAAACCAAATATCTACAAGAAGTAGAAAGAATTGTCAAAGAATTTTTGAAAACAAGAACAATAGTAGTTTCACAACAAATTCCTCAGAAACTTAGTTTTCTACTTTATTTGCACTGACAAATCATCATGGCCTGCAAAATTGATGTTTTTCTTCTTCAATGAACTAGAGAATCTGCAAGAGTAACTATGATCAATGATCCCAGAAAACAAAGTTCTCTGTCTACAAACATGACAATTAAATCCTGCAATGCAACTTCAGTGGAACAACCTCTTGTAAAGAAGAATACGACTCTTCATCCAACAATTCATTCCTCAGGGTGCACATAATAGCTAATGACTGACAAGAGAACAGATGACTAGTCCAGACCGTCAGCCTGGAGAAGGAGCTACTTTCCTATATGCTTCTGCAGAACTGTTGTGTGATTTTCAAGGTCCAGGATTTTTATTTTTTTTTTAAAAAAAAAAAAGGTTGCCAGCTCAAGAACAAAATTAATTTGCTTGAGCTTACTGTCCTAGATTTAAAGTCTCCAAGTAAAGTTCTACCCACTCCATAGAACAAAAATGATCTGTAGTGAGCAAGAAGAATTCAGCAAACTATGTGTAAGCAGCTCCAGCTTCTTGTGAATTTTCGGCTCTATCTTTCCGTAGTCTTGCAATATAGAGCAGTATCATCTAAGCTAGCTATAGAGAAAGGAACAAGGCTGCAAGTCATTTTTCTGTTTGTTCTTGCCTTGAGACAAGGAACTCAAAGATGTCAATAATTTTAAATCAGAATTAGCATATAGCCAACTGTAAAACTAGAAGTAAATTGCGATGGCAAAGGCAACAGGAGTATTCAATGAACACGAGGGAAACGTTAATCTTAGTTTTAATAGAAAATAAGAGGAATATATAAAGAAGTTCAAATTCTTACCACAGCAGCAATTTCTGCTCCAGTTTTATGGTTTAAAGCAGCAAGTACTACAGAGGCAATGAAAAAGAAGAAAGTGCTGAGTCCAGTGTTGACCAGATCCTAAAAAAATAAATTCATTAGCATTACTAAACAATGATTCTTTGCTTGCTTTTATTAGAAGTGATGAAATAGAAGGTTAGAATACGAACTAGAGCAATACCGTCCCACTTTCTATGCAGTTTGTCACTTATTCAAAAGAAGGCAAAGATTATTACCCAGGAAACGAAGCATGTGTGCGTGTTAGTCTGTGAACTGAAGTCAAACAGCATGTACACAAACAGCACCAGTGCAGATTCTGGATGCGCTACCTCGGTTTCTACTGGGTTTATTAGGAAAGTACTGTCAGCATAACCAATGAGGAAAGCTGCTCTACCTCAGCTGATGCTGAAGTAACCCAAATATCCAGCTTTAGCTCTCCAGGAACCCCTCATTCTCTTTCACGACAAGAGTGCTCCACGCACTGCCCAGGTAACAGTCATGAATTTTTTCTACAAATTCTTTGAGGCCTTTATTGCAGAAAACTGCACATTCTATGCTATTTCTATAACAGCTGCCTGTACTGTGAGAATACACAGTTTGTACTCTGAGAATACACATGTATTTATTGCATAAAATTGATTTTCAAGCAGACATGATAGAACATATGCCCAGCAACACCCCAGGGGCACCTACATCCACGGAAAATTCTTGTTTTGCTCCAAGCACAGAAGATGACAGGCACCATGCAATTCAGTTATACATAAGCTGCGTGTCACTTAGTGTTGAGATGATTTCGCTGCCATGCCTTACAAGCAGCAGGGTCATTAATGTCTCATGGGAACATCAGGAAGAATTCTGAATGGCAGCTATTAGCATAAGAATTATTACATCAATACAAGACTACCTGATCAGACTCAAGGCTCAAAAAAAAAATTCAAGAAACAGGAGTTTAAAATAATAGAAGAAACAGTGCTAGATTCATTAGGGGCTATCTGTTCAGTATGTTACTTGGGGCATCTTTTACAATTTTTTAGAACATTTGACATGTATGTACACTGCCCTGTACATACACTACAGAGATGTAGGAATTAACAGACTGTCACGATAACTGAATGAATCGGTGAAGTCAGGGAGCAAGGAGGGCTGCGGAGCAATCAGGCAACGGCAGTTCAGCACAAACATCCTGAAGGAACAGGAAATCAGGGAGAGGTGAAAACTATCAGAGCCAAAAGGATTGGAAAGAAAACCTGTATACAACTTTGCTGTGCAACTTACAGTTCTGAGTTAAAGAAAAAAAATAAATACACTGAACACGCCAACTCCCACCATTAAAAAAATCCCATCACCACTCTAATTAGAATTCAAGGACAAATTTGTTCTACTTCACTCTCTTATTTCACATGCAAGTCAGGCTCGCTTCCTCTTCCTGCTCCTCCACTTACAACAAGAATCATTTGATTTTTTTTTATTGGCTTTTTCCCTCCCAAAGTACATCTTGTAAAGTGTTGTAAGAAGTCAGCTTTGGAAAACTGAAGATATAAATCTAAACTTATTCCCTGGGTATGAATCCCATGACTATGTTCCAGCTACATAGCGAAAAGACTTTAAAAAGACCACTGTCATCCAGTCACTCCCAAAACATGTTTTTCTAGCCATGATTTGGGAATGCTTTAGAAAGTAATTGTAAAAACTGGAAGTTTCTGGCACTGGGTTGTTCACAGGGAAAACTATTTTGAGGGTACTGACTCAGCAACAGCTGGTTATCAGAGCGAAGGTACCTGGGGATAAACTGTGTGATGTATCGCTGTGGCCTGACCCTCGTCTAAAGGGGGACTTTCCCAAGAAATCCGAGAGGCTTCCATTGCTCATCGCTATTTCCACCCACGCGTTCAGATTTCATGAGCCCAGTAAGACCCAAACTATCTTACCAAATAGTAAGGAAACAAAAGCAAACTGCGGGTCTCAAACTCCTACCATTTTTTCACCTGCTAGTGTATAACTAGAAAGATACTTTATATTTCCTTTCAAGCTCACGGAGATAAACGTTATCCAGTACTTACGGCAACAAACATAGGCTTTTTATTAAAATAGCTATTGCAATCTTAATTATATCATTTCTTGCCTTGCAGGGTTAAATTAAGAAATAGAGATATTAGAAAATAAATGGCATTTCACAATTTATCCAAGTACCCTCCTCTCCAACTCCGAGTTTAGCAGCTCAAACCTTGCTTCCAGGGTTGCCAACAAGAACTGTGGTTCTCATCTGCACAAACGTTTTTTCACTAGAGGAGAAGTCTCTCTATATACAACAACAGAGACCAGACTCAACAGTATTCAACATTTCCATCAAGTCTCTAGAGTAAACATATGTATGTCACCAAGAATGCTGAAACTAAATACTGAGGAGAGGGCAACTATGCTCCTAAATAATTAAAAAAAAATTAAAAAGTTTAGTTCAACCCAAGGCAGGGTTACATATTTTACTACCAGAGTACATTTGCCACCTACAGGAATGACCTGCAGAACAAAGACAAAATCCTAGAAGAAATAACTCTGAAGAACTCAGTAATTACAGTAGGCAAGCATCTCAACATGTGATGCCATGACAAAAAAAAAAGGGAGAAAAAGCACCTATACATTCCTTTGGACATATGGACATGATAGGTGTAAGGTGGTAATCTTACCTTTGCAAGGGACACTGGAATGTTGCATCCTGTTCCGGTATGCACATTTTTAAAAGTATGTTGAAAAATTGGACAGGGTACAGAGAAGAGCCACAGAAGTTATTTGAAAGGAGGAGAAAATTTCTCACAGTATGAATCAAAGAACCTAAACTGCTTTGAATATTAAAAAGATTGAGCTGTGTACATGAAGACTCCAATGTTCAAATAATCAAAAATACTAGCTGTTTTAAAAGTTTAGCACAGAAAAGCACAACAAAATTAACAGTATAACGAAATTAGTAGCTGCAAAGATCAAAGTCATATTCAAAATAAAAGTAAGCTTATTTAAAGAGAGCTAACCATCACAACAAACAACCAAAGATGTGCTTAATATTCCACCTTTTCATTTCTTACAATCCAGATTGTTTTTTCAGACACATTTTGTACTTCCTTAATACCATAAAGACTAAGTATATGACATATAATGCTCTATGATTTATGGGGTCAGATGGGCTTATTAATTAATCCTGCTGATCTCTGACTGTTTGAATCTGTCAGCTTGATCATCTTGCCGAAGGAGACCAGCATAAGCAAGATAGCTAGACCTACCCACAACATGACAGATATTACCATCTATTTCCATGCTATAAATTGACTTGAAGGCTTCTTGTAAGAAGTTTGAGACACTGCAGAATATGAAATACTGCTGAAGTTAGACTGCTGGTGCCATTGTCATGATTTTTCCAGGAAACCAAAGAAATAAGTGAGTTAGAAACCCTGTCATCACTGGCATTTTATTTTTTTGTACTCTTTACAAAGAATATCAAATTTCTCCTTGCAAAGAATCGAATAATTCAAGTCTAAAGACTTGATTTTATCTTGAGGCTCCAATTTAGTCATTTCTGCAATTCCATTTTCCCTGATTACGTAAAAACCTTTTAATGCAATTAATAATTGATTCACATCGATACAGTAAGGCTAGTTTCTTAAAAAGCTAAAATAACACAATCTTTCATAGCCACAAATTAGATTGTTTGGAGCTTAAGGAGCAATGACACTTATCAGTAACATTGTCATACAATTGTAACATCACAGACGCAAATATTGGTGGAAGTTTTCAATCCAAAATTTGGTACCTACTACTTAGAGCAGAAAGATAAAAAAAAAACCAACAGTTTTGGAAGAAGTCAGAGCAGAAACAAAGGAGAATGAACTACAGCAAGAATTCAAGCAGTAAAGGACCCTCCCTAAAATAATGTAGCTTTTTTCCACGTAAGAGAAAATGAATAATCGTGACAATAAAAAGAATAAACTAATTGAAAAAAGATGAGCCGTTTCCAATCTGGCCATGTTGTAGCTGAAGTTCTTGCTATTATATTTATAGACAAAGTAAAAACCACATCACACAGATAGAAGAATTTCTGCTGAAATTACAGCAACCTCATGAGACAGTATGCTGTGCCATAAAATACTGTACAAAGCTGCCATCCATAACAGAGAATAAAATCTATGAGCCGAGTCAAATCCACTCTAGGCTGCTGCTGCTCCCTTTCTCCCTTCCAAAATTATTTAAAAATGAAAGATTGACTTCTGGTCACTTGGTAGTTATTTATTTGAAAGTCGTTCTGTTCAGTCACCAACGGTCCTATTAGTCCAAAGGAGACTATCCAAGGACACGTATTTGCTACTGCCATCACCAGCTGTCTGTCCCACTCAGGAGGAGCATAAGGCAGAGGAGGCATCTTAACTTGGGGATGAAGATGGGTTTATGCCAAAACTGCATTTTACACCGAAATAGATGGGGTGAGGCTTTTGTTCTGCTGATTCTGCTGCACCCAGAAAAGCAAGCACGCAGCATCCTACAATCTTCCGTTTTTAAGGGTCTGGGCAGGTATGGTTCCTGGATTAAAGAGGATGGAGAAGCTGAGCTGGTGCTATGAGAAGTGTGTTAACAGATCTGAAAGCTCTCATTAAGTAACTCCTGAAAGCTGCAAGGGACCTCAGCTTCGAAAGCTGCTGTTTAGTCCTCCAGTTTGGTAAGTTACCAGGAGTGGGCTCTGATGCTGAGAGGTGTCAATAATACCCATGTGCCTTTATCCATCCCTCTCCATGACTTGACACATGCTCACACATTAAGAGACGTTCAATCAAAATACGTGCTCTGCCTTTTGACCCTGTATTTCGTGGTGAAGTAAAAGACTGCAGAAGCAACCAGATACTATTTAAATGGGAGACAGTGCCATATTACAATTGTGACTTATATAAATAAAAATATGACATTTAAACTGGTAGTTGCTTTTGTTATTTGCTTTCTGAGATCCAAGAGTTCACTCTTAGATAGAGTTTAACATAGCTAAATGAATGTAATCTGGAAAAGAAGGCTGCACATTTCAACTGCTTGTGACAAAAGGCAACAGAAGTCACAGCCTGCTGCTCTCCAGGTTATTTTCCACAAAAAAGAGCGCTCAAAGTATTTCCTTTAAGCTCTGTTTGGGTTTTGGTAGTTTGTTTTTCAGTTGGCAGAGGAAGGGAGGGAGAAGTGTGGTTATTGATTTTTTATTTTTTTATTTTTTTTGTACAATGCCCCTAATTTTTCCTCCAACCAGTACTTTACTTGCAAGGTTTGGGAACTTTTCCCCTTCTATACGAAGCTATCAAATTGAAGTTTACAAACATACCAGTCAGTCCTCTAAACCAAGCACCTCTGGTCAAACTCCCGTAATTTTACTCTATAATGACACTGTTAAAGATTGTACAAGCATTTTGCACCACAATTTGCACCACGTGCAGAGCTGACATCCCCTGGGCCCCACCTCACCCGCAGCAGCCCCCAAAGGGCTCTAGCAGTCACCTCCAGCTGCTCCTGGTTCAGGTGCTTCAATCCCGCCCCAGGCATCTGGCACTTGCTGGAAATCAGTTCTGTTTCCAGCATCTCAAGGAAAATATGTAAAAAAACCCCTGAATTAACACAAGTGACTTTCAAAAACTTTAGTCAGCCCTCTGAAAGGTCAGGGACAAGCTATGATTTTTGAAGAAATGGAAGAAGTGGCTTCGATATCAAGATTCGTATGATTTTATTCTCATTTCTAACTACTCTTGAGTTGGACTACAAGCTCTGTTAGATGTAGTAACTCTGCTGTAAATGAAAAAACACATTTCTGAAGGAATGCTTCTACAATCCCCGTTTCATTTTGGTTTCTTGAAGATCACCTGCCTATTTCCCTCTCAGTGCTCTCTTAGCTGCTCCTCACTGCTTTCCCTGCATGTTCCTCTGTTCCACGCACACAGACAGGACCAGCAGTCACCATCACAAAACAACAGCCCCTACTAGAAACAACTACAAAACCATGTAATATTTCTTGTATTTAAAACTCGTGCTTGTATTTCTTACAGAATAATGCAGCATTGTTTACACTATGCAGCACCAAATGAGAACTGTCCACAAAGAACACCAACCCAGAGGAACTTAATTCTGACAATTTTATAAAAAATTCATTTTTATCCTTAATAGGTATTGCTATTTTGACAGCAGTAAACATAAAAGCGAAGGATGACTTACTTAATTTCTCATTCAACAGCTAAGCAAGCCCAAGAAAACCAAGATGTTTTTTCAAAACAGAAAGGGAAAAAATAAATACATTCAAAAAAAAGAAATCAAGATTGCCCTGTGAAGGCCTTTGAACTACAGCTTTGTAATTACACCCATCAGAGCCAAGGTTGGCATAAGACAGTTTGTCATTCTGGCACCACATCAAATTTCCTCACAACTACTTCAGTGTCAATTGCTTGCACACAAGGTTTCATCTCTGCAACAACTGAAAAAAAAAAACCCAACCTTGCAGAGATGATGAAATAACCATTCAGGCAGCACAAAATACAACCACTGATCTGCGTCTTCAAAGAGACACACCTGACTCCTCAAGTTCCCTCCCTGTAGCAGCACTTCCCTGGGACCCAGTTCAGGCTAACGAGCCCGGCAGAACTCTAATTAGTTTGTGCTGTGCTCAGTTCTGCACCTCATCTGCTCAAGGCTGAGAAACTCTGTATTCAGAACTGAGCACACACAAAACAACATCAAAGCTCCAGTGGATGTTTAAAAAAAATTTTAAAAAATTTAAAAATCAGTCATCAAAATCTATTGGAAGATTATTTTTTTTTCCTACACAAACATAAATAGACCATTCTACTGGCTGATTATGCAATGATTTACGTCTGTAATGATTCGGATTTCATTATATAAGTTCTCATCCAAGAGATTGTCAAATTCCAGTAGTCTCAGCTGTTTGCCATCACTTTGCCCCCTCCCCAAGTCATCTCAGTTCTCAGCCCTGAAAAACAGGTACTGCAGCATTAGGGTGGATCCACCCTGCAGTAACAGTATCAGAAAGCCTGGAAAACAACAGGCAAATTCACCAGAACACTGAAGTTACAAACACTTCGTTAACTGTCCTACTCTGTCCCTACTTCTAGAGGGCCATGTCATCCACAGGGTTTGGCTGCAAGACCTTAAGCTCTTGCTATATAGATCACGAGACTCAAATAATGACTTTTTTTTAAAAAAAAAAAAGGATAATTTAGCCAAACACAAAATTATTGCAAACATTCAGTTGTTAGTTAACTCTGAGAACAAACATTCCAAAGCAGCAGCTCATCAGTTAAGCAGGATCCCTGCTGTGGGGTGCTCTCTATTCCCCTATGTGCCTTGCAAGTCTCCTTGCAGAATAGGCTCCCTTTGAGCTGTGAAACATAAAGGAAATGGAAATTTCCACTGACAGGTTCCTCAGCTTTTGCGTTTTTGCATAATATTGATAGTGCTGCACAACCCAGACAAGTGACTGTTCTTTCATCTACCATTAACAGACCTGCCTCTTTCCAACACACCCAAGCAAGGTTCTTTTCTGGCCTCACCATCTCCTCTCAGGAAAATAAGAAAGTGGTTGGCAAGTCTCTAAATAGGATCAAAACAAAGCTCTTTTCTGCAAATGACTAAAAATACATATTAAAAAAATATTTAGTAAATTTGCATTTCTGTTAGTTGCTAGTATATACCGATCCACATTTTCGTTCCAACCAGAGATAGCAGACATCAGACAACAGCCACAATGCATTAGAAAGAAATCTAATTTTAATAAAGTACTAAAGGAGACACTTCTGTGTTGGACAATAGCGGCTGATGGCCTGGTACATTCTAATATGTAGAAGCATTTGAAAGCAAATGGTTTTCCTACAAGGTTTGTGCAAGTACCATGTTTAAAGAAAAACTTCTTCCTAAATTTAAGACTATGAAATTCTTTCAAGCACAGTAACAGCCTCATCTTCTCACACAGCTTCTAAAAGCAAAGTTTGAGACTTTTCACAAGGGAAATACCCATTATAAAGTCATACTTTTTTTTAAGTGACCTCCTCCTAAAGCATTCAGGAGCGTGAAAGTCTGCTACTCAGAAAGCAACCCCTCTGAAAACTGCGTCATATACAGAGACTGCAAAATTATCAAAATAACCATCAAAATACAGGAAAGTACTAAATACTGAAAGAGGCAAATAATGTACGAATTTTAAAGAATAAAATGCTAAAATAAGCCAAAAAACCATCCCACCACAACTCTACATTCTTAAATTTCCTACTAACTTTGCAAAAGTAATCTCCCATAGGTGTTTTATCAGCAGCCTTCAATCTCCCACTATGTCCACACAACATCAGACCACAGCTATCTGAATAACGAAGATACTCCCAAGCGCCTCTCAGTAACAGTCCTGTCAGAGTAACGATTGCTACAATCGGGAGGCAATACCAGGAGGAAGGATGGTCTCATCATTAATGGCAGTCAGGAGCTTCCAGTTCTCTTCTCGCTTCTGTTAGAGATCTTTGGTATAATAATGGGAGAAGCATTTCATCTTCAGTACATAACTGGAAGAATGAGACCTGCGAGATCATGGCAATTCACTTCTACCTCTCTTGAGTTTGGCAATACGAACTAAAGCAAAAGCATTTGCAGCGTATTCCATTTACCCTTCAGGTTGAGCTCTGACAATGTCATGTTGCTCCATGCTGTTTAGGGAGGGGGTTCAGAGTGTGACCACTGCCCTAAAAATCAAAATACTTAACTTCTAAAACAAAGAAAAAAAATGAAAAAAAAAAAAAGAAAACCAAAACCCCCCACCCACAATTGGTTGGATTTTTAAGCCCTCTTTTCTCTGAAGATCTGTAACAGTGCTATGCAGAGTACCACTGTACTCAGTCAAAGCAGCAATTCTTGTCCCCCAACTACTGTAAGAAGTCAGAGTGGCTGAGAGGACCTACCAGTTACACACTGGTATCTACTGCGTTGAGGGGAAAGGCGGAGAGCTGCGTTTAGGCTTCTGTACTTATGTATGTTCAATACTGTCAAAGCATTCTGGTAGGCAGTAAAAGTGATCAACAACAGAACAAGAGGCATAGAGATACAGAAGGAGTATGGAAGTCATTAAACTGACTCTTCCAGAGACACAACTTCAGCTCAGTCATGGAGACATACCACTCTGTGCTCTCTTGATAAAAAGTCTTGATCAGGCTTACTTTGAACATAGGCTGATCTAGTACTCCCTGTGAAACCACGCGCATCACACCAGCAAAACCATCATGTATTTTGTGTGACGCCAATGCACTTACACACTTGTTATCATGCTCTTGTACATCCTACTCGCAGGCACAGAACCGTGCAGTATAAAAAGATGGGCTTCGATTGCTGGTATCAGCTGTCGGGCTGTTGCGATGCTCATTAAACAACCAAGCTGGCAACAGAAACAGAGACTACCCTCTTTCTGCAGCTGCTGCTTTTCCGCTTGCACAAAGGTCAGTGGTGACAATGCTGGCAGAATGGACACAAGGAGCAAAGGCAAGGACAACCCAGTAACGCTCCCGTGGTTCCGCTGGTTTTGTTTTGCAAGCCACCTGGATCTCCCCCACCTACAGCTACCAGTCACAGTTCTCAGTCCCTCTGATCTACCAAGTTCTCTTAGGAGGAGTTCCTCAATAGATCGTGCATCCCCAGGGTACAAAGAATCCTCTCATTTCACATTCCAGTCTCATTTTATACAAGTCATTCAGGCTTATAAACAGTTACTGCAAACATGCAAACTGCAACATTAATAAATTACATTAAAAACAAACAAACTGAAGAGTCACACAGAAACCTCTGGGACTGGTCTCCAACAGTATTTACAGACTTACTGTTATAAAATGGAACAGAACAGAGGCACAGAGGTATCTGTACTGTCCAAAGAAGTTGATATAAATCCTGTCCTTGAAGCTGACAGCTCTCTTGCTGGAGTGACTAACACATTGATTTTGTGACCTGTGTTTATGCAATCCAATCTGAAAGTTTAACTCATAATACAGCATGGAAATGGAGACTTGTACAAAAGGAATGTGCACTGCCAGCAGTTCTCTTCCTAAAACCCCTCATATTTGAGAGCACATTAAGCATTGCCAGTCAATGTTTAATAGTTATGTGTGTAAGCAATTCCGAACACCTGATTTTCACAGAAAGCACGTAATTTTTTACATTGCTACATGATGATTGTATTAATCTGTGCAAGAAAATACACGTAGCACGGCTGTCCTAATATAAAAAAAACAGCTTAAGAGAGAACAAGGAGCTACTGTAAATACAGCTTCTGACAAAGCTAATAACTACAGGCTGCATTTTTTATCCACTTCATCCACAAACAGTAATCGCTGGCATTAGGAGGAATTTTTTCCTTCCAAAGGGAATCTACCAGAAGACAATTTTAGTTCTATTTAATGTAGTTTAATCTTGCTACATTTCAAAGCTCATTCTGCTGTTACTATTCAAAGTAAATACAACTATAATGTATACTTTACTCAGCACAGAGAACACTCATACACAATCTTAAACAGAAAGCAGAAAGAGTTCAAAGACCAAACTTTAGAGCAGATTTGCTGCTATTTTTAACAGAATGAGGATTTGTCTGAACTTACAGTAAGATTCCAGTTGATCTGCGGTATTCTTGTGTGAAGATTTAGACTGAACATAAGCAACAGAACTCCAGTAACCACCAATGCACTGCAGCTCACAAACTCAAAGAAATAAAGGCCTTCGCAAGGGGAGCATTCCATGATGGTCTCTATGCAGATGAATGCAATCAGTGCCAAAACCTAGGAAGAAAAACAAGTGGAAAAAATATAAATAGATTTCCACATTTTGAAAATAGCCACAAGTATTCTTAAAATTTCCATTGGGAACATGATCAGTTTACACTCAGGAATGTGTGATTTTAGTTTGTAACAGGGCACTGTCTAAAGAGCAAAAACAAAGGCAAATTAATGCAAGACTTTCTGGATATCTCCTGTTTAACAAAGTATGTTTTAGCAAAATTACAAGGAGTCTAACATGAAAGTGACTGAGACACCCAGAAAGGCATGAAACCCCTTCAGGCCATTGGCTTAATATGCAAACGGCACCTCAAGCATCTTATTTCATTTTTCACCCATGATATGCTATTCCAAAACTTGAGGATGGAATGCCTTTGTCTACTGGGCCAACCTCAAGCTCCATTATATAGTACTAATACAGTGTGATTATGAAAGACACTTCAATAAAGCTATTATTTAAAATTTACTACTAACTTGAGATCTACATCAATTCAAAATAGAAAAAATTCAGGATCTCTACCAGCCTCCAAAAATGCCTGCCTTTTTCATGTTTTTTTATCATCAATATGCTGTATTTCATGTAAAAACATATTTTATCATTCCTTTACTAATAAGACAATAAAACAAGCAGCTAATAGACGAAGACACTCCTGGTGCTGTGAACATGTACATCTAACTAGGGTAACAGTCACACTGAATTCAGAAGATATCTTGGTAGAGTTAACAAAAATGCAGACTTTTGCAATACAAGAGCTCAATTTACTATTTAGGATAAAACAGTAAAACTCACTATACTTAAAAACATCTGCCCAAAGGACAAAACTAAAATATGTAAAAACCATACACCAATATTAGCTACCACTGATAGCTACCACTTAGATACCATTATATACCACTGATGAGCTACCACAGACTATACAACTTAAAGTCTATGTTTCAAACTGATTCCTCTTTAAATATAACTGTTAAAAGAAAAACAGTTGCATGGATGGTTTTGTTTTGTTGTTGTTTGGGGTGGGTTTTTTTGTTTTGGTTTGTTTTGGGTTTCTTGTTGGGGTTTTTTTTGTTGGTTTTTTTTTTTGTTTTTTTTTTTTTTTTTTTTTTTTTTTTTTAAATTTTCCATGGCAAGCAAGGAAGGCCTTAAGAGTGTTTTGCTTTGGTTTTCAAGACAACAACCCACCCACTTACATTTTTCAGGAAGAATTCACTTTTTTGCTCTGCTGCAAAATTCTAATGAGACCGTAGTCAGTCACTTCAATTTGAGGATGAAGAAGTTGGGGAGATAGCCTCCTCAGAGCCAAATACTCCATAATTTGAAGGTTTTGCACAAACAAAATACAAGTTTAAAAGACTTACAGAAGCCACAATACAAATCAGTTTCTGCTAAATCCTTCTTTGACAACTGCAATAATGTTTTGCAGATATACTTTTTTCCAGTACTTTTTATGCCTCATCCATTAATCTCTCTCTGCCTCCCACATCAAAACTAGCAAAATGAAGAAAAAGGATTTTGAAAGAGTTTACCATTTTTGTCACTAACATCATCTGTAATTCTAAGTAAAGGACAATACCCCACATACTTTGTTTGCCAAATACTTCAGAACACAGTAGCTAATGTAAGTTTAAAAATGGATTAAGTCAAAGCAAAACCTTTTTAATCAAAAAACTCACACATGGGTAGAAAGTCTCTCACATTTACTTAGCACACTCTTTTAAGAGAGCACATGCCATACTAATTTTTGCCAGCTAACAGAGCAGGCCAATTCACATCAAACAAATTCTGAATGGATATCCAGTGACTAAACACTTCAGATTTTATCCTTGACACTGAACAGCTTTGGAAAAAATGAAAGACTGAATATGCAGTGAAATAGAACAGTCAGAAAACCAGAATCAAAGTCAATCTATAATTTCAGCAATGACACACACAAAAAATTACGTCCAGAACACGGCTTCATTTTACAGCACTAGGATGCAATGAAGTCCACCTTTTCTGTGAACACGAGCCTCATAACTGAAGATGACACTGAATACAACTTTAAAAAAAAAGAAGTGAAGATCTGAAAAAAATAACCTTAAGTTGTTTCAAGCGGAATCAATATCAAGTATTAATGCTAAGTGTCAGCTAGCAAAATTTTAACTTTTATATGTTCCAATATAATAAAGTCTCCATTGTTCTTGACACTATTTTCTATATATTGTGACAGTTCTGAAATTTTTATTCTTTTCAAAGAAATGGCTTTGCAATATTCTCTAGAAATACTGTAGTACAAGCCCAAACAACAGTAGGTTCATTGTCTAAAAATATGAACAGCTCTGAATTGTGCCACCAACGTTAGGCTGAAGGAGCCAAAAACTCTGGCATGCCAATCCTTACGCTGGGCAACTGCTACTTGGCCTATGGAGTCTCTGTTGTTTTGCTGATAAAAATCTCACAGTGGCTCTTCTCCACACCAGACAGCACTGCTTCTTCAAGGCTGACGTACCCATCTTAGCAGTCAGAGCTCAAAAAAGATGAAAGAGTTTCTTGCATACAGGATTAGAAATAAATTATGTACTAAAGAGGCACTTGAAGCAATGAACTCTAATCATCACATTACTTATATACTCCCAAGCTCAGAATTAATAATTAATAAACTTCAGAGCAATTCTATCTTAAGATTTCATTTTATCTCTGAAGAAATTATAAAAGATATTTATCTGTAATACACCCTTGTAAGAATAAAAGTGTTAGTTGTGTACACTTAGGTTTGACTTAACCCAAAGCATCTCAAGTGCAAGCAGAGACAAAGCTGTGCCACGGTTTAAGGAGCGTGCAGCAGCAGTAGTGTACAGCGGCCTGGCTTGTGGCAGCCCACGTCTATCCATATGTTTATCAGAAAGGTTGGGAGCAAACCTCAATTGCTTCAGTTTAGGATGGAGATTGTGGCCACAAAGCAGAGGCTGTGTTTCGGAAACATGCACAAGAACTGTTACCAGAAGGACTACCGAGGTCGGGACACCTGAACACTTGTTGGTTGGGGGGACAGGGGAAGGAGAACATTCCCATGCACACAATTTATTTGTAACGCTTTCGTACTTCAAGTAAGATTCCAATTAAATGTGTTACTTTTTTTGTTGCAATAAAAACACATTTAACCCTTCTCAAAGATTATTCTTCTTACCAGTGCTACAGATAATGCTTTCCTGTTAACTGCCTATTATTTGTCTCACAATGAATGCTACAACAAAAATAAAATCCAAATTAATCACCACATCAGAAAAAGCTATCCTCCCACAGAAACTCCCCTTTTCGTAAATACAATAAAAATCTCAGTCTTTAATAAGAAATATTTTCTCTTTGAAACATCAGGATAATCTTGTCCTCCTACACATTTACAAACTTGCCAGAGGCATCCTTCCAATTAACTACAAGTAACTTGAATCTTCTGTAAAAACACACTAGTGCTGTTTTCACTGGCCATTCCACTCAGAAGAACATAATTTCGTTTCTAATAAAAAAAGTGAACTCCTCTGAACACATGAAATGAAAGCAAAATACATTACGGAATCAAACACATGACTTAAACAGCTACATTACTTAAAAGTGTCGTGTAAATGCTGCAAGATGAGCCAAAGCAGCTTGCCAAAGGCCATGCTTCATCCAGGGATCAAGTTCATTTAAGAAAGAAAAGTTTGTGCTAACATTGTAAGAAAAATGCTTCCTTTTCTCTGCATTTTTAAGTGTATGAAATGGATACGTTATGAGATGGGCTATAGAAATTAGGTAGCAAATTAGCACAGTTTTGCCACCCCCAATATGAGCTCATTGACACGGCCATAACGCTGAGCGAGGTGATCCTCAGCGTCCCACCACCAGCTGCAGCCAGACCAAGGGTAAGTCTGGGTCTCAGCCACCCCAGCGTATTTTCAGAGGGACTTCAGCGCAGGTTTAGTACTAATCATTTTCTCCCATTCTCTCACAGAGCTCTGTAACTACAGTGAAAATATCTTTTCTAACCTACATTTATCTCCATTGCCTGCCTAGCACCATCCCCGCCTACTGCTCCAGCTAATCTACATGCTGCTCACAGCCTACCAAGGCTCAAAGACCTCAACAGTCCCTTCCCCAGAGATTCCTACGCTCCTCCCTCTGCCACGACACACATCCAAGATAAAACTGCTGCCTTGCCTTAACGTGTTAGCTATACACACAACTCTCTTGGGAAGAGGGAGGGAGGAAGGACAAAGAGCCTCCCACCCCACCGGGAAGGCCTCCGTGCTCCATCCAGACAAGGTCTGAGGATGCAGGGACTCGCTGCCCCAGGTGAGGGACCGTGGCACAAAGCTGCAGTAGAGAAAAACCCGCACTTCCAGCTGCTAAAGCTTCGCTCTTGATTTGTAACACAAGTCACCAACGCCACCTCGGAAAACCAGGAGACAGGATCTACCTAGGCCTGCCTCTGTCTCCCACAACTGCAGTTACAGGACTAGCTAAAAAAAAAAAAAAAAAAAAAAACACAAACAAACCAACCCCAAACCCCAGCACTGTATCGAAGCACAGGTCTCAGCCATTTGTCCACTGCTGGAGGCAACCCTCACTTTCACGTCACACCTCTTCTCATAGTCTAGGGTGACGAGTGTTGACAGGGAGTTTTTCCACAAGCAGAAGTTTCAAGGTTGGTTTAGTGAGGAAAAATGAGAAGCTGAATGTGGCTGGAGATCTCCTCTTACACAAACTACTGCTCTCTCCCACAAATGACACGGCGACAGCTTTCTCTGGCAGAGTCAATTGAGAAAGTTTCTTCTGACGGATGAAACAAACCTTTTCAGCTGGTTCTCTCTGCACTGAGCACTTTGGGGAGTTTTCTATTCCACCCCAATTCCTCCAATGCTCTAACATTTGTATAACTTTTATTACTGTCTTTCTCTTTTAACAGTTGCTTTTGGTTTCCCTTCTACTTCCACTCGTCTTGAAATACATACGGTAGATATTGCGTTGAGACGCAACTCGCTATGGAAGTCACTATGGAAATATCCGAGTACTCCACTGGATGCTCAGGTCCATGCAGAGGCATCCTAGGCTACCTGCAATACCACCTTTTTCTTGAAGAAGGGAGATGCGAGAGTCTGGTCAACAAAGCAGGACCAAGAAGAATGTGCTTCAGAGAGAGAAGGTCTGGGTCTGCCCAGGTTTGCGGCCAATGTGTGCGATACAGCTCTACCTCTGTGAGGGAGCAAACCTCCCCCTGCCCTCCACCTCTCATCTCCCACCAACACATAACACAAAGGCAGAAGGAAAAAAAATCTCCAAGAGGAAGACCGAGTATGAGATGTATTTCCCAATAATGATTTTTTTTTGTGCTTTTTGCCTCGAATAAACTGGCAAATTGTTATCCATTGTTCTTGTGGGGGACTTTCAGGACTGCTCAGACAGCTGATGTACAGCGCGAGGCTATCGTACTTCTGTCAAAAGGCACCGGACCCCCCCACATAAAGGCTCTATTCAGAGTCAAGCAGCCCCTCACTGGAAAAGATGAAGCGACCACAATTTTGGGCCGTTTAACTCCTGAAAGAGAGCCTCTATACTCGGATCCAATGTCCTTTAATTTGGCCACATTAGCCTCCTACCATTTTTGTATTCATCTCAACTTTCCTGTAAATTCCCCTGGAGAAGAGCCCTTAATGAAGAAATCATCTGCCTTAGGGCTATGCAAATGGCTTGCATTTACATCACTTTCTGGGCAACATGGGCACGTCATACATAACACACTGTATTTTCCCAAAATGGAGAAAATGTGCTACGACAGGCACTGATGCTGAAAGAGAGCTTTTAGGAGGTTCCTAATGGTGTATTTTTCCTGTCAGAACACGTTGTGTTTTATTTTTGAAGAAAATAATCAAAAAACTTTGCACTAAAAATAAAAAAGATGTCTCTGCAATGAAAACAAAGTAAAAAATGAGTTTTCCTGTTTATCTAAAACGTTACCACAGAAAGCCTTATTGTGTGGTTAAATGACATAATTACGCATGATTTCCAAAAAACCACAAAATGGTCAGCATTTTTTCTGCCTGAAAAATACCCACAGAATTTTAGTAAGAATGTCACACTACCAAGACATTTTTACATCCAGACTGTTTAAATTAATGGTACAGCACAATATATATGCACAAAATAGAGAAGAAATAAATTGCTTTTACACCACTTAAAGTATCTGAAGACATTAAACTTTCTTGAATTAAAATGGAGATTTATTGTTCTCATTTACTCGGCCCAGCAGTCCCAACTTAATGTATGAAACCAAGTGGGTCTCATTCCTTGCAAAGCACATGCACTTCCCACATCTAAAACAGCTGGCACAGATACGAATATTTGGGATCATATGGCTTAAACGCAGTCCTGCTTCTCCAGCAGGAAACCATCTTTTACCCTAAGCAGAAGAATGACTGATTTCCCGCCTGTTCCTAGTCTGTATCCTTAAGACTAAAAGAAATGTGTTATTAACTCCGGTAATGGGACTGCAAGGAGCCTTAAATCACAAACGAGTATTGAACTTTTCTTACAAGACAGAAAATTTAGGAAAATGACGCTTACCAGAGAGGGAAGCTTACGAAGCTCCAGCGATTCAGCACCCTGGATAAATTAAGTTCCGCTCTTACGGCACAAACTACAACACTGAACAAATCCAGAGAAACTCAACCAGACCTCTAAATTCAACCTGGATTTGATTTTGGTGGTGACGACAGAAATAATAGCAGAATATTTAAATTTCAGATCTTCATTGCACCTTTAGGGTTTTACATGAGGCTGCCGTCCTTAAGTTTTCATTATTTCTTATTTCACTTTTGGATACAACATGGCAAGACTTCAACGCATTAAATATTGCGTAATTTTTATTAAATCAGCTGATTGTTTGCCACCTCCAGCAGTTTTCAATAATCCTTCGAAGATTCAGCTACTGCTGACTTCCCTTTCTCAACTTAGGCAAAAGACCAATTCTAAATACAGAACATATTTCTGAGGCCAGAAAGATTCTGATGGCATATTATGAGAAAGGGTCATATTTAAGAACAAGGGTAATCAACACTCTAAGTTAACAACAGAATGCTAGCTGTTTTGAAACATTAAGTGCATCAGAACTAACATTTATTCTAAAAAAAAAATAAAATAATTAACTGGACTAAGGTGAACAGAAGAGATTCTCAACTGGCTAAAATAGAAATGCATCAGTTTTAAAAGTGAAATTACTCAAGGAATCTAGAGTGAAAAAAGGCTGCAGACATGAAGTCGCAACTTACTTCCTGCTAACTATGCATTAACACAGTGTTTTGCTTATTGCTTGGACACACCTGCTCAACAAACACTCTTGTCTGCTAGATAAATGCAAAACCAAGTCCAGGTCAAATACCATTAAACAAACGGTACTTCACAGTATGGAAATATTTTGTTTTGGTGTTGTTTTTGTTTTTTTGGTTTTTTTTAAAGAAGAAACATAGTTCTTCCTGTTACTGCTAAATAATTTAATATTTTTTTCACATTACGTTTCTCTTGTCCCCAGAGTAAATTCATTTTAGCAAAGTTGAATGCGCTTCACGTTAAATTCAAAGAGGCAGCACCTCGTGGCCCTGCACTCAGCCCCATCGCTGTCTCACCCGCTGTTATTTCGGCACCTGTAAAGAGTTGCTCATCCCCACTTCACCTGCCTTTGCAAACTTGACCTCAAGTTTGTCGTATTTACTTGCACCCAAACAAAACACAACCATCTTCCTAACAAAACAAACTAAACAAAAAAAAACAACCAACAAACCAACCACTCTGATTTAGGTGTATTTCAGCTTTTATCCAACCAAGCAGGTGACCGAAAGAACCACTGACCAGAATGTGAAGCCAAGCCACATGGCGAGGAGGTATTTGTTTTAAGCACATTACATTTCCTTACACAAGGAGGAACGTACCATGCCACCTGTCCCATAAATAAAAGCCCATCAATAGTTTTGTGGCAATCCCATCCTATAGGAACATTCACTTGGAGATCATACAGAGTGCCACGCTTTAAACAAAGGCAAACAAGACATGCAAAACATAACCAGCTTCTCCCACTGATTTCTTTCCTCAGGAACCTGTGCCTCCAGTCCCCAGAATCAATTCATCTGTCTCATAATTCAAAATATTTTCATAAGCAACAGGTCCTGCAAGACTATAACGAACAAAACCCCAACACACTGGGTTTTACATTTCTAACTTTCCCATTTATATGCTGTATTGATCACTTAATTCCTATGCAATCCAGTGAAATGAACTCATAAATGGAAAAGCCTATTCTGTATCTATAGTACACTGAATTTTGCAGATGGCTTTAGCGATTAGACATAAAATAGTAAATTATATGAGGTAGGGTTCCCCCCCTTTTCACCGTTTCCTGATATTTGAGGCTTAATTTTCCCATTCATTGCCTCATACTCATTCTGACAGACATGTACAAGCACAGCTTTTTATAGCCATCTCTCTAACTTCCAAACATCACGAGCGAGTCTATCGATGCTGCCTGGTGCGAGGGGCAGCAGGTTCCTCAGGGGGAGCCATAAACCACAAAGGTCAGGCAGTAAAATCCCCCTCAGCAACCCTTGGCACAGCCACAGGGCAAAGGCAGCTCTCGCAGACCAACCACTGCAATACCTCCACACTGGACTTCACAACAGCGCTCCGGAGTGCTGGTAAAAACTGTAATTAAATCACACACAGAACAGAAAACTGGAAATTCTTAAACAGTAAAACTACTCAACTAAGTTTCTTCAAGTCTAATTTTATCACAATTTGACTTGCATCTGCATACCATGTTCTTGCACATGCTAGGTAAAATTACATCAGAAAAATATCACACATTTCTTCAGTGCTGCTGCACTAAATGTAATGTTATATACATGGAGCCCTCTGCATCTTCCTCAGCCGCTGCCAGCTGCATGTAGTGGGGGCAGAAGGGTGCGAGAATAAAATATTTTTCATTAGTCCCACTTGCTGCTAGTCATACTCCTGACAGCTTTACTACAATAGTAACACAGAGTAAAAACTGACTACAGGAAATAAAATGGGGAGAAAACCGTGTAGCTTAACAGCTGAGTTCAAGAAAGTTTAGTAATCCTCACCTTCAGTCACCAAGGCAGGGGAAGATACAACTTAGCTTCCTTAAAAAAGCATTGGTAATTCTTGTTTTAAAGACTAATTTAATAGTGTCACTAAAAGTCACTAGTTTTGTATCAGCATTTATTAGTGTGTTAATAACAACTGCACAGGATGCTCAAGAGAGCGGGTCCAGCAGAGGTACCTCTCGGTACATCGTCCAACTTCCCATCTCCAGTCTTCCAGCAAGGGTACAGTATCCTCTCCAGTCCGTTTCCTAGTATTTTCTATCAAGTCAAGCTGTAAGAACTCGTAACTTATCATATCTTTGCTATTTAAAGAAAATGGATAAATACAGTTACGCTATTTTTGTCTCCAGGCTGCACTCACATGTTCTGTATGGTACATACGCACACATGCTCTCTGCTGGGACACAGCAAGTTACTGAGACTCTACTGGTACGATTTTAAACAAAGTAAAAGAAAATTGGCTATTGCTTCACTTATGAGAATTCTCTATTCAGCTCTTAAAAAAAAGAGAAAAAACCACCACTTTTGACCTGGGTTTGTGTCCCCATTCATGTTCATAGGGCAACCTGCATTGGAAACCTGGCTGTCGCAACAATATTAAAACACAGTACTGTAAACCTGTAACAAACAGTAGGATAAATTAGTTGGGTTTAAGAAGTAAAGGTGTACTCGTAAAATTTGTAAAGTATTTGATCTGCGCAGCCTCCTGTTTAACTAGCCTGTTAGGCTACTTTAAAAAGTGAAAGTTCTATTTTAACACTATCAGAATCAGTCTGTATCCTTTAAAACCTCATTTAATCCCAATTATGTGTAAACATCAAACATCCCACAAATACTAAAACAAGAAAGGAATTTTAATGAGAAAACAATCAAGAACTTAAAGTAGTCCTAAGGAATCCATGAAAGTTTTTTGGGGTTGTTTTTGTTTAAAGGAAATGGTGCAAAATGTCCTTGCAATCCCGGCGTTCCCAAGATTGCAATCTGAAGGCCCCCGTAGATGCCATGCCTTAAAAGGCAAAAAGAGTCCAGACATACTGGTAAAACAGAACATTAAAAAAATAGATGTAGGCCAGAACATTAAAGAGCTCTGCCAGCTGTACTGGGGAATGCATGAAACCTTCAAGCCTGTCTTGCTGTTTAGACTGTCTCGGAAGCATTATACAGTAGTATCTCATCCAAAATAGAAAAGAGCCCACCAACTTCCATTGCATAACTGCAGATCCACCTACTCCCGATTTTATAATGCAGGAACAGCTCTGCCCAAAGACTGCAAACAAACTTGGCACGCTGCAAGCACAGGACTATAAAATGTTGTTAACAACACAAAAGCCCTGAGACTCTGGCAACAAATGCGTTTGCCTTCTCGGTCACCATTCTTACTGTCCTGCCACCAGGAACTAAACATAGTGAACATCCCAAAGACTTTGGACACTATCCTATAGTTCTGCAAAAGCCCTTTTTCCAAAATACTTTACAAATGTTACTAAATGATAATCATATAAAATCACCACATAAAATTAAAAGATCCCAATGTTTAATAAAAGGTTTCATCTACATTAGATAAAAAGTTTCTAAGCATTAAATGCAGTTAATTAGTTTCTTTTAGAAGAGTACATGCTCAAACTGCTAATTAATTTATTCACAACATTCACGTGGCAGTATCAGTTCCTAGCACAAAAATAATTTCATAAGACAAAAGTTACTGAAGGTTTTTAAAGACTTGTAGAACTGAAGCATTTCATAATATTCACAGCTGTGCTTGTTGCTTTCTTGCATGAATATTTCAGTTTAAAATGTACAAAAGTACAGAAAATTGCTAATATAGAAACGCTTGTAGTTAATTCATAAAACAATTTGCAAAAAATTGCCAGAACTGTTATGAGTAGTGCCATATCACTGGCAGATTTATAGCATTTGAAAGTAACAATGTTTAGCTTAAGTGACAGTTACAGCAGAAGTATCACCATATGCAACTCCAGAACTAAGCACAGGACAGATTTCTACGTATCAGGCACATGGTTGCTGTGCTTTTAAGCTGTGCTGTAGTGAAGGGAACGCCAGGAACAACTTCAGTTCACTTGCACGCTGAACACTTTGTGAACCTACATACAAGCTAGAGAAAATTGAAAGCAGCATCTTGAACAGACATTATTCAAGCATCAACACCTGAGTATCAAGTTACATACTAAAAAAAGTTTAACTACAGACAGTTTTGAAGATACTTGTTTGGGTAAAAATGCATCATGTTCTTCCACAAGCTAAGGCATTAAATACCAGAGCCTTAATTACAATTCATTAAATACAACAGTCAGAAGTGTGATACTCAGTTCTAGTTCCCAGTTTTAATGTTTTAATCTCACTGTGTGCAAATTAAAGTTACTTGGCTTACCTGAAACCACATTTCAGGCATTATGCAGTTCTGGGAACATACTGCAGCGTGAGCACAGATTTCATTTTGGACATCTACTAAATACAACACCGCTTGAGACCCATCACTGTAAAGACTTCGTTACTTGATTCATGCTGTTGCATACTTCACGGGTATCTCAGCGCAGGCAGGTGCTACACCAGCTCCAAGAGCTGTCTGCCCATAGTCAGTAACGGTTTTGACCCATGTGTCCCCTACTCACGTTCTTCCACCTATTCTACATCACGTTGGTGTTATCCAGCTTTTGCCCTCCTCCTCCCATATTCTGAAGAGTTGATGGTACAAGTTCCAGAGAAAACTAAACACTACTTCCATGTTTTGAAAGCAACTGACTACAGAAGTCATCTCATTTAAAAAAAAAAAACCACCAGGATGTATGTTTTTTAATCCAGCTCTAATTCAAAAGTAGCAACTACTACCACTACGGAGTAAGAGCAGTTGATCCACTGCTAAAATATCTATTCATTGTGCATCTAGTCCTCTTCGTATACGAAATTTCAATACAAAATTATTTGTTGAGATCTAGAAGCTAGGCAGGTATTTCCAAAACACAATTTTGAGCACAGGATGACAACTATCAAAAAGCATGCAAGTAGATTTGACAAACTGATGCATTAACTCGCATCAGAAATAAGAGATTCCTCCTATACTGGTTATGTTACAAGAAAAACATCGCCTCTTAAGTTTCTAGTCCTTCTCCTTGTCTTATCTCAAAATAATTAAATCACTAGGGAGGCTCATCAACAAAAGGCATCATCAGAAAGATTACAAGAAAAGAAGGCAGCTTTCCAAATAATAATCCCATTAGAACTACATTTTTTACTGTAGCATCTACAATTACTATAGAGTATCTACTACTATTACGTTGGTTCATAATGGGAGGGAAAAAGAGAGCATGCTTATGGCAGAGATTATAGAAATTTCTTCTGAAAGCAGAATTTAAAACTATCCACCATCTCAGAGAGAAATTTATAACAGGAATTTGGAGTTTACTGACAGTAGGACACGAGCCCCTGGCCAGATGGTAGGGGAGAGACACCAAGAAAGAGACCAAAACCCATCCACCTTTCTGTGGGAAGACAACCAGTCTTTTCTTTAGTTGCATGCAGGAACAATAAAAAGCAAAGCTAAACAGCGTTCTCATCGTTCTTCCTCCTATGGTAAATGTCAGTATAAAAATATCATCACATGGCAATGCAGACCTTTAAAAAGAAATCTTTCCAAAGAGACACTGCAGAGACATGGTTTAACCTAAAGAGGATTTCTAAGCATATTTGTGTATTACAAATTTGATCCTTCTAATATAACATAACAGTCGTCGTCTTAGACCCAAATGCCAAAGACCACCAGTATCCACTGTCCTACTTCGCATCTTCTGCACAAGCAGCTACAAATACCACTGAGAATCAAAGCTGAATATACAACACGCACAGTCACAAGGATTTCTTACACCGACGCACATTTATTGTTTGGAAATTAGAATAAAAGATGGAAGATGCAGTTAACCACAGAATGACTATAAATTACCAATGCAATCCCAGGGCGTAACAGGAGAGGCATCTCCAGCGGAGGCTTGCAGAGTGCCGTGTGATAGGTACCGGTAACACACTGGTAAGGCTACCTACCGCTCGGGTCGTGCCTACTGAGAAACCATTACCCCAGCCGTGGTGGTGTGAGGAAGGGCTCCCGGCCAGTCCAGAGATGAGAGAGCCCAGGTCCGAAGGTCCGAAACAACTCTGTCCTGCCTTGTGCAGCAAGATGAAGCTAAGCGCAGAGAGCTGTGTCCAAGTGCACCAAGGAGCCATTATGAAAGGTGGCAATGTTAACACAAGAACAAATGGCTACAAATTTGCTAGAATTAAGTTCACACGAGAAATGAGGAAGGTTTCTATACCTCTGAAGTGCAGAACAAATGAACAAAAGCTAACGTTAAAGTGAAACTATCACTTATGGAGAGCGCCGTCAGGTACAGGGCTGCCTGTGACACCGCAGCTGCCTTAGGAGGCTCAGATGTCTCCTGCAGCGCTGCGCTTCTCACCGAGACCTGACCATGCAATAAAAATGACAGAGAATGACATCTACTGACCTCTGTCAGGTATAGTCTAATTATCAGCAGCTTAGTTAACAACCTGTTTACATAAAACCAAACTTCATAATAACTAATGTGAAAGAAATCACGTTTTATTCACACTGCATTCAGTGGCCAACTGGTAACTTCTGTGATGTACGGAATGAGAACTGCCTGCAAAGCTCCCCGCTCTAACCACCCATAAAGGGCGGAGATGAAGAATCAGCCCGCGATGCAGTACTGCAGAGACACCCAGGGAGAAAAGGAGCAGGGGAAAGTCAGACAGACTGTAAGATGCGACACACAGGACTGGGCAGAAGGCTGGGCACTCCATCTAATCCTCCCCTCCAGAAGCCCTCAGAACGAGAAGCTCAGCTGAAGGCACAAGGCGGCAACGATAATTAAATATGAGATTACTGAACACCTCATAATAGTTTTCTAACAGATTCTAATAGTTAGCAATTAGCTCACTCCTTGGAACATAAATGTTATTACTCTAATTTTTTAATTCATTAACAATGAGAATTCACAATAGTCTTACTACCCATGTCGGCATGTATTACAGGCTTTCTGAATTTTGTTTTCTTCATCGCAACAGTTCCTGATAGTGAAGAATTTTACTGTAGTCCTGGCCTTAACCAATTTCTGGATATGGAAATGTATAATGACAGGAAGCCACAAAACAACTTTTTCCAATGTTCAGCTACTCTCCACCAATGAAGATGGAACTTTTTATTCTGAAAATTGTGAACATATGAACTTCTATTCCCACCAGATTTCATTTAGCTCAAAATCTTGCCTCCACTCATGGGCCACAGCACATGCTATAGAGAACAAGAGCGAGCATGCAGTGATACTTCCCAGTGCACTCATCAGCAACTTGTAGCTCAGAGACCTCCCAAGCAGAAGCATTATCTTCTTTAAAAGGAGTCTCTGATGGATTTTTGTAGCATTTGGAACAGACAGATAAGGAAAAGAAAGTCTAGGGCTGTCCGAACCACAGAGGCCATCACTAACCACCTCAAATGCCATCCTCTTTTAAGCTAGCATGTGATAAAGGTCTTCTGACACTTGCTGCTTCCATCAGAAGGTTGCTCCCATCTTACCGCTCCAGCTAAACCATTCCCAACCACTGCCAACGTCACAAGAACTGGCCAGGCACAACTTTTCACATCAATTTCCCCAGCTGTTAAAGGTAATATATTGTTACTTTAAATTAAGTTCCTGTGAAAACCTGGCAGGACCCAGGTGAGAACCAACGAGGCTCCCAACAGGGTCCTGCCTGGTTTCCTCATAACTCACCTGGTAGCCTGGTGAACCATAGCCTACCCAGACCTACGGTTCATGAAGAAACCAAGTAGCAGACAACAGGTAGTCGTGATGGTAGTAAGATCCTTGAAGGTGAGAATTGTAACGATCAAGAAAAAGTAATAATGCATTTAGAAAAGCTAAAGAGAAAAATAAAGCGGGTGTGGTGGTGCTGGTGTTAAGCAGGCAATCTCATCTAAAGTGAAACAATTTGCAGCAAAGAGGTGGTACCTGCTAACTAGCCCGTCTCTTTTGGATGGCAGCAATGATTCCTCACACAGTAAACACCTCTCTTCAGCAAGCACGCTCAGAAAAAGGAGCAACTCTCCTTCGGAAGTTCAAGGGAATGAGGACGAGGTACTGAAATGAAACAAATCATTTGAGGATGTCCACAGGAAAGTTTTCCAGGGATATCTGTTTGATTATTGTACAATAATCTCCATGGGAAGTATTAAAGCCCCCAAAAGCATGAGAAACATTAAACCATGCCAGAGAGTAATGAAAATAAACTCTAAAGAGCTTTTCTGCTCTGGTCTCCGAGGAGAGCTATCTAATCTCTCACATCTGCCGTATGGCAAGGTACTGCTCCATCTAAATGCTGGAAAGTCAGCTGAGACAACTTCCACCTAGATTTCAACTTCCCCACAGGAAAAGCATTTCTTTGGTTAGTACACAACTGTACTGGCTTCTCCCTGACTTCAAGATCAAACCCTTATTTAAAAAAAAAAAAAAAAAGAAAAAAAAAAGAAAAAAGGACACAGAACCAAGCATGAGAGCTTTGTACTACTCTAAGTCTCCCCCTCCCCGCCCCCCCCATTCATTTCCCTTCCCACCTGCCTGAGGACACCCCATCAGGTGTCTGAGTCCCTCCATAGCCCTGAACACTCCTCTCCTGACATGGTCCAGCACTCACGACCTTCCTTCGAGCTCCTTCTGTAAGGGAGGCTTACAGCTCCAGCCCCACTTAGAGCAGATCCAAACACACACACGCACACAACTATTTGGACAGAACAGTAAGATACAGGCAAAAGAGCTACTTTCCAAGAAGCTCACCTACCTAACAATAAAACTTTCAAAAAGAGGAAAATCGGTTCATCACTAAGCTGTTCCACATGGGTCCTTTTTGTTACTTCCTTGCTATTCTTCATATTGAATACCACTGGCCATTAGCAGGCAGCCGTATGTACTACGTAACTGTTCAACGTAGCCTTGGAGATTAGTAAGAAGCCCTAAATAGTAAAATACCGTTTTCTTAGTTTGCATAACCAATTTAAAATTAACAAAAAACCACAACGATATTCAACCTTTTCTGGGAGTCAAGGGAAAGCAGGCCAAAATAAGACTCAGAAATAAGCTGCACAATGCTATACATGGGTCACTATCATAACCCATTATGCCAGTGCCCCTTTAGAGGACACTTTAGAGCATTTTCTCTTGAAATATTAATAAATATGAGTTAAAACTATTCTTCCCCCTAGCAGCACTTAAATTACTACACATGCCTAAAATGTCATACTCTTTTCCATCTTCTAACAACTCCTGTAACAGTATTTTGATTCAATAAAGACAAACCTACAACAAAATAACAGAGCCCTACAGTCATCTATTTTCAGTCATTTGGTGTTTTTTTTCCTCCCCATTCCCTGTTCCTTCTGCTTTTATAATCAAAACTGGGCATTTGGAAGAAGAGCCATTTAAGCCACGATGCCCAACAGTTATCTTTCATATGCAGCACTAGGAACTAATTAGCGGAAAGTCCTTCAACTGCAGATTAGAACAAACTGCAATGCTTGTCTTGAGTTGATACTTTTGTCTGCCAGTCATATACGTATTTTAAGACAAATCCTGATGCCAAATGAAGCACATGCACTGTAATCTTTCCTGTAGCATTCTCTTGACTAGAATATATTTAGAGACCTTTTATCTTAACCAATACTTGTCTTTTTCTTTTCAAGTTTTCTTGGGTGCAATAAAGGGAGTTTCTCCTCATTTTTAAGAGCTAGAGTTCTATACTATGGACTTTGATACATTTTAGCTCCTGCAGTATTTTTGTTAAGGTATTATTGTACATTATAATTAAAATAATTACACTTGGCAAATAAGTGAATTAAGTGCACCGTAGAATGTGTTCTCTCTTTTCTTTCTTTTCCAAAGCTTTTCCATCAGTTTGCAAATTTAGTCTGTTCTACCAGTCATTACCATGAATTAGATGGAGCTTCTTCTGAGTATAATTCCGCAGAAACTGAACGTGTCGAGATGCTGCATAGGCTTCCACCCTATACTAGCTGATTCATTTCTTGTAAACTTCTGACCCACGGGATTCACACACGCCGTAGGAGCCATCGACAATATCTCAGCTCACTCTTATTGAAAAGGCACAAAACATCACTCAGTTCCCCTGAAGATACTAATCTGCACACACACGTCTTCCTAACGATGTACTGGAACTAATGACGTCTTTGTTCAACAGACAAGAAAACTCCTGTACCTGTAACTCCAGCACAGCGTGGTTTTCCCCCCATCCTTCTTTACAAGACTTCAAAAATTAAGAGGTGCACGCCATGTAACTTTGGAACTTGTTCCAAGCAAACCAGACTTTAATAATCAAGAATTCACTCACTCATGATCAGTAATCACTCATTTTAATTACAAGCTTTTAACGTGACTTGCCACAGTTATCAGTGTATTACAGAAAGGATCGGCAGTAGCAAGAGAAACAAAAATCCCGAGGGCAGATTATTTCACTGTATTAGGAAGCGCCACCCCAGGATTTCTACCACACGGACAGTTTTTAACAGCTCAAAGACAGGTAGATGTTGTGCAGTGATGACAGATTCTTTGGCTTCAGTCCTGAAAGCACATAATGCAAATACAGCTATTCCCTGTCATTAAACTACTCGGGTAACACGCTCATTGCTACCACTTGCAGACCACAGATTCTGTCCTAGACCGAGAAGAAAACAAATCACACTCCCAAATCCTGGATTTTACTGGGTATTCGTAAAAAGTGATCATAGATTCATCACCACAGCCCTCTATAAACTTGTGTCACTGTTGAACCTAGGCTATTTGGAATGTATTTTACATGAAACCTGTACGTGCAAGCTTTGTCTTGTACTAACCAGGAGTGGTTTTAAATGCTGAAGTTGTATGAATATGAAACACTAAAGTGTTCCCGCCACCACAGTCCTCAAAGAACTCACCCATTTTAAGGGAAAACAATCTGTAGTACCTGGTAAGAAGCTTACTACCACGTTCATAAAATACTTATTTTAAAATATCCTGAAAAACACATTTATTGATTTAAAAAAATACTAGTATCAAAGTGACCTTCAAAGTGGATCAGGCAAAGACAAACATCAGCATCATCAACAGAAAAACTAACAAAACACTTAGCTGCTATGGTGCTCTAAGCCTTGCATGGACTGTTTAGCTGTTCAAAGTACATGAACAAACACAGCTCACATTTTATTTCAGGATGGAAAATGTGGGTTTGGGGGTTTGTTTTTCTCTGGGTTTCTTTTCTTTTACTCTGCGCACTTAAGATGACTTCAGCCTGTCACAGGCAGGCCCATAAGCGAATCCTGTGCAGGCACCCACCAGCGACAGCCCAGGCCTGAGCTCCTCACCTGGATGCCTCAGGTGGCTCCAACAGCGCCTGGCTCTCACAGAGGGACACGGGACCAGGACACACACCTCACCTCACAGCTGGGACCATGGCGGCCCCCTCATGGCGTGGCTCTCACAGAGGGACACGGGACCAGGACACACACCTCACCTCACAGCTGGGACCATGGCGGCCCCCTCATGGCGTGGCTCTCACAGAGGGACACGGGACCAGGACACACACCTC
>VYZM01018898.1:241308-279873 GCA_013398915.1 Dromas ardeola | reverse complement strand
CCCCGCCACCTGCCCCGGCCCCGGCCGTCCGTGCCCCCGCGGGGTGACGCCCGGGGGGAATGAAAGGTCTGCGGCCTTAAAGGCTTCCTGACTGCGGGGTGCTTCAAAACGCATCGATGTCGGCACTGAGAAAGCGGTACCGGCGTGTTAAAGTGTGTTGGCACGGCGGCGCTGATCCCTGGAGGTACCGCAGCGCTGCGCTCAGGCGGCTGCCGTCGGCGCCCGCCGTCGTTCCAGTGGTGGAAACCCTCAGGGTATTCTTCCGTGAGGGTTAGAAACACTGTAAAGTGTGATTTTAAATAGTGAAGTTCTCCAGGTAAACGGTTAGCTTTGACAGGCTCTGAATCAGTTCTTGGAGATAGTCTGTCTCTTGCTGTGTCACCATGAACAAGGACAAATCACAACATAATCTGGCAAATGCAGGTGTATCTACTGCAGCTGGAGAAGCGTTGTTTAACACGGAGAAGGGCAGACAGACTGCTGTGTACCACAGACCGAGCTGGAAGTCAAGGTGTTCGGTGTTGCATCTTGTGACCTGCCGTCTTCGTCAGCCAGATTCCTGCTCCTGTTCTTGTCACTGACAGGCTGCACCATTTTCTCCTCTTTCACATCACTAGTACAGGACTTTCACATGTATCTGTCCTTCCAGCATCTGCCTCGGGCCTCCAAGAGTCTTTTTTTTACCGCTGCAGTTTCTCTGTTTTCCACGAACGTTGTGGATTATCAACCCTGTGATTTCCTTTCCAGTCACCTCTGTGTTTTGCTTCACCTCTCCCTTTCAGTTCTCTTGAAGCCCCTTTAATCCTTCTTCTTTTAGAGGGTTCTGCCCAGTACCACGTGATTTTTAATTTAAAGAGATTTTTCTTCTTTTCTTTGGCCTCCGGACAAGCAGCCCCTAAGAAGTAAGGCCAAAGAGACAGGCTCAGAGAGCACACCAGGAACTCTGGATGGAGAAAGTCAGGTTTTTGTCTGCCCTTAGCAGTCATTGCTTGGTTAACTGGGGGCATTGTTGGCAGCGTGCAGCCCATAGAAGTCTTCCCATAGCTGCTCTGGTACATCCTGGGGCTGGGAGAGGCTGATAGGCAAGGTGAAGAGCTGGGAGACATGTTTAAGAAACAAAAACATTGCCCTTTGGTGAAGGGCAAATGACAGGAAAAGGAAAAAAAATAGGACGAAAACATGAGCGTGGCATGGAGAAGGATGGAAACTCTCTTTCTTGGGCCACATGAAATTAGCCTAACAATATTAAATCATAAATGTAAGGGGGAAATCCTGCATTGGTACTGGGCTGGCCATGATGGACTAACTGGTTTTTACAGTCTCTTATTTCAGTTCTTTTATAACTCCAGGGAAACCAGAAGTCTCACAAAGCTCCTTTTCTTGCAGGAATATCATGGGTAGGTGGTTGCCACTTATGAGAGCTTCTCTGGATTCTTTTTAACTCAAGGCTCCACAGCTGTTTCAGGAATGCAGGTTATCCACATTTACCTAGAGACATCTAACCTTTGTTTTGAGGGACTGCTGTAGCAGTTCTAGAAAACTAATAATGCAAATGCAGGAGTCAAAACAATGAAAACATTTTAGAAACATCCAGTGAACTTTATTTTAATGAATCTTTTGCAGTTCTGACCAAAACACATCAGTATGTTGAAGGAGAATCAAAAGGTGGCATTGCAGAAGGCAAGGGAAGGACAAAGGGAGGGATGGTTGAGTGATTTAAGAAAAAGGGTAGGTGATAAGAGATCTCGATTCTGGTTTTTGGCATTGCCACTGCCTTCTGCGTAGCCTTCAGCAAACTCTTTAATAGCTTAGCAGAGGACACAATGTTTAAATGTATTTCAAATCAGTAGAGCATTTTGAGAATGCCGCGAAGTATAGACACACCGAAACCCCTCTGTTCTTTAGCGAGCTAATTGCCCAGGCAGTGAAGGCACAGTAAGCGTTCTCTCTGCTCTGTGGGCAGCGTTATTTGAACAGTTGTGGGGCATGTTTTCAGGGAGCCTGTTGACGGTGTTGCCAGCCGGGGTTTCACGGCCATTCCAGGCAGCTCCTGGGGCAGCAGGGTATCGGCATCGCCGTCCGTGGCCGTGGTGCCCCTCTCGACACCCTGCTCTGTACAGCCCCCCCTTGCTCTAAAGGGCCCCGCGCCAGTACCAAGCCTTACTGGGGGATTTTCTGGCGTCCTCCTGGATGGGTGGGTGGGCTGGACAGACTTGGCAAGGGCTCGCGAGGTTGCTGCCAACACTTAACAAAGGAATCCTTTACGCACATTCTTGCCTGATACGGCACCTCTTCAGCCTGCTCTGTAGCACTTGAAGGAAAAAAAAGTCTACATTTAATATGTAAATAAAAGTATTGATCCAGTAAAAAGGTCACCGCATTCGTCCAAGGCAGATCACGTTGCTTTCAGATAACTTTGTTTTTACAAGTTCATAAGCTTTCCAAGCACAGGCTGCCGTTCCATCGTGCGGCTGCGTGCCAGGACTAGGGAAATGGGGAACCAGGTCAGTGATCAGCACTCCAGACACCACCACAGTATCAAGCTAATCATATCGCAGAGTTCATCAGTGAGGACTCCGTATCCAGCTAAAACATGACTGAATAGTGAAAACAAGGAAGAAACAGCACAGAGGGGAGGCAATCCAAGCGTGCTATTCATAGACACTATAATTAAATGATCAGAGATCTGTGTTTTTACAGAACTGTTAAGCCAGCTTTGACAGAATTAAAAATTCCCCATTGGAAAGAATCCCCAGGACAGTGGTGATAAAACCAACTGGTGATTTAGCTGTAAAAAGCAGTGGAAATAGAATCTTAAATACTATCACTGATCAAACTGAAGAAAACAACCCTCATCTCTCAACTTCCACCTCAGCTCTTCATACAGCCTTTAATAAACTCGTGAACTTCTTGTGGGTTCATTTCATTAAGCACATTTAAGTTTTATTTTCAAGATTAAAGGGTGTGATTCTTTTGCAACTGAATAGGAAAATCAACTTTAAACCAGATTTTTAAAGCTGCATTTATGTAGCTTTAACACACTTAAAAGTATTTTAACGTTTATACATAAAATTTTGTAGATCTGAATACTGCTTATGACGAATGGTGCTTAAATGCAGTCAAGAGTGCGAAAGGAATGACATTCCTAACAGGAAAGTTACATCTGTGCGAGTACCTGAAAAGAGCCGAGAGGTTCTTTAAGAAAGCGCTCCGGTATTTCCACATGACCTACCAAAGGGAAGGAGCACTGGTATGCTGCCAAATTCCAAGAGAGCTGAGCGGTGATTAGAGTTTAACTCTGGCATCAGAGAGGAGGCTTTTTTTCCCCTTGAATTTCTCAATGTAAAAAATGCTGAAGCTTTTTCTCAACTTTTCAGTTGGAGGAAAAGAAAAACAACAAACCCCACCCCACTCTAAAAAGCTAATAAAGACCTTGCTTTAGGAAAACATCTGGATTTTTTAAGTGCCTTAGTTCAGTAAATTGTCCGTTTTCACAGTGTGGGAGTGTGGCATGCAGACTGATTCTGTAGCCATGAGCAGCATGGGAAGCAGGCACATCATTTTGCTGAGTCAGAGTTAGGAATTAATACACCAGGAATAAGCTGCAAGTTCTGACATGGACTTCAAGCAGCAGGAAAACTGGACAGAAGGGAGTCATGGAGTCAGTTATCTCCGGCTGCTGCTGAAGGGTACGATTCCTACTCGGCCATGTCCATCCCCAGCTGAAGAGCACTCTGCAGCCTCCCAGGGTAAGGCCGCTCAGCATAAAGGCACCCCAGGGACGACGAGGAGAACTGAATTCCTCAGCTAGGAGTCAACGCACAGTCATACCCACTGAGGAAAGTACCCAGAAAAGCAGAGAGGAGGACAGAAAGAAAGTGATTTGAAGGGCAACCTATAAAAGCTTCTTCCACTGAATATCCAGAATGGTTTCACGGGCTGACAGCGCGGTGCCCGCTTCTCAAACCTGAGGTGTGGTGGGGGTACTTCAGGCACATACTGACAGCGAGCGACTCTCTCGGCTTTTCCTCTGGTTAAAAATGCGCAGCTCTAGTAGCAGAAAGGGTCAGTGAACCCTATTCCTGCCCTGCAGATACACTATAACATTAGCCCCTGCGGACTTTCAATACCTTCACCTGCATTCCAGCCCTTAGGCTTTGGAAAATAGATAGCACAGCCCTGGAAAGCCCGACAGGCCTCGTACGCTGTGTGACAGTCACGCTGCCTCCAGTATGAGCACCACGGGGCAGCCACCAGGGCTCACGGCTGGGAGCAGAAGGCAGCGGTGGCTGGAGGTCACCGCAGGACCAGTCCCAAGGGGCTGGATGGGGCTGGCCTCACCTCTTCAGGGGCAGGTAAAAGTGTCACTCCTGGAACTGCACCATCACTATCAGGAAACAACATTTCCCCTTCAAAACCAAACCAACCAAGAAAAAAATCCACTAAAAAAAAAACCAAGAAAGGCAACACTGCCAGCAAAATTAGTTAGACCCTAACTGTGCAGACTTACGAACGTGACTTTATACGCTATTAACAATGGGCCATTCACAGACAGACCTTTTTTTTTCTTTTACTCCAGGATTAGCCACTGACATCTCCTTCGGTATTGTGTACTGGTCCGTTTCCCCTGCCTCCATCACTACGAAGCAGTCACTGACGCCTTTCACCTCCAAAACCTTTTCAGGCCGTCTGCAAGTGCCAGAGAGGGGTTACCGTGCAGCCACATCTGGGCTGAAGGGCAGCAGACATTCTACATAGCAGGGAGGTGAAATTAATTTCTATAAAAAAATAGAAGCAAAACCTCATACGCTTAAGGAAAGTGCCAGTAGACCTTTAACGGCGCTGGGAACCAGCCAAGACTGTGGGTTATATTTCTTTTGAAAGAATCCTGTATAATGAAGCACACTGAAAAATATGCAGAGAGACTGACAGCAGTGTTTATTTTATTCACGGCACTACATTTATTCAGAGAACAGAGGGGGGAAAGAAAAAAAAGCCCTAAACCGAGAAAAAAGGTAGTCTTCTTCCAATAAACCCATAAAACCACACAGGCCTAGAAGAGGTGGTCAGAAAACACTAGTTCCCTCTGAGTGCGTGGGCACGGTCGCGCTGCCCCTGCGATAGCCAGTGTTTTTGCAGCAAGAGATGGAGCGTGCAGGGTACAGCAGGCCTTTGGAGGGAAGGGGCCGATTTTTATTTTTTGAGGAGCTGGGAAGCTGGAGGATGAAAAATTGTATAAACCGTGTTTTATAAGCAAAGTTTTAAAGGTCCCTTAGCAGGCTTAAAAAGAAAAAAAAGATGAAGTAGACTCACTGCATTCCTTCTTTCCATGGATGAAGTGGGCCAGCGAAAACAACTGACCTCAACTGCTTTAATGCTGCGTTTGTTGTTAACGTAACCAAACCGATCCCTCCCCTGCACTTCTGGTGGGGCATTGCAAACGTTAAAAACGTTAATTTTTTAATTATGCTTCTGAATTTGTTTTACTTACAGCTATTGCTAACATGACAACAGTTCAAACAATATTCCTTTTTCTTTTTTTTCAACAGCATTCCATATGACAGAACTTTATATTCAGCTAATTTGGCTCATTCCCTTGCAGAGTATTTCTGCAGTTACACAGGTCTTCTACATGCAAGGGGAAGTTTGGCCTTTTTTTTTTTCTCTCCTTTCTTTTTTTAAACAGGAAAAATCATTTCAAGTCTTCCATCACTGGCTATAAACTCCGGGCGTATGGCCCCAACTCCAGAGAGCTGTACACAGCGGAACTAATAAATCCCGATTCCTTGCAGGCTTGGTCTTCTCTTCCCACCTTCCCCACCTCCGAGCCCACGGACCCCGCGCTCCCCGGAGGGTCCCTTTGCGCACACCGCCGGCTCAGCTCCCATTTATGTCCTCCAACTGCTGCCTGAGCAAAAGGAAGCAAGGACGATGCCAGGTCCCATCGGTGCAGACCGACAGATTTTTGTTTGGCCCGTCTCGCCGACGAACTCGCCAAACTTCCTTGGCAATCCCTGCCTAAAGCAGAGGAAATCTTGGGATTTATCGTCTCTGCCGAGCCACTAATTTTCACGCAACTGGTATTAAGTCAGCTATCTGCGAGATCTTTCTTCTTACTGAAGTTGGCAAAAAGATGCAAGTTATTTACGAGGAGGGGGGAATAGGACACAGCACAAATGCGAAAGCAGAGGAAACTGTGCTAAAAATATTTCACATACGACAGCATTCTCTTAATAGTTGTGCTGTGCTTCTGTTCAGCCAAAAGGTGACGTGGAGAGATTTTGACAGGCTTTTGCTAAATTGGAAGTAGTTCAGATCGTGCCAGTTTCACTGGCAATTTCTCAGCCCAGCAAAACAGCATCGCAAGGTATCGCTCAACACATCCTAAGACAGCTGGTTAAACAGCTGCTCATTAGAGTTGCCTACTGACAATCCAGTATTTTTCTGGGGCATGTGTGCTCTGCCCAGGAAAATAAACCTGTAACAAGTCAGGTTTGTAACGCACACAAATTTCAGTATGAACGCAGTAACCCCACGCTCTTACATACACCAACGGCCAATACACCACCTGCTCCTTTCAAACCCTGCCCGCTACAACAGGAACTAGCACTTGGTGCCAGAGGGTGTTGTCAGCCGACAGCCGCCGAGCGGAGCCACACGGTGAGGCTACAGCACGGATGAAGTCTCCACTGCTCTCCGTACCGACGCCCACAGCCCAGCGGGATAAATCCAGGTCTGGGTCTGGCGGACGTACCAAGAGCCTTTTGCCTTTGTTTTGGATTTGAGAGATTTTCTGTGCAGTCAGTGACTGATCTGTAACAAAACAGGTATTTTTCCACTTCTCCCTCTCTGCCTACAGGCACAGCAACTTAGTCTTTTACACCATCTGAAAATTTCAAACATCTTCACTTTCTAATAATGTCTAACGCATAGTCAGTATACCAGGTCCTTCATGGATAATGGTTTGATACCTCTGGAAAAAAGAGGTTTGCATTTGATAGTACTTAGTGCTTTATAATCAATGTAAACCAGTTTTTATTAATCACCCAAGCAAGTAACGTTCATCTCCACCTTTATCCTACCATTTAAGACCAATACGGTCATTTAAACTTGAGTGCAACATCCAAGTTTGCTCTGCCACCAAAAAGCGTGTGTTAGGTCTGCGTTGAGTTACCAACGTTAATTACGGGGCCTCTGCCCAGGCATGTACTGCCCTCCCACAACCCGTGCCCACCATTCCCATTTGCAAGATTATTCCCAGCACCTTTTAGTCGCAGCCACCTTCCTGGCATATTTTGAAGGATTTTTTTTGTTTTTAAGCACTTGGCAAAGCTGAGACAAGGATGACATTTTTACATGCGTCATAAAGCTTCACCAAGTGTCACAACAAACAAGTACCAACAGTTTCATTAGTGAATATTCATCCTGAAAAATCACTTTTCAAAGGCAGCTTGTGCAACCTAATTCAGCTTCCCTCTGCACAGAAACAACTGTTTTCTTTTAGCGCTGGACATTGCTATTTCAGCTTTTGTTCTGAAAGAAAGGAACCAGCGCGTCTTAATTAAGACAACCCAAAATTAGAAAGAAAAAAAGCTTAACCCATATTACCAGAATTCTTAGAACTGAATGAAAGTGCATTGTTTGGGAGAAATTCAGCAATTCTTTGAAACAAACTTCGCCTAAAAAAAATAAATCTGCCAAACAAGAATGATTAAGGGAACACAACAAGCGACGCTGTATGCAGCATCTTGCAATGCAGAGGAGGCGGCACTTACTACAGGCATCGATCCCAGGTCTGCCACCTTCTGGGCTTGGAACACTCCATCTACAGAAACCTTCAGCAAAACATCGTTATAATTAATTGTCAGGAGAGGGGAGTCAAGGATCTTTTTCTTCAGATAAAAAGTCACAACTAGCAGCATTGATTCTGCCACAGCGAAAGTCTGCAAACAAAGGCAGAAAAAATTAACTGCTTCCCTAGTTTACGACGTTATCTTCCAGACCTCTCCGTGTAGCCATTAGCGTGGTGCCAGTAGAACCCTCCGGTAACTCCGCGTCTGGGACTCCCAATGCTGAACACAACCCAAGCGGTGACGGGGCCGTGTCAGAGGGTGACAGGGTGACAGCGCTGCGCATCGACCTACACTGACAAGTCCAATCTTTGGCATCCGTCATTTCTGAACGTCAGCACTGCGCTCTTAGGTGCGCTGCTGTGTTCGGCACAAGAAATGTCTGAAGTGCGAACACTACTCATCTTTGTTTTCTAAACCAGTTTAAAGCAGCATTAGGTGCCCGATACTTAAGATTTATGGAGACATGCATGATTTTGAAGCATTTTAATACCACATTCATACTACCGCTTGTAAAACACTTCATTTGAGAAAATTAACTTCCTTGAACTTTTTTTAAGCGTTTGGATTCCAAGAGGCGCTGATGTAGATGCACAGGTCGGAGCTCACTTCCCTCCCCTTCTCCGGAGCCAAGCGAGGGCCCTGGCTCAGCTGCCGCCGGGGCACGCAACGGCCGCCTACCAACCCCAGTTACATCCGACTGCAGAAATCTCAGGTGTCTGTGAAACCAGAGCCGTGAGGCGTCCCAAAGTGTTAGTTCAGACTCTTGGCTTTCTTAGTTGTTTGCGCTTACATTATCTCCTTCATATGATCCGAGTGGATCACAGAAGTGGTAATTAATCATTATGAAAGCTGTAGCAGAACAGGCTGGAAGCTTTATGTCAACGCTTCCTTGAAGGGGAAACTGAATCCCAGCAAAAGCATGCTTTTGGAGTTAAACTGCCTCTATCCTATGAATATATTATTTATTTTTTAATTAAGAAGACGAACAATAGACAGGTTCTGCTTTTGGTACTGAATATTCAATTTAGATATTCCATGCAGCTCTACATACAGACCCAACCAACCAGAGTCTGGTTCAGGCCATCAATAACAACCTAATATCTATAGCCTTTCCCTTGTATGCATTTGAACTACAAAGACTTGGAAACTGATGATTTTCTTCAAGCAAAGGCTCTCATCTGAGCACCCAATTCCCTAACAAACCCCCACCGTGGCTGAAAAGCCAGAGGGTTAACGCCACCCTCTGGGACAGCACAGGCAGCGAGATTCGTCTTGGAAGAGTAGCTTAGAGCCTCCAGCAAGATGTTTTTCACGCCAAAACCTTATTATTCTGTTTTTTGTTGTTGTTTTAAATCTGGAGACATTTGGCTTTCAAAAAAACACAAATTAGAGTTGAACATAAAAGTAAACATCAGAGTTACAAGTGTGTTCTTCCATTTCGATCCACTGCTATGGTCCTTCTGAAGAAAGTCATTTTCAACTTCAGCATGTCTGAAGATGAAGTCATCATTTTATTTCCTCCCAAATTAACATAACAGATAATTCTCTTCATATATTCAAAAAATATTTTCTAAATCCCATCTTAAAGGGCTAAAATTAAATCTTTACATTAATGAACGCATTAAAACATAAAGCTTTATGGCAATTCTAAAGTGATAATTGTTTCATTCTAGTGGGAGGTGTCCCTGCCCTGGGCAGGGGGGTGGGACAAGATGATCTTTAAGGTCCCTTCCAACCCAAACCATTCTGTGAGTTTATGATTCGTGGCCTCATAAGATTCACTTCTAGAGAACCTGTATTTTGGAAACCAAAAGCTTAGCTGATTTGTGTTTCAGAGGCAGGGTGACCCGAGAAACAGTAACGACTAGAACTTCAATCAATGCAGGGGAATAGAGAGGCATCCAGTTAAAGTAACAAAGAAGTAAACAAGCAGAATCCTAATTAAAGGAGTCTACTCTTCCTATGCTTACTAGGAAGAACTGGTTACACCCACTGAAGGGAGAAAACTTCACTTTGCTAATGGCAGAGAAGAGGTATTTGCACCGCTCAAGCAATTTGCTCCTTCAACTTCTGATAACCTCGATTTTAATCCTGCAAATTTAGGACCAGCGCTCTGCCCGGATACAGAATTCCACAAAGTGTATCAGAAGGTACACATCTTAACCTGGGAAAATAGGCAACTGTTTCCCCATTCTCATTAAATAAATTACTTTGCATCAACCCCAGTCCTGCTGCCCTAGCTGTTTACGCGTGAGCTCTCAGGAGCAGAGGTGGCTGTAACAACTTGGCTTTACTTACGCGGGGTGGATGCTCCGCACTCCAGCGGGGAGCTGCATTAGCAGAGCCTGGTACCAGAACTCCTCAGGGGGAAGCTGTCACTAAGGTACACAACTGTACAAGCCAACTTACTTTTCCTGTTCACAGAACTCACTAATACTCTGCTCCCACAGGAACCGCTCTAGAAGGGCGACCTTAAAAACCAGAAAAAAGCACAGCGTAAAGCAGTCTGGATTCGTGTTTATTGAAGCCAGTAATTAAAGACGTCCTCATTTTGCCAGCACTAGAAAGCAAGATTCCACATGACTGCATACTGCACCTGGTTAAAGCCATACAACTGGACTAAGGTTTGTTTCATACATTTGCAGTCCTAATTGTAAGTTGGAAAAAAAAACCCAATAAACTTAGTATACAGGACAGTGAACTTTCATTTACAGCATGTATATTGTTAAGTTCATGATGTACAGAGCAGTCACTTTCAACCTAGTTAAATTAAATAAAGTACGAAATTCTGTTCAGTTTAAACAGTTTTTTTTAAATGCCAATAAAAAAAGTGCAAACTTAAAATCAAGCAGCATAACCACAGCATTTTTATGGAGGGCCAATCTTTAAACTTTTCTATTTGCTTCAAGTTGAATGCTTTCATCTTTTGTTTTCTTAGTTTAAACATGAACAGTAGATGCAGTCACTATAATGCATATAAATATAGTCATATAATAGTTTAAACAGTCTACCATACAAGTGTATCTGCAAATAAAATGAAGTTTCACTTGAAAATGTAAAGGCTGTTTGCAATTTGGCCTTTGGTTCCAATGCTTGAAGACACCAGAATAACAAGAGTGCAGCTCACCAAAGCGGAGACTTTGGCAACCACAGGATGCTACATCACTTACGACTTCCTTGCCAGAAACTAGGAGCATTCACTTGCAATTAGAAACCGGAAATCTGTTTCTGTTTTGTCGGAAGCATCTTTCTGCAAAGCTGCTAAGTTATCATATGTTATCCGTTTTGATCAGTTTTAGTATATTTAACATTTTTATTGAACTGGAAAGTACTTCAATTTTAAGGTTTAGCCATATTGCTAGAGAAAGTGCTCGCCAGGTTAGATGGCAAAAAATGCAGTTTCAGACTGAGGTTTTCAAACTATATCCCATTACGATCGGACACTTTTTCAATTTTCCTGTGGAGTTTGTGATGTTTTAGTCTCCCATCTCCATTCTCAGTGTCAGGAGGACAGTGTGTAATTACTTCTGGTGTGGTAACTTGCAACTGGCACCCGTGACACCAGGAAGTACATCCACATCACCCAGCCAGAGTCTTAGCCCAACTCTTATCTAAACAACTGTATAACTTCAGGTCATACCATTTATTTAAAAAAAAAGTAAAAAAAGGAAAAAATATAATATTTTCAACAAAAAAACTGGCACAAGTAACATGTTAATGTTTGTCAAAGAGGCAAGTAAATACTCTTAGCTCTCTAGATAATGTTTAGACAGACTTACAAGAACAGCCTCTTGATGTAACAGAGGATTTGAAGTTAACACCCAGTACTGTGTTAGTGGTCAATCTAATTCTGTATATTTAAGTAACAATATATATTAGGGAAGTTATATCCAGACATCAGATTTAGTACAACAAGTTCATAGCAATAAAAAGTAAACTCTGCATAATTCAAATTGTGGTTTTTCCCTTCAGCGTTAAGAGCACAGAATATGCTTGGTATTTTTTAATTTATGGTAGTGTGTACACGTAAAACAAGCATACCGTATAGAAAATCAAAGTGCCGTTTCAGTAACCATAGCAGTTTTGTTTCTTTTTACAGAATGATGGTTTTATGTGACCACGGGCAGAGCTCCGTTAGAGCAACGGGGACAACCACAACCCATCTTGCCAAATGAAATGCTACATTAAAGAAAATACAAACCAAGTTATTGAGTACGTTCATGACGTACACATTCATCCTTTTTAGGTCACAACTGGAGTTGGCTGCACCTGCAGATGTAGTTGGAAACAGGGCCTTGAAAGTTTTTTTTAAAAACCTCCATAGGTGTAAGGCAGGAATCGATTTTAGCTTGGTAGCTAATATTTAGTTACAAAAAGTAAGAAAAAAAAATACTGAGAGTGTTCTGTAGCACATTTCATTATGGGAAAATGATACGTCACCCACCATTCTTCATAGGCTAGCCTCTTGGCATAAAAAAAAAACAACCAAAGGCAGAAGCTATCAGAAAACAGGATTTAAAATTAAATACAAGTCGCCAAACTACTGATTTTAAAATAAAACCAAACAGTGACTGTTTGTACTACAGTGCACAATAAGTTCAAGCACCTTCTAAAGACACATCACACACTGTGCCAGGCACTTGGATCTAAACAAGTTATAGTTTCTCCCTTTGTCAGCTACACCAGAAAGGGCATCCACACTCTTAGACTTTTTTTAAAAACTAAAACAAGATTTATAACAAGAGTAAATTCCCATGATGCTTAGTGTTTGGCCTGGAATTCTCCAATGTAAAGTAGTCTTTTTAAAACAGTGATTATTTACCCTATGTGAAACACAGGGTGTAACAACATTGCTCCTCTCCGGTCAATCCAACATTCTAGTTTCTCCCTGTCCCCAATCTGTTTCCCCTTTGAGGGCTCCATTCCCTACCCAGGCGGCTTTCACCTAATTAATGCTCTGCTACACCACCACCACCCCCACCTCTCCAAGGATATAACGCGTTTGCAAACATACAAGTAGCCAATTCCAGTAACTCTGAAAGAGGATTTTGGTTCTCTTTCTTGCCTTGTGTGCAGTCAGTAGTAGTATTTGAGTAAGAATTCTCCATTTTGCTTCTCTGTGTTCTTCACAACAGGAAATGCAGCTGCACCTGCTGACCTCCAAAACCAAAAGAATTGCCCTATATAAACTCTAAATGGTTATCTTATACAGAGGGATTTTATATGCAAACTTCCTGAATGTGCACTTTTGACCGGGACAAGGCAATGATGTAGTAAGCTCATTTCCCCTGCCCCAAGAAAACTGATAGCATCTGCCATAGCAGAAAATTCCTGGTCTTATCAGATCAATATACATAGTTATTTGGTCATTTACATATGCATTTTTTTATGCGCTATCAAGCTTCGTTCTCTGTTGGAGGAGAGTTTGTTGTTACCATAGAGTCTGGCTTGCGAGTCATCCTGTCCAATTCCTCTTGAACATTTGTCAAAACTGTTTTTTGTCCTAAAAAAAAAAAAAAAAGGGACAAGGTTAAAGCAATCTAATTAAATGTTTTAACCAATGAGTACAAGTTTTCATAAAATCACTTTTAAATATTATTTCTCATTTTTTCACCACCTCCCCAAGAGCACAGGGCCTGACACAACACAAGGTAACGTCTATGTAAAGACTGATAAATACTAAGGTTTGGTTCACTTTAAAGAGACAAAATGCTGAAGTATACAGCAGCATAAAGCACAAGAATACCTGTGATATATTTCTTACAGCAACTAGCATTTTCAAACCAACCGCATTTAGAATTTTCTATAATAATCAACTGTACACAATTCTGCTATTAGTATTGATAGCAAAGACTTTATTTAAACCCAGATTTTAACCACGAGTTTTCCAAGTTCCATACGACACCTGCTACAAAAATCACATTTGTTTGGTCACATTCATACTTGCTGCGTTTTAATACTAAACAACTCACAGGAAGAAGTCTTTTATGTCTGCAGGCAACGCTTCCCTTAAAAAAGGGGACATGAATTGCATATTCATGTAATATCTCAGCACAGTCATTTCAAAGGACTTCTTCAATTGGAAACAGACACACTGAACTAGTTCATGGAAAGGCGTATCTTACATTTTTATATTAGACTCCAAACTTTTTAACAATTTTCTAACTGAGCCATCAGTTTAATTCGCTCATTCTGCAAATTATAAACCCACAGACAAATTAATCACTAAAATTGGAACAATACATACTAATGCTTAGAGCATACAAGCATTTAAGATTAAAAAGCTGTATTTTTAGACAAAAAGTAGATTATATAACCATGTACAGCTTCTTTACATAGCCAAAGAATTTAACAAGCATCTGTTTTCCAGCTCAAATGTGTGTGAAATATTAGGTGGATTTTTTCCAGGGTACATGCTGAAAACATTAAGAAGGCAAGATTTGACTTTTAGAGATTTAAGTGTTTTTTTTTTTCCAAAGTACAAAGACATAACCAAGTTAAAAGGTTACCTTTAATCACTATAAAGGTTTTAGATTTAAGCACTAGTCACAGGACACAGTACTCTTGATGTCATCTATTCAATGGATGAGTATTTAAACAAAATTTAAAAATTAGTACATTAACTGTAATATAACTTACAACACAGAACGCCTCACATGTAGACTGATGGTACCTCAGAGTTAAAAAACCTAAACCCTAAAACAATAAAAACCACACAAAATTCTTCCTCAAAAGTAGGTCTCAACAAAAACTGTGGCTTTTTTTATGCTAGATGAACCGGATCCCTAAGCCTCCAGAGCAATACCAAGCAGCTGCCTCCTGCAACTACCTCATCCCGGGCAGGAAACAGCACCAGGCGGTTCAGTGATCCGTAGGTTTATACGCTCCCCTTCACCACCACCACAGGTCAACACCGTTCACAGGAGAAATACAAGGAGCTCCTTCTTAAGAAAATAAAAACTTCCCTTCCGGTATAAACTAAATTGATACTTGCTTTCAGTTTCCTTACAAAAACACCGGCAGGGACAGTTAACAGCCTTAGTCAATTAGACGTGTGCTACACAGTTGTATGTATTCTCCTTTCCAGGGAACCCGAGTTCTTTATCTACTGCACAGGAATAGAAGGGTGAAGGCAAATTTTAGAATCTGCAAGAAATCTTCTTGTGGATATAAATAAAATAACTTATTAAGTCTAGAAGCCCATGTGAAGAAAAAAAATCCACCGCAGAAACCACCAATTGAAGCTGTTTGAAATATCATGGTCTACAGAGGGAAGAAAGACAGTCCAGAAATATAAAGGCAAATCAGATGGGTGAGGAATTGCACAGCACGAAAAATGGACATGACACTGCAGCAACTGCCCAGATAAAAGAGTTCTCTCAAGTAAGAGTTATGATAGCAGAAACCAATCAATCAGCCAGGCTGACCAGTATGTTGAGACCCACAATGTCTCCCTCATCCTGTGACAGAATCTCAGCATTTCAACCACAGGATATTCATAGCTGTGGGAGAAACAGATGGTCTCTTTAAAGCTAAATAATTTTACTGTCAACCTTCTGAAAACTTAGGGCTCTCTAAACAGTTTAGATTAGACATTTAAAATGCCTACAAAGGTCATTCTAGCACATTTACTCACACAGAGGATGCTGCCGTTAAATAAGACCTTCTCCAAGATGTTCTCCTCTACTCTTCCACAAGAGAGCAAGTCATCTTTTCTGTTACCACCAGCTACCTCAAACTCAACGAGAGCTTTTCAGATAGCCATGTTAGGAGCCCTTACCTTCTCAGGAAATTTTAATCTTATATTGGTTGAATATAAGACATGAGCACACCAGCTGACAAGGAACAGGCATATTATAGTCTCTTGTGAGCGAAAGTCGACTGTTCTGTTCTGAAAGTCAGGGAATGAGCGTGAGCTGCCAACTTGATGCTGCCAGGAAACGTCAACTGCGATCTCGAGACCACTCAGGAGCAGCACTTCCACCAAAGAGAGAGAACTGTGGTACCAGGCACTACAGTGAGATGTATCTGGAGTGCTGTGGGCAAGTCTCATCACTCGTGTTCGAGAACAGCTTAGCCAATAATGGGAACTAACGAAGAAGAAACCAGTAGGGAAAACAGAGACCAACCTCTAACAGAAGACTGGAAGAGAACTCGTCTAATTTAGTCTAACAAAACATGAAAGTTAAGAAAAGCTATAACTGCTGCCTCTAGATGTTTCAGGAGAGAAATCTTCTAGTTAAATTAGAAGTTAATGCTGACACAAGGGGGGAAAAAAAAAAGTACATATAGTCATTTGTTATCCTTGAAAGCTCCTGAAAGGCACATGATGTTCTAGAAGACTGAAAGAGGAAAGAGTAAAGCCTGTTACAGACTAGTTAGTATTTTTTCCAGAAATTGCAATTACATCTTAGGTGCTTACAAACAGCCTACCGGCACAACAAGCAACACAGATCTGTTACCAACAAGTTGTGTCAAGGCAACCACGTTTCCTTCTATGGTAGGATAACAGGTCCTGCGGAGAAGGGAGAAGTCCTTGATACCACATCTCATATAACCTTCATATAAATAAACTAGAAAAAAGCCAGTCCCGATATTTCAGAAAAATGAATGTACTGTAATTAATAAAATTACCCATTAGTTATCCTAGGACTAGTCAGTATTTTTATTCAGCAATCTACCCTGTCCAACTGCTGAAGGTATCAGGTATGTAGGCCAGCATGCTTGAAGGGACTACAAAGGATTTTGGAAGACAGGATTGGAGGTAAAAAGTTACTTATATAAAAATTATCAAAGTAGTACATAATAATAGAATGGAAAACAATGACAAAGCAAACATACAACCTTTGGAAATAGTGAAGTAGTTTGACACAGACTAGAAAACATCCTAAGAGGAGGCAGAAACCGTATTAAACTGGCTGCATTGTTATAACAGATCCTGATCAGTGTCGTACAGATAAGAAACCCCAGCATTGTGCTGAGAGGGCTAAACAGAAGTACAGCACCTAACACGGACTAAGTAACCCCTACTTCAGGCAGGCAAAGCCTTGTCTGAAGCACTGCATTCATTTTGGAGCACCAAAAGAAACAGATCATCACAGTAGTCCAAAGGAGAACAGCAAGAATTATCGCAGCCACAAAAACCACGTCCTGCGAGGAGAAGCCGAGAAAAGTGTATCTTTGTGGTCCAGACACAAGCCAGAGGCAAAAGGGAAGAGCTTTCAAATACGCAAGAGACTGCTGCAAAGACAAAGGGGCTACGCTGGCCTCTGCCTCCACTTGAACAAGAGAAACAGCACTGGAGTAAGAAATACCGACTGTACAAGAGAAAAAATAACTGAGAAATTAAGTACTGGCATAGGCTTCCTGGACAGTTGATGTTACATCTTCTACTTCAGACTTTGTTTGCTTTTTCATCGCTAGCCAGGAACTCCGTAACTGATTCTGCTTTAGATGAAGAGCATAGATGAAATAATCCCTAAAAATTATTTTTAGTCCTATTTCTATAAAAACAGTTAATTTGACATAGTGGTCAGTAAGGGCATGGTGCTGCACTCGACGAAGCAGGGGGCACCTTTTAGTGTTTAACTGAAGAAGGCTTTCTGGATTAAGAAAGAAATAATTAAATATTTTTATAATGTAGATACAATATATTATGTAAATAATGTGTAATACAAATAATTATTTTATTGTTATCTTTATAATGAAAAAATCAATAAATTCCATAATTCACCGTGGTAAAACAAAGAAAACCACAACAAAATACTGATTTGTCGTAAGTCAAGTTCTAGCCATTTTTGAGCTCTCAGATCATGGAATGTCATAGAAAACCCTTCCCAATTTAAAAAAAAAAATAAAAATCCTTACTTTCCCTCTCCAGGAATAGTTTCAGTTTGAATGCCCACACTCCAACAACTGCTCTGGTTCTCCTACTGGCAAGATCATCACTGTGCCTGACGTCAAATATTTTTTCATTTCCAGTTCAGAATGTCTGGGCCTTACGCTCTCCTCTACACTTGAGAAACCGTGGTTTGGTATCACCATTAAATGTGACATGATTACACAAGTCTGGGATCAGAAGTAGTATATCTATCAATAATTCAGTGGTGAAATAATTCTGGAAGGAAAGCTCCTGAATGTAAGTGTGATGGGAACGCCCATGCGAAAAGAAACAGTCAAATAATCAAAGTAGTAATTTCTAATATCAGGTGGAACAACCACGTGTTTCACACCACTGAGTTTTGCAGAGGTACCAAGTATCCTGACGGGTTTCTTTTATTTTCACCTAAGCTCCTCCAATTACTTATCAGCAAATACCTCGTACAGTGCAGTCATAGGCAGGTACACAGGATGAATCCACTTGATCAGTGTTATCAGTTGTGTTGGACCACAATCAAATACTAAGTAATTAATGAAAGAATAACTTCAAGCTGTCATAAGAAGTAATTCATTTAAACTTGAACTCTGGAAGTTTTCAATAGTTTGGAAACTACAGACCAAGCCCAACAAACCATGTTTCCTTCATGCAACAGTTAAGTGTTAAGAAAGGAAGGAATTCTAAAGTAACAAAAAAACTAAAAAAAAAAAATAATACATCAGCACTTTCTGAACGCGACCAAGATTCAAATGTTATTTATATCCCAGCAGTGTAACTTCACTCGAAGAATCAAGTTATAACAGGCTTAACAGAAGCCCTGGAGATGTGAAGTTGCAGTAGTTTAGCTCTTTTTTTAAAAACTGCACACTTTGGCACTGTCATCAGTCAAGGTCTGTCACTTTACTGACCAGTTTAAAAGATACACACAGTTAGACCAATGTGGGCCAAATGAAATATTAAAAATATGCAAACCAGCCCACAATAACAAATCCAATACCTGATTTCTTGGCTGTACTTTGCACTCCTCCAGCACCGGGACTCCCAGGAGAGCCAGTCTTTTTGCTCAGGAGACTGTTAAAGAAACTAGCCAAGACACCTTCGCTTGCAGCGTTATCTGAATAAAAAACAAATATGTATATAGCTCACTGAATAGTTATTGCTGGTACATGACAGAACTTACACACATACATAACTCTTACCAGTCAAGGAAATCTCAAATATGAGAGTCTCTCCTTGCTCAATTTAAAGACACTAGTCCTTTGCACTCGTTGGCAAAATCATGTCTGAAAGCATATTACTGCTTTTCTGGAATAAGGAGGAAGATGGGCCACAAAATTTTAGTCTAAATATTTGTATGCTTTTCTTTTTTCTAGAGGTAGAAGCCAAAACCCAAAGTATTAAGTATGGATGTTCAAGTCAAAGATTTGCAAGTCCATTAACAAACTCCACAGACATTTTAGTGCAGTCTTTCACGCCACACTACTTCTCATAAATCAGACCATTCTAGAGAGGGTTTAGTAGAAGAACAGGTTTCATTGTAGATTCTAGAAAAAGTGATATAAATTACAAAACTGTGTGTAATTTAAGGCAGTCCCCACTCTAGTAATCCAACTGCTGCATAATAAACGTATCTAGGCAACCTAAGGAAATAACGTATTTGAACTCTGTCTGACTGCTTGAGATAACAGAACTCTACCTCAACTCATATGAATGACTCAAAAAAAAAAAAGAAAAAAAAGAAAATAAAATCTAAAGCTATGTCATAAATTCATTCCTGCTGTTAAACTATCTCTACCTATCTATACCTGTATCTATAAACTATCTATACCATTAGTGAAGAATTCCAAAATCTTTCTACAAAAGAGGATTTGTTTTTAATGGAAATTAACACATGAAAAAACAGTAAAATGCTTATTCATACTTTTAATATTTGGATCTGGTTTCTTAACTGATGTTATTGGTGAGGCACTGGGTACGTTGGCGGGACCAGCTCTGCCTTGAGTTCTCGGGGATCCTGCAGGGCCTCTTGCAGGAGATTCCTTCAAAAAAGTCCAAATCGCACAAATCAGAGAAGAACTTAAATGGATTAGTTACATAAAGCAAATGTAATGTTACATACAAATTACTTCTTAAACCTTTATACTGGGACTGTAGTGTATCCACACTGGGGGAAAAAAACCCACCCAAACAAACCACCACCAGTTATTTTGGACATGTGCCTCCACCAAAAGAAAGGATGAATCACTGTAGGAAATTTTCAGTTCAATAATGATCAGATATTTCTATGTTTCCACAGTGAATTAGAATGCTTACAATTAATTTGTAAGCAACATTTTAAAATATTGCCACTTTCTTGAATTTACTCTCTGCAGTTTGGGGAGACTGTATTTTACATTTACATTTACAAAATGAACGTCTAGGGCTTAGAATCACTCCCTCTTCCCGAGACACCTCCTACTCTTCTCTTGGATCTACTTACTGATGCTCTTGTAGGCGTTGCTGGCTGTTTGGCAAGGAATGACTGCAAAACAACATATTAAGAACATTAAATATGTTTCAGAAAATATAAAGGAATAAAATCCAGTGAAGCTGACTAACCATTAATTTATTTGTTAGTTTTTTATGGTATTTACACACTTCCTCTTCAGTATTTATACACTTCCAGACACTACCACTAGAGGACAGAGATAAAATGAGTAAATAAGCTTCAGTCCTTTGTCTTACACAGCCGTTCCAAAACTATAGGCCAGAACCACAGACACTCAAATCTGTAACCTCTACAACACTTATAATCAACTGTGCAGGATAGTGTTATTAGGTGTTTTAAACAAGTGCAGTAAAAAAACCCGCAAGATACGGCATAGACAAATTTGACACCCTAAGCCTCTGGCTGTAAGAAAACTGCAGTGCTAAGATCTTTCAAAAGTATTTATATTTTACAGATCAACACATCCATGTTGTGAAATTTCAAGTTAACTTCTTGCTCTGATCCCTTGAAATATAAATTATTTTTGTTCTCAGCATATTCTCCTTGCAACTTGCCAAGACAAGTGGCTGTATTTTCTACTAGTATTTGTTAAAAGAAAGAAAAGCCTTATTTCACAATTACATCTGAAATTGGAAAGCTGAAGAGTGGCTATCTAGTGATTTAGATGACGAATGAGAAACTGAAGGCAATAACAATGGAGGGGTTAAAGTGAGATCTTATTTAGTAAGGACTTACTTTCATTCTTCCATTCTTACCTGCTGCTTCATAAGAAATACTTGTTCATCTTCTGCTGCCAGCTCTTTATCATGGACTAACTGTTGAACAAAGTATTTTGTTATTAGAAGTAAAAAGTGAAATTACTGTAACTGGTTTTACGTTTTGGTGATCAAAAGAGGAGAAAGAGAGGCAAATCTGTAATACTATTCTTTACTTTTTAAAAAACCAGCAACCCAACTTCTTTCATATTTAAAAGAGTACTAACATTAAAGAAGCTGTAATAATAAAAAACCCAAATATTCTAAGTGAATGGAGCAGAGGAGCATTGATGCCAGCCTGTGAATATTCTCCTAGGAAGATGAGTACTTGGTAAGTAGCCACATTCATCTTTTTAAGTTTAGGTATTAATCTCATCAGCATCTCTTCAAAGAGCCGAGATTGCCGTACTCCATGAGGCCCACACGCAGTCCCTCAGCCGCCAGAAGCATTACGCTAGCTCCTATGGCTCACAACGCTGCTATTAGGCAACGGTCATTCCCTACAGCTGCCGTGAGTTACAACGGGATCAAACCTCCCCCTTACACCAAAGCTTCAAACAGCTCCTCCCTCTTCCAAATACTGGGGCTTGAGCTAAAAACCTTAAGTGTGTCAGAAAGCCATAAAAGCAGCTTTCTGATAGAGACCAGAATATATTTTAATTTACAATTTCCCATATTATCCATTTTACACGTATCCTATTCCTGTGTGCCTATACTCACAAAATTAGCAATATACAGAATTTATATGGATTATTTACTATTCTTGCCTTACATGAAGACATCTGTCATTAATAACATGTTAATGCAATAGTGATATCCTGTCGTCTTCTACAAGATTTGCCTTTACATGGTAACCTCAATGCCATGTGCACATACATGTAAATTGTTGAAGCCCTACAACACTATTCTTAATTTCTGAAAAGTGTTTTTGCCGCATGCATGCAAAAAGATACGTGTGAAATGGTTATTTTTGGACTGCCTTTCATTCACGACGGTGAATGATTTCTGTGTGTGTTCGCAGTATTTCAAACAACTGGAAAATGAAGCCTGATGCTTCACACATTTGGATACCAAAAAAAATTACATTTAGATTTGGAGTTCTTCAGTATTAATAATTAGTAGCCGTTCAAGCAAACTGCACTTATTTGTCATGGGGCAGGGAAGAGTTTACCCCTTTTTACCTTTCTTACAGGAGGTTTTACAATGAAGTCCTCATATGCATCTTCTGGTTTCACTGTTGTGAAGTTTTCATGTAAGATGGCAATTTTCTTTTCATTGTCCCAACCAGCAGGTCTATAAAAAGAAGGAAAGCTTTGCCTTTTCACTCACAAAAAGCACTTCTACACAGACCATTTCTTTACTGCCCTCTCCCTGAATTATCATAGATAAATCCTGATCCTCAAGTAAATTCCACAGATACTAAGAAGCTGGTGTGATATACTCAGAGTCAAGTAACCCAAGTAATACGCACTAAGCTGTTTTTTTAATTTAGGATTTCAGAATATTCACATACTAAGCTTTTGATCGACAAAAACCATTCAAGTCATTTTTATGTATGTTATATGAAGTGTGGTGCTTAAGAGAAAGCAATCTGAAACCGTGCTGCTTATACAATTGACTTACATAAAAACTGCATCCTTTTCTACCACTAAGGCAGGTGTGGTAAACTGAAAACCGTATGTTTTATGTACAATGTACTTATACAACAGGTCAAGGTTCTTTTCCTCCTTAACTGATGTATAAATCAAGGCAGCCCCATCTGATCATTTACTTAAGGAAAATGATGACAGACATAGTCTTTCGATTATAGTAAGAATTTCAAAACAGGAGCTAATGGACATGTATCTACTAGAGCTAAGTTTGAGAAGCAGTTGAAGGCAGAAGCTACAGCCATTCAGAATTCAGGGAGAGGAAGGGGGTCTCACAGGAGAAGACTCATGATACTTAACTTTGACATAAACAAAAGTTACCTACTCTCCCCGGGCACTTAATTTGAAAAAGTCAAAAACTTAAAGACAGCTGAGATCTCAGGTTTATGCAGAAATTGCAAGTTCTGAGGGGAAAACCAAGAAAAAACACCTCACAAAATGCCAGACAAGTCCTTTCTAAAGGAACAAAAGCTCCAAATCCCATGCACAATTTAAAAACTACAAAAAGTTTTACAAATCTCTCAACATTTTCAAAGCAACAAATGCTACATAGTAAATAACTAAATACCAAGCAATCTTGAAGTTTCTCAGATTAACTTTACATGCAATTCAACACTAAAATGCATTTTCTTGCTTCCAGATTACAGCTAATCTCTCCAGAGCAGGAAAGGATACACTGTAAGCAGAATCTACGAATGTGCGACTGAATGAAGTCAAAGTGTTCTTCTCTATAATCGTGCTCCTTCTCTAGTACGCTCACTGCATCGCACTGGAAGAAAGGGAGAAAAACAAAACCAGAAAAATCCAGTCATTTAATCTCAGCACATCTTAAAATTACACACACATATTTATTTTGAGCCTTTGGTTTTAAAATGCCACCAATAAGTCAAAAGATAAAGTAACTAACATATAATTGACAAGGTTATTACTCTTCCGCAAAATTAAAAATTGACACTGATGGCAGAAACTTAAGTTTTTAAAATAAATCCCTTTACTATTTATCCAGAATTCATTTTGCATGTCTGTATAAAGCATGCCTTCTAAAAGAAAAGTAATTAAACTTTTCCATAGCAGCAAACAGAACTAAAAACTCACTTTTGTACAAACTACCAGCACAGGAATACCGAGGTTGTGAGTCAGCACATTTTCTCCAAGCGGCAAAGAAACGTGTTCATCCTCTTGGCCAGACGAAGGGCCTCGTCGCTGCGGTGATCCTTGGTAGCCCTCCTCAGGTTCTACATACTCTTGAAACTCCTTTATAACTATTAAGGGAGAGATCTTATTAAGGTACAACAAAGGAACTAGTTCTTCTTTTTAAACCATAATTAACTTATGCCTAATTAGGTATCTCAAGGTATTTTTCCTTTTATAATGAGGCACTACCTGAGAATAGAATGCAAGCTTAAGCCTTGCTGCCCCTTCAAACACGAGTTCTCCTCCACCAAAATTTCCAGCAAGCTAAATCAAGTGCAATTGGGAGCTGTTACAAATAATCAAAACTAGCTGCAAGAGCTATAGTATGCGTAAATGCACACTCCTCAACTCAACGCATTCCACTATAGCTGAGTTGACAGCAGAAAATGTAGATGTGGTTTAGCAACCCAGGCTCTACTCAGTGCAATTTGTACCTACTTTTGGAAGAAAGCATGTGAAAATGTCAACGAACACAGAAACCACCAAGTTGAAACAGCCACTCTTTCTTAGAAACTATTACTCAATTTAAGTTTCTATTACTCTACATTTCTGCTGCATGAGTCCAATGCTAGAAATATAAAAAATACGCTGCATAAATACAGGCTCGAGGACTTCTAAATGTTACCTGAAGAAACTCAATTATATTCTGGAAACTACAATGGAGTCCAGAGGAAATTCAATGCTTTCAATGTTTTAATGTTATGGTAACAACGAGTGTTCCAATACTATTGAATGCTACCAAATACTGAAATGCCTAAGAAAAAGTATTATTTCTGTGCACGGTGACCCTACGTATGCTTTATCAAGCCTGGGCTGCAACTTACAGCTTTTATGTCTTTTTTCCGGCCACGGAGCAGACAAATCTGCGTCCTGGCTGTCCCCGCTCCCAGGCACAGCACTTCCTGAAGGCCAGGGCTCTCCCTCATGTGACAATCCCACCTGGAGCCTCCCTCAGCCTGAAGGAGCCTGTGGTTTGCCCCAGTGAAGGCATCGCGGTGGGAGGTGGCTGACTGGACGTACAGTAAGGAGATCTCTCTGAAAAAGCTCCCGATCTCCAGCGCATTCACAAAAAGAGCGTTGTTCACCCACCCATCCATGTGACAGGGAAGAACTGCCACTGTGCTGCAGGCCAGCTGATACTTCTGAGGTTTAGGAAGTGCTCAAGCCTCAGAAAACTTTATAATACAAACCCTGCAAAAGGAAGTCACTGCACCTTTTCAAACCAGAACCATTCCTGCCACAGAATGGGTATGTGGAAGGAAGAACAAATCAGAAAAACACTTCTGTTCAAAGCTGCGCAATCTATGATTTTTATTAGAAATATAAAACCGTGCTATTCTTGTGAAAAAGAAGAAAGCTCTAGTCCAGAGAAAAGCTTAAAAAATCCCATCAAATAGTCCAGAAGACTTTCAACCACCAATTCAACGTATCCTAAGGTCCAAGGAAATAAAAAAGAAATTTGAATGCAGTTGCTTTTAAACGTGGGGAGGCAGTGCCTTCTGGTGGAGAGGAAGCAGCAATGCTTTCAGAGAGATGCTTTGCTCCAGTAGTTTCCTACTTGGCAACTGCAAATCAGAACTCCATTATACATTCTGCACATTAAGTACATTTACTGACTATCTCACAGAAAGCAAATTCATTCCAGAGCATTTAACAAGAAAAGGGTTTAAAGAAAAGTACTTATTTCATTACTCAGACCCTCCCTAGCTCAGGATAGAAAAAACCTATTGAAGACAAATATATTAACAGCAGTTAAAAGAACACCATTTACATCCACTGCAATCACTCAGATAAGCCTCTCTGACTTAATCAGATGTAAAAGAATATTTGACAATACTGAGCTCAATCTACTACAGCAGTATAATCAGACAACATTAGTTTCCTAGGTTTTGTTCATATCAAAGCAGAAAAATCTTTTCTATACTAAGACATCTATTAGTATAAACCCCCTCAAATTTGGGCAAGAAAAGTCTCTCTTGAAAACAGTAAGACTCTGACAACATGATAGAAATCATTATTCAAGACACCCCAAGAATTTTACTAATATAAACGATAGCAAATGCAACACAGAAACTTCAGAAATCTGACGGGCCATCCTCATGAATTTCTGCCAAGCGGCAACGCGGACCATTGCCCTACAGAGCGGAGATTCCTGGCTCTGCCCGCTCCCAGGAGGGAGCGGTACCAAACTCCTGCATCCCAGACGGCGACCAACAAGGCCGTATCGCTCTGGTTGAGCCACATATGGAGGGAGAAAACACTGCACTGTGGAGACGAACTGTTGCTGTGGATTGTTAATAACAAACACACACAGTCTGGCGTTAATCCCCCATGAGCAGCTGAGAAATGCTACCACATACGCTCAGCTCTAGTTAACAGGGGCATCTGCTGAACAAGTAACTGCCGGAGTCAACAGAAGGTAAAAGCTGTACTAAGAACCTCTAACTACTGTATCTTGAACGCAGATACACTTGTTTTGGAATTAAAGTGGTCTAAATGCCTGTTAGCGATAGGCTCTTGAACACTTTTTAAAGACTCCTTCAACTCCCACATCCATCAAAATTCAGCCTTGTTAAATCCAAGTAAACCAGTGTCACCAGCGCTGTCAGAGCACCTCTTGGGAACAAGCTGCATTCTGAGCAGCTAATAAAGAAGGTCACTTCAGCTGAAGTGTTCCTTTGTCACATACCAATTTAATACTTTTTCCTTACCTCCCATATCCACTTCTCACTTGATCTCCACTCTCAAACTTTTAATGGACATAAAGTTCATCATGCACCCAAACAGCTTGCATATATCTTTTCTTTTCCTGTTCCTTCTAGCGAGCTATGAGTATTTTCTCCCCCACATAATTCGTATTAAGGAATCACATTCTACGTGGTATGGGAAATAACTCTCTTCTTTATTAAGAAGAAGGAGAAAATGACTTTGGTTTAAATTTTTTTTGAACAGGACATTTAGCTAAGATGATGCACATACAATAGGAAGGCAGATAAACAACTGTTCATCTGACAAATCAGTAATGCTCTGCTACCTATCAGTAAGGTCGAGTACTAGGAATGGCCTATTACATTAGAAAAATTATCACCAGGTGATGGTATGTCACAAAAATCAAACCTCCGCTACAGTGTGCTAATTTATCTACCAAAGTTGGGGCTTATCTCGGTAAAACCCCCTTTATTTAACCTTTTGTGTTTAACACAGCAACCAAATAAAAGTTTCCAGTTGAGTGTTTGGTTCTGATGTTACTGCTTGCTTACACAAGCTCCTGAAAGCCAACTAGAACAAGAAGAGATGTACCTTCATGGCACAGGAGCAACCGGCTCAAGCACCAGCAAGAAAGCGATCCACAATTATTCTTAGGTTTGGTTGTTCTAGTAACAATAAAATCCTCAGGCTTGTTTAACTGCAATAAGGAAATGGCAGACAAACACTACAACTTACTTAACTAGACACATCACAAAAGCACTGAATGTTAGAACAAGAGAAACGCAGAAAAATTTTTTGAGACAATCACTCTACATTTACATTCAATTTCATAATCAATTCATGCAGCTTTTAGCCTTTTTGTGCACTATCTTTACTGATCATAAATTTTAGTCTTGTGAAAAGAATTCCTAGACAAAAAATGACTGGACAAAGTAAGTTGCTTTTATCTTTTAGCTTAAGAATTCTTTCAGACCTATGTCAGGAAAAAAAAAAAAAAGAAAAAAAGGCAGAGAACTTGAAACTAATTCCGTGTGAATGGGACACTACTTAATTTTCAGAAAAATACGCTACTGTGTTTCAAGTCTTTAGCTTCAAAGGCTCCAGAGCACATTAATATAACAGCCGTTTTACCAGTATACTTCCTTTCTGCATTTCTTGATTCTTGATAGTTGTCTTTTCTGCTTTGCTGTCATAAACAGGGAGGCAAAATTTAGAACTTCCCTGAAATAATTATTCAACAATGATTTATCATAATTGAGCTTGAATTAAAATGCAACATTTGAACTAACATTATTGATCTGAATCTACATTAATCAAGCTTATAGCAAGGGATTTCCAGAGCAACTCAGTGACAGGAGCGAGTGCAGACAAACAATGCTCTTGGTATACTCTAAATAATTCAATTTATTATTGAATATAGCCTGTTGTTTCTGTATGTGTGTCCTGCCTCCCATTCTGGAAGCTCTTTAACACAAAAGGAAATCTTCTCATGTACCAGATGGAGCCCGGCGACATCCACCCAGTAAAGCCAAGAGTCAGTATCTCAAATAGCAAACACGAGACAAAAGGCTGGGTGGAGAAAGGCCACGAAAACCTTGAAAGCAAAGACAAGCAGTCCAAAGTTCAATTCCACTGGGGATGGTCAGCCAACAAAGGGATTTCTGGAGACTGGTAATAAGATCCTAGTAATGGAGAGAGAACAACCTAGCAGCACTTGAAACGGATGCTAATGGGGTAACGCTAGAAAACGTTTCCTCAGGGTCAACAAGAACGACTGGTTGCTGACAGCGAGTGTGACAGCGCTGCGGACACTCAGCTCGGGCAACATGTCCCATCCCACCGCCAGAAGCAAGCGTAAAGGAATACTGTTCTACAAGCTGAAGTCAAGAAACACACCCCTCCATGCAGTGTCACGCTGGGGTGGGACTTTACTGGAATGAATTTAGCACATCTCTTCATTCTGCACCCTGTTCCTAGGTTTCAACTGCCTACTTTGCATATGCACTTTATTATCCCAGTTTTTTCATATTTGGGCTATTGCAACACAGCGATTCTCCATTTTCTAAGTGGCAGCTTATCTCGGGAAGCGTATGCAGCAGGATTTTAGTAAGGAAACCTTTGCTGGTGTAGCTTTACTGGTGGACTGTAGTCACAAGGCATTCTTCAGGCACGTGTGCTCTATACTGTCTAAGCAGTTACACTAATATAATTTGCAGTTAAGAGAATGACAAGCTACAGTGGCCAACATTTGAGCACAGATCTGGCCTCAGGGCCAGTCTGCAAGAACTCGGAAGACAAGCATGTGAGATGACACAGATGTCCTACATGCTGCCTGAGCAAAGGAGCAAGATGGAAGTTTGGGAGTGGAGACATTGAGGCTCCTGTTCTACTTGCATGCTGATGTGGGACCAAAGTTCACCTCTGTTTTCAGGATGTTCACAGGATGGCTGCAGAGTCCTGCAAGCATGTGAATTAGGCAGCGCTCAAATTTTTCTTTTCCTTCGACCCTATTAAAGCACAAGAGAAACTAGGAACTTCTACGCTACTTCAGTTTAGAAATCTCTACGACAATACTACTGGAATGTCTTCTTAGTTCCCCAAACGTGGTGCTAAAGCTTTGCCATAGCTGTAAATGGCTCCTCCACACAGCACCTTCTTAGTGAAGGCTGAAAACACTTCTCTGCCACAAGTAAAATTTAAATGCACAAACTCCACATTTATTTGCATTGCCATAAAATTTGGTGTGTCTCAGAAAAGTGCAAATTGGGTTAGCTGATATATTTTGAGACTAGAACTGCCTTTCCATCTCCCATTCCCAAAAAAATCTCTCACATGCACAAAAAAAAAAAAGCTTTTTCCCCCTTAAAAATTGTCAGATTTTACTTTTTTTTTTTAATATAACCTGGTGATCAAACCCAGCTGGTTTCAGTCATTAAGTTTAAACTCTAGCTAGTATGCTGTAGCCACAAGCCTTTTAGGAAAGTAGTATTTAACATTCAGAAGGGAGATCAGCTATACAAATACATCTGAATGCGCACGTGCCAAACAGATGACAATGCTCCCTAAACTGAATCTTAGGAAGCTACTAGACAACATTTGCAAGATTTAAACTCTCCGGTACAGCCAGCCACCCGCCCTGAACAAAAGCAGCAACCAGCAAGGATCAGGCTGAATCACACTTCAGCTGAAAAGGAATGCATGTTGCTAAGGCCTCTTCCACCAAAGGAATTTATTTTGGAGTAATTCAATATGAAAAAAGAAAAAAAAACCTCATAAAGCATTCAAAACTATTTTAGGAAGGAAAAGAAGCTGCAGGAAACAATACTGCAGCGATGACTGCTTGCCAGTGCCAGATTCTTTCCTGACACAGATATGCCAGGAAAGAAAGTTAATTTACACAACGTTCCTAAAGTCACAGGGTAGGGATGGCTGTAGTGAGAGACAATTACATGTACCAGGACCACAGTCTGAGGCCGGTGAAAAAACAAAGGCAAAGAGACCTACTGGAAGACAAACACAGTACGGGAATGGGACCTGGCTTAGACAGACAGCTCACTTCGCGACTGAATTTTGTCACTATTTTAAAAAGTGTGATTCTGTATGGAGTTAGTTTTTTAAAAATTGGCCTTTTAAAAAATCAAATTGTCAAAATATCATTATTGCAAGGGATTTAGACCATTAATTCACCTGATGATTCGTTAGCACAGCAGAAGTGGAAGAGTCTATTTGAATTAAGAGTTGTAATCACAACTTCAAAGTAATTCTTACCCAACCCATTCTCAAAACACTAATCTGAAGAAATTTGTCATTACAAAAGAAAGTCGCCAGAGGTAATAAAAAAAAAAAAAAAAGAGACAAGAATGTATAGATGCAGAAAGACTTACACTTCTGTTCCATGTCTCTCATCTCTTCTGGAGGAATTTTCATCTTATCAATATGTTCTTGCAAGACACTGGCCCATTTCTGTAAAGACTCCATAACAGTCCAAGGTCTAGACATATCTGCAACAAAGACTACAATGGTGTCTTGCAGGGATTCTGCAGAAACTGCAAACTTCAATAGCCCTTTATGGTATAAGTCTCCATCCAGGATCCAAACGTTACAGCGAGTATGATCTGAAAGGAAAAGGTACAGTTGTAACTCAACAGATGCCAATGTTTTGCTTTGCTAGGAGCAAACAGATGAGTGCCTTAGTGTTAAATGAAAGACCAAAGCCCAGCTACCAGCACATCTTGCCTGCTTATTTTTAACACAGGTGCATGTGCAAATGCCCCCATTACCCAGCAGATGCTTTCATTTAACAGGATGTTTTTCTTGGTTCAGAATCTTTTAGTTTAAAAAAAATAATTTCTGGTTTTGCCATTTATGAAGGACAGCTGACACACCAGCGTTTAGACACTGCACGGCGTTCCTGCATTTGAAATACGTATATTCCAAGTAAAACGAGAATACGTGTGACACATAGGTAGCTCCAAGTTCAGAAAAGGGTGGTTATAGCTGAGCCCAGCAGAGAAGCCTTCGGTGTCCCTCAGACACATAACCTGGTTCAACGTCTCTCACCAGAACTAAGCCGCAAACAAGATACAAGCAATAAGCAGCTTAGGTTTCTAGCACAGTGAGTAGGAGGAGCAAATAGACGATAAACTTACAACCTACCAAACTTTAAAGCTGTGCTACCTGCTCTTAATTCACACTGACTTAGCTCCTACTTGCAGACTCCTTACAAAAGGGTACTGGACAAAAGATTTAGTATTTCAGTGTTTGTGTTTCGACAGCGATTGGATATTTTTTCTTGAAATGGGAGGTGGGAAAAATCAGCCGGGACAGACAGATGGCATGAGAAGTTTTACCCCAGACACGAACTTTGGCAAGAACAGAAGAAACTGAAAAGGGAGCATCACGCAGGAATGATGTATCAGGTACTCTGAACAACCAAGTCTGTCCAAATTAAGAAATAAAATAATTACATTATCCTCAGAACTTCCTCCTGAAAAGGAACAACTCCATTTGTTTCTATCATCTTCCAGACTCTTCCTAGTACCTCTTCCAAAGTATTCTCTATTCTACTACAGCTCTCCAGAGGGAACAGGGGGTCTCCATAGGTATTACATTACTACAGACATGAACTCTGAATTACATAGGTCAGCAAAATCACTGCAGAACCAAGATTTTCAAAACAGCCACTGAGCTTCATAATTACTGTGCCTCACTATATTTCCCTGCCCTGTGCTCGGTATCTTTTAACTTCACAAAATAAATCCAGTTGCTGCAGCTATCATAAATTTACTCTAAAAAAGAATCTATCAGGATAAAAAACACTGACCTAGAAAAAGGCAAAAAGTTGACAAAGGAAACCGAAAGGAGAAGAGTAGATACACATGCTACCTTTCTAATCAGGTCTTGGATAAAATTACTGAACAGCCAAGTTACAGACAGATTACATCAAGATCTATACGTGGGCAGTCTTCATTTAGCGTTTGTTATGCCCCTGCTGTTAGGCTGTCATAAGACATTCAAACATTAGTCATCACACAAGCAGCCCAACAGTTATGCTTTTCACTTAAAGATCTTCTTACTTCCAGTTGTGCATCTCAGATCTGTCCTTTGCAAAAACAGTTAGGATAATCGTTGTGTTTCTAAGAAATGTCCCTTTGCATATCCATTAATTGTTTCCCCCCTTGCTCCCCCCCACTTCAGGACACCGTCTCACTGGTACTGCACAGGATTCTCACAGCACTGCATGTACCAACCTAAAGCTACCGGAAAGCCTGGTAAAAGTTTAGAAAAGCAGAAAGGAAGCTAGGACTTAACGTGAACACATTCAAACATTTACTATTACACAAAAGTAAATGAAACATCTATGCAGGACTCCCTTAGCCACTGCATTCCAGAAGTATCCTTTGTATATTCCCAAAAGCAGAAATCTACCAGGGAATAAAAACCCTGTCAGCTTTCTAGGAGTGAAAGGTTATTAATAGACATTAACTATGTCTATGGACAACTGTCTCCCTGAAGCAAATATAAAAGTTTTAAAAACCTAACTTAAATCTCCTGTAGTCTATGAAAGTTTACAACTCAGCACTTTCATGGTTTCTCCTGTGGCAAGCACTTTGATTGCAGAAAAAACTTTCACACCTTAGCAAGCAACCAAAATTAATAAATATCCTAATTCACTCCTAACTCACATTTTTAAGCCAGTATCTACAGGTTACAAAGGTTTTGTTTGCTAAACACCTTTGTCCTACTTAAGGATTTAGTTTCTGCTTAACATCTTGAATACAGACTGGAACTAGAATAGAGGTGGAACTAGAATGCAGTTGGAACTATCACTCAAATGAAATCAATCTGCTACGAAGACGGGAAGCCTAGCACTCACGTTAAAATACACTTTAAAAGATAACATTGTATGAAAATGAAAGGTTTTCCTGCTTTCTTACAGTAAAGAGGTATGGCTTGTGATTTACATTTGCTAGAAATATAAAACACACTTAAAAATACAGTACTGGTTGTTCACAATTTGCCAAGGACTTCATGGTAAGTTCAACTCTGTCAGCACCACACCAAGCTCCTAATTAGTCCGATGATGTGAATGGTAACCAGGCCTTTCACAGCGGCTACGACATGAGACACCAAAACAGAGCAAACAATTACCAAATCCTCTTGGAAAAGCAGATGCTACTTACTAAAGACTATTAAAATAGCTGCTAAAACTACATTTCTAAATCCTGACAATACTTCGTTATCCCTTCAGCCATGAAAGAGAGTTTCCAGCTTTGATGAATTTTACTGCAGATGGTTGATTCTGTGAACTGCAACTACATCTCCTGCATTTATTCAAAAGGTACCAGTGGTAATTAGATACCCCTTGTCCAAGCTGTTAAGGGAAGCAAAACAGGGAAAAATAATTTCCAAGAGAACTACTTTAAAGATGTTGACAAAAAAAATCCCCAATTTTCCCATTAGAAACCAGTGTACCAGCAGCACTTGGCTCAATCTGGAACAACCAGTTCAACTGGAATATGCATATGATATGACTGAGGCCAGTCCAAACCTGAGGCAAAACCCAAGACTACTTGATTTTGTTACAAGTAAGAATGCAACAACAGAATGGCTCTACTTCGCTGGCACATTTGGCAGTCAGGACAAGTGTACTGCACTGGTAGTCTGAGGCAGTTCACCTGAAAGTTCTCTCTGGTGTTTACAGTTGCCAGCTATCCCATACAGTACCACCACAAAACCAGTCCGTGTCCTTTGTCTCACTGTTTTGCTGTACATCCTCACTTTAACTCTGCCCCATCACCGCAGGAGAGTCTGAAAGCTACTCTACAAGTACATATCCTTTAACGAAATTATGCAGAGCCTCTCTGCTACCTCCTACGAACTAAGATTCTCAGCTCTCAAGAGCTGACTAACCAGCATAGACACAAAACATCTGCTCATCACAAAGAAAGGCATAAAATTAAAACTGGCCACACTCCCTGAGAAATCCCACTATCAGAGGACTCTAGGGCCTGAGCTCCAAGGATATTTAATATTCTGAGTTAACATTACAGCTAGTGCTGTAAGCACTTTCATGCAGATGAACTAGGGTGCTGTGTATGCAGCAGCAGCCATGTGTTCCAAGGATATTGTACCCGGCCGGGGCTAATGATCTAGGGGAATCCCCTCGCTCCCAGGATTGCTCCCCAGGCACCCCCAACCTCTTCTTGAACAAATGCCTTCGCCTGGGCTGAACTGGGGATAGCGCCCTAGGAAGCAGATATTTCAGGTCAAGATTTGGTAGTCACCTTATTCTAAGTTATCCTGAGACCCAGGGACCAAAGCACTGCACGTTACGTCAAACAACAAACAGCTCACAGAACTGACCCAGCTAATTACGCACGCAGTGGTGATGTGCATGGTGCCATCCAAGCCAGGTACCAGCCACTGCCAAGAAACCATGTGATGGCAGTGAAAATCAAAAAGTTAGTGGGCACCTGTATCAGCCATGGGGGTCCTTCAAAAAATAAGTGTTTTCTATGCACTGCTTTAACTTTTGTATATAAAAAAAAAAAGAACAATTTAATCACTGATCTAATCTTTAGGGGAAAAAACAAAAGTAACTATAAGCTAAGATATGCACCTAGCAATCGAGAGTAATTCTACTTCAATGCAGGAGAAGCTAGATTCAAATATCCCTCAAGGAGGAAGGGGCGGGGCGATAAGAAGCAACATAGAAGATTTTCCTTAAGATCTCCGAAGGGATGTTTGAGGTAGAGTGACTCGGCACCACGACCAAAATATTTCTCCTGGTCAGAATAAACTCTTCTGAAAGGAAGAGGAAAAAGCTAAAGAGAGCAAAGAGCTTCTAGCACCTGGGAGAGAAGTTGGAAAGATCTTCTCACTTCACTACAGAGTTTCTGTTACCAGTATCGATTTGACAGCCCTGGAAATCCTTGTGGTTTGCTGGTCTTGAATAGGTTGGGGTACAATAAAAAGCAGATACCCTCAAAACTGAGTATGTGACAGCAAGCTCCTGAATGCCTGCCTTCAGTTTCTTTATGGCTTCCAAGAATTGTGGGTCAATCACAAAGGCTTTTTTCCTAAACCTCTATCTGAGCATACAGACATCTAAAGTCTGCAAAGTTTTTAAAGAAACAAACCCAAACCTGTCCTAAAGAAGGGAGAGCGTTATCTTTGCCTGCTGGGAGGTCCTGACCCACTTTGCTATTTATTTTGCTTGCTGATGACACTAATCAGACAGAAAGGAAAGTGGCACGTATTATTAGATCCTAACACATCCGCTAAAGGGATGCATGAAGACCTGAATTCTCCAGCTGAGTCTGGCAGTCGAAAAGGTCTCTCTTTTTCCTGCTGGTGCTGCCTGAGTTCTTATGACAGGCTTCTCCTAATCACCTCAAATACTTACTTCCAGATACTCAGGAAGAGCCCCAAAATATTTCCAGAGCAGGGACATACTTGAGGTTTGATAGACAGCACCAGGAAAAACAGCACACCAAACATTTTTCTGCTTATAATACCGTCTCCTTTGATGTTGCGAGAAGCCTGATGTCACAGGCTGTCTTAATGCTCCTAATCATAAGGGGTTTTTTTCCCCCCTAAAGTATTTATGCAGTACTAAAGAAGATTGCGCATGGTGAGAAAGCACTTACACCAAGAACCTCAAGAAGCCAAGAATGGCTCAGCACTTAAAATTAGAGCACAAAAGATTTTTAAGAACTGCGAGATTAGGTGGCCACTGAAGCCACAGGCAACGTACGCATCCTTTAATTGTGCCTAACTTAGTACCCAAAGACAGTTTATTACCACGTGAGCGCAGGACCAATCTCCATAACAACCAGTCACATATGGTACTTAATCACTCGTGCAAGCCTTCAGTACATTTCCACTTCCAAAATACCGTTATAGGATCTTCCTAGTGCCTTTGTTTTCAGGAACATGGGTGAACCACCATCATTGCTTCCCTCTTCTGAACTGAAAACTCAGAAGGAAGTCGTGAATAGGAGGACCATCATTCCCAGTTTTTGAAGGCGGAAACTAACACAAAGAGGTCCAGCAGTTCACCCAAACTGAGACAAGAAGCAGATTTAGCAGTGTGGATAACAAACCCACTTCCCATCTCTTCCTGTCCCTAACCTTTCTAAAAATAGGAGTATTCTGATCATCAGACCTGCTTTTAAATGGTCTTTTGTTGTCATCCCACTCTCATACAGTAGATAAGAGCAATCACCAACAGCAACGGAAAGACAGAGACAAGCTCCAATGTGAGAAAAGGAAATACTAATTCTGACTTCGCATTCTGTTCTTCACTTATTCAACTCTAAGAACTCCGTTACAGTTAACCAAAATTCTGCACACAGCCCTGCACGAAAACACCAACCCCCACCCCCAGAAATCCCTACTGAGAATTAAATTCTCACGGATATATCACTTACTTTCTACAGTTATCACGTAGCCATACCAAATGACAATCTATCTGCTCGTAAGTCAACATCAGCAAAAGTATCTACCCTAAAAGTAAATGGATCCCGAGAGCTGCTCAAGTGTACTTTTTCCTCACACACAGGTCAAGCCGTAAGAAGGGCAAGAGGGAGAATGTACACTGAATGCAAAATGCATTTCACTTTAAAGAAACTGATATAGCTTCTAAAACATACCGAACAATGCTGGAATCAACTACTTGGGCGTAACCCAAAACACACTGATGAAACCAGTTGGAAAAAAAGCACGTCAGCTACTTAATCACAGTGAAGAGATTACACGTAAAATGAACTTACCATCTCTGTCTTCATCGTGAATATTTAGATACAAGTATTCCAGCCCTCTTCCTTTCTTGCCATGCTCTGCTCCCTGTATTTTAGCCATAAGTGTGGTTTTACCTGAACCATCATCACCTGCCAGTAAGTTTTTACAGGAAAAAAAAGACACTTTCAGAATTAATTTTAACTTCACAGAGAAAGTTTTCGAAAACACACTTAAGTAATCAGCAGTATCCTTGTATATTTCCGGATTATACTTATTTGTTGTTTTCTTTCAAGTATTCCAGCTAAACGCAAGGGCTTGTATGATGACAACAGGAATAAAGCACTTAAATATTCTGTATTACAGTCCATTTGTTCAAATATACGTTATAAATCTAACGGCATAAAGCAAAAAGAAAGTAAATCCACCAGCCTAAAGACAAAAACACCATAGCTTATATAATATAACCTAATTGTAACAAACTGACGTGTCGGTTCATTCACACCGTTGTTTTAAACACGCTTTGTTTCCACAAAAAACCCAACCAAACACCACCCGCCTGCCTGCATATGCTACTTACCAAAAACAAGAATATTCTTGCCCGATGGCAATTTAGATCTGGACCGGGTAGAAACTTCGCTCAGTATGGAGGACCTAGAAGAGGCGCAAGCGTTCTGGTTAGCCTGACGGGCACCGGGATGCGCACAACCACAACGCCACACAACAACGCCACACAACAACGCCACACAACAACGCCACACAACAACGCCACACAACAACGCCACACAACAACGCCACACAACAACGCCACACAACAACGCCACACAACAACGCCACACAACAACGCCACACAACAACGCCACACAACAACGCCACACAACAACGCCACACAACAACGCCACACAACAACGCCACACAACAACGCCACACAACAACGCCACACAACAACGCCACACAACAACGCCACACAACAACGCCACACAACAACGCCACACAACAACGCCACACAACAACGCCACACAACAACGCCACACAACAACGCCACACAACAACGCCACACAACAACGCCACACAACAACGCCACACAACAACGCCACACAACAACGCCACACAACAACGCCACACAACAACGCCACACAACAACGCCACACAACAACGCCACACAACAACGCCACACAACAACGCCACACAACAACGCCACACAACAACGCCACACAACAACGCCACACAACAACGCCACACAACAACGCCACACAACAACGCCACACAACAACGCCACACAACAACGCCACACAACAACGCCACACAACAACGCCACACAACAACGCCACACAACAACGCCACACAACAACGCCACACAACAACGCCACACAACGCCGGCCCGCGCGTTTGACAGCGCCGATGAGCTCAGCAGATCCACGCGGGCCAATCCAGTCACGTTTGTTCTATTTACAAACCAGATGCAATGTTAAAGGTTTAAGTTCCTTTCAAAAGACCTATAAAGGGTGCTACCTTCTGGAGAAAAGCTTTTGTAATTTCTGAGACACGTGCAGTGACGCTTCCTTAGGTGTTTCTCCCTTCTAAGAGGCCACGTTACTGCAAAACACTACTTTTCACCTGATGACTAACTCTTCCCACAACCCGACCCTGTATTTTACACGCAATTTCTCTGCCGTTCGGCGTTTTTAGAAGCGTTACCGGGCGACGGGAGCGCAACGCGGGATCCCGCCGGAGCCCCTCCCGCAGCGCCCGCTCCCCCGGCGCTGCCCTCGCCCCCGCCGCGATGCCGGCCTGGCTC
>VYZM01018898.1:205403-240751 GCA_013398915.1 Dromas ardeola | reverse complement strand
GAGCGGGCGGCGCCGCGACGGGCGCTCGGGCCCGGCCCCAGCTGCGGGGAGGCGGGCGAGGTGGCGCGTGTGGAGGAAATTGCCCGTTTCAAATGATTTCCCTCTGATTGACACACAAATTCTTACACCCCGACAATGATTCCTCTTCTTGCCTCTAGTCCGTGACTCTTTCCTTGCGGACTGTATCAGAATGACAAAACCATAGAACGGTTTGGGTGGGAAGGGACCTTAAAGCCCCCCCAGTGCCCCCCCCTGCCCTGGGCAGGGACACCTCCCACCAGCCCAGGTTGCTCCAAGCCCCGTCCGACCTGGCCTTGAACCCCTCCAGGGATGGGGCAGCCACAGCTTCTCTGGGCAACCTGGGCCAGGGGCTCACCGCCCGCACAGCAAGGAATGTCCTCCTGATCTCACCTAAGTCTCCCCTCGTCCAGTTTGAAGCCATCATCCCTCAGTCCTACCACTACGTGCCCTTGTAGAAAGTCCCTCTCAGCTTTCCTGTAGGCCCCCGTCAGATACTGGAAAACTGCTATAAGGTCTCCCTGGAGCCTTCTCTTCTAAAATATATTTAGGCCAGAATAACAGGGATTGCTAATACACCTTTGGTCACCAGGTGACAGAGCAGCTTGGCCAGACCAGCTTTTGAGGCCTTGGGACAGCACTGTGGAGGGTGAACAGACCAAACCCCCCTGTTGTGCGTACAGCTCCTCGGCAGTCCTTCGGCTCGTGTTCTGCAAAGACATAAGCTGATATGTAACTACACTGCTTTGAATAGCTCCATTCAAAGACATCTGTTACAAATGCTTGAATATAAAAAAACAAAGTGCAACAGCTGAAAATATTAGAAGACCTATTTATTATATCATTGGCATCATCTTTACCTCAAGTCTTTCAGGTTTTGGTTATCTTGCTTGTTTTTACGCATTTAAACTACATCGTAGTGAAAGCCTAGTGCTAATTAGATAACTAAACTTTTTCCATAGTAAATTAACTATCAATTAATCATTCCTTTATCAGAATAGATAAAAGGCACAAATGAAATACTGAAGCTATCACTGAAAAATCAAGTTACTAAAGGCTTTCACTAAAGCTTTCTATAAAAACTGTGTAATTCGCAGAAACAGTGGTTCTGCTCGCTTACTTGAATACACCAAAAAAAAGTCCAACTGTAAGCAGAAGCCAGATTCCATCAGTACCCGCTTTCTGCTCAGTTCAGCACTGCGGTATTTTACGTAGGGCCAGAAATGCCACCTCAGCCATTAATAGCACTCAAGAAATACTGAGCTGAACCACACGCTACATCTTCTACCCAGAACTTCTGACATTTCCACAAGCTTTCTATTTTTATTTCTATTTATTTATTGTACCAACGTAAGATTACCTGCTATATGCAGCAGTGTTTAACCACACATTTGGTACTTTCTGTCACAGACACATTTTTCTGCCCATACAACACATTAAACACACAACAAAACGTTTCACCTGCTTTAAACATTTCACTGATTAAGAGGAAACAAATTCAGACACAACAACATTAACACCAGTTTCTGACAAAAAATAATCATTTTAGCAATATAGCCTTTTCTTACAAATGGTATAAAGCAAACTATAAAAAGATTCAAACAGAAAACCAAATCACGTGTTACATAAATCACATGTTCAAGAAGGTTAAATTAAAAAAAAAAAGACATCAATTTTACTGATCGAGATTTTGTTAGCTTTGCTAGCATTATGTAAAAAAAAAACACAAACCAACTTATCAAATTACATGTAATTTAAATTTACAAAGCCTAACAACTCTGTCAGTGAATGTTATCAGTGAAAAACATGAGTCCAAGCCAATCTAAATTCTCTCGGGGCTCGTATTGTTGTGACAATACCGCACTGTTAATAACCCTGTTCTTCAGCATTTTGCAACAAAATACTCTTGAAAGATGTTATTGATGATCTTTGGTTTTTTCTTGCCTCTATAAATAAAATGGAGATAAAAGAATGTCAAGACAAATGTTGACGCAAAACACTGCACAACTTTAGAATAAAGGTTTCAGTAGACCAAGGCTTTTCACTAAAAGCTCCCACCACTACCCAAGACGCAGCAGAAATGCCTGGAGAGCATCCCTGGGTGAGAAGTCCACGTACCCAGCACGGTGCAAACGGCCGGAGATTGTCACAAACCATCATCAGAAGAGACCGGACAGAGAAAATACCAACTTCCTAATAAACACAGCGATTCGAGTCCCTAACTGAAATTCTCCGGTGGGGCACTGGAAGGTTCAAAGGCTCTCCAATATTTTCCCAGTTCAGTTCTCTCTCTCCAGGCACGAGCCCTGACCAAGTCATCTCAGAGACCGTTCTAACGCTGGCGTGCACGGCACGGAACCAACACAAAGCACAGGCCCACGGGCTGCAAATTGTGACAGCCGGGCCTTTTTTCTTTGCAAGTCAATTCAGGGTCAAAAGCTGAAAACTGAGCTGACAGCATATATGATTAGTAGAAAATTAAATTATGCTTACTTGCAACTGTAACCTGTAGTATTTCTTGGAAAGATCAACACTTGTCCGTCCTTTCTGAAATGGATAAGACCACAAAATTAAATTCCAGTGATTACCCATTTTTTTTACTCCATTCAAAAGACAGTTAATTTCTTCAGTCGTGAAATCTTTTCGGGTTCTTCTTCTCTTGGTTACAGTTCTTGTCCTTGTGTCCAGGGAACATATTTCATCATTCTGAAAATATTTATTTTGATGTAATTAAAAGTTATGTCAATTTACATTCTATTTCACATTTGGAAATAACGCATTATTACTGACAGTACAGTCTTAAGTAGTTTGAAGAAATGATCACTTTGTCAAGGTAACAGTGGCTCTTCAAGATTTCTTCACTGTCACCCTCTTACTGAAATACAGTATTTTTCTGTGACCATTACCTTCATTTCTGTCATGCCTACATAGCTGATACCTTTAGTATGTTTATTCCTTTAGGTTTCTATTATTTCTACACTATGCAAATCTTCATCAGTGCAGGAAAAAACATACCTCCGTACCCATTATTCAGAAAGGACGGTCAGTTGGCAAAGGCTTAACTCATTTCAGGGCTAAATCAGTATGACTGGAGTAGAATCAACATAGAGGAATATCTCTTTAATAAGGTTCACTTTGCTACTGGCCTCCTGTTAAAGGCGACTTAAAAAGAAATTAAGCAATTCATAGTGATTTTATTTGGACATTTATAAATGCGTGAGTGTATGATTACACTTTGCATAACTAACCTCATCTTTGTCAAGTGAATATATGCAATTTTCTTTTAAGCGCTGACATTGCTGGTTGCACATTTCTTTGATTCTCTCTCCCTTCAAGTTAGCATCTTGGGTTTTTTGGAAAGCTATGAAATTGTGAACAAGGCCACCTCTTAGTTACTTTAACGGAATTCTACTGTAAAACTGAATATAATGCAAAGGAGCACTTCTAATGAACTTGAATATGTTATGTTTTATTAGTAATATATGAATATATTATTTGTTATATCTCCTTTTCATTAGATCTTTTTCTCATTGTTGACATTAACACATGATGATTATTTATGCATTGGAAGCAACTAGCAAATAATAGGAATTAACTCAATCATCACCAAAACTATGATTGAAGGCACAAGAACATATCTATTTAAATTCTTAGCCATTTGTATCCAATAGCAAGCACAGGTGCTTTTTCTCAGTGCTCTGACTAAAATGCAAAACTTGATCTTTAATTTATGCTTATGACAGAATTAACTTTCCAGTAATACTCACACTTTTCATACGTAGGTATCAAATTATAGTCATCAGTCAACCTAGTATTTTTACTAGGTGCATCTATATTTGAAGTATCAGATTTGTTTTTTCTAATTGGAGTCAAAAGAATACCTTAAAAAAACCCAAACAATAAAACATTATGCATCCTTCTTAAAAAAAAAAAAAAAACACCACAAAACACAGGTAATATTTTAGGAATTAAAATTTAAGAGAGGGCCATCTTTTGAGTCATACTACTATCTGGTCTTGGAAGAAGGACTGGAAAATCCAGTTTACTTCAGAAAATGTTTACTTGCTAAAGTTAACATATTAGTGTAATGGGGTTTTGAGATGGAATAAAGTTGTGTGATTCTTTTAAATTTTAGACAACCTCAATGGCTATTAGTTTCTTATTATTAATTAATTTCTGAATCTGAAGGGGGAAAACAATATAAAATAATTAAAAAAAATAAAATCAATCTACTACTTTTTCCAGAAATTAATTAAATAAAATAATTATGTAAATAAGGTTTTTCAAAACAGAAGACTAAAAATAAATTCCCGATGGGTGGCTGATTTTTTAAAAGAGAATATTTTTAAAAGTAATATTAATGGTTTAGAATTTTAGTACTGATTTATTGAGCTGCTTCAGCCTACTTTAAACAACACCTTGTAATACAGGACAGGTAAACAGATCTCCTGTACTTAATTTTTTGAAAGGTTGTTTTCAGTTATTTGCTCTAGTATTGTCGTATACATTAAGGTTTACCATTTTAGCTGTTGAGCACAGAGAGACCTGAATCCTTAGCAGAGCTCCAAGCAGAACAGAAACAGGTAAACAGGATAACATGGCTGTAACTGTGTAATAGAGCAATGCTGAATCCAGGAACAGGTACCTCTACTGTGTTCTGATCCTGAGTGTACCTCTCCATTTCAAAAACTAATGCCACAAAACTGAAAAATAGCAGATGGCATGGAAGTAACCCTGACGGGATTCAAAGAAGTATCTACAAAGCAAGTGCCAAATAACTTCATTGTGAACTAACGTGCATAACACAATTTCATGATTATAGAATATACATTTGGCCTATTAATATACAGATTTTTCACAGAATCCACAGAAAACAACCTGTAGTTCCCTATCCACGGCCTCCCATGGTAAAGTCCTGCAAAAGAATTAGTTTGACAGTAAGGGCTTTTTGCATTCATTTCCAGACCAAGCCCTTACTTTGGAAACTATCCTTTTTGCTCCTAAAAGTTGATATTTCTGTATGCAGTCTTTCTTTCTTCACTGGGGTCAGCAGTATTTCTGGAAAATATAAGATGGGCACCAGTACAAATGCCAGTAAGTAATAACTGTTTAATTTTCAAAATGCCTCCTTTAAACTAGAAAAATATAGTATGCACTTTTACTTAATTCATTAAGATTTATAAGCCTCTTACATACGTAAGTATGTAATACTAGAATGAAATTACCTTGTTATGATGTCATACATCCATTCACACTTATTTCAACAATATATTCCCTTCTATTAGCAGGACAGAGTCTCATCAAAGCCTACAATGAGGCTATATCACTACTGCCAAGAAATACACAAGAGCCTCAAAGAAAAGGGGATAGTTCTGATCTGACTTAGTACAAATCATTGGTAAATCAAATTAAATGAGTGAGTTACAAGAGCAGGACAATCAGAATCAGACTAAAATAAAGTTCAGAATTTTAAATGCGATTTAAAACAATAGTTACAACTGCTAAAATGAAAAAAAAATCATAATTACTCTCATAAGTTGCATATCTAGTGTTGTTACAAACAGCTGATTTGCGAAGTTCCTTTTTATATCTTTCTTCAGCTTCCATAATGACTTTGTGACGGTCACACTGGTATGGACAACTTTGCAACATCTTGGTAAAGGTTCTACTGTTGAAGGACAGTCCCCCTGCTGTACAACCTGGGAAAAAAAGTAGGATATTGTAGAAACAGGAAACACAAATGCTATAGAAGCCATCACAAAGTCCAGCGTTTTGTTTTGCTCACTATGATCAGCAATTCGACCTCCAGTTTTCCATATACACATCTCAAAAGAGGTTACACTTTATGTATCGTGTTGAAAATACATCTTGTTTTGTATGTGTTCTCTTAAAAAAAAAAAAAAAAGTGTTTTCAACATGACCTATGGGACCAAGTTATGCTGCACTTCAACTCCAGAAGTACTAAATGAAGCACGGATCCTCTACAGAAGTAAAAATATTAGTGGGATGGGAAGAAAGGGGCCTCAGTTCCCTTTGCACATTTAGCCAGGGGCCAAAACATACAAGATGTCCTTTGCACATTTAGCCAGGGGCCAAAACATACAAGATGTCTTTGCTATACTTTCCCTGTGTTGTGACAGTAATCTGTATTAACCTGAGTAAATGCTAAGTCTAGCTTAGATATTAATTTCCTCACAGGAAGCCTTCCTGTTCGTTTTTGAGGACATTCCTAGGGTAATTTATGGCTTCTTGGATGTTCTCACAGTTCGTTATGTCAGCTGAAGGAGAACTTCTGCACTGTGAGGAATTATAAGAAGGGCACTGGTACATATCTGCAATATTCTAGCCTAAGATAAAGCAGTGTTAAAGCTCAGATTGAATTTAGTTGGAGAACAAAATGATGCCTAAATGATGTTCAAAGGTGAGTTATGGGCTTTTTTTTTTTTTTTAATAGAAAGACACAGGCTTTATTACAAAATCCACTTACAAATCCTGAGTACCAGCAACATTCTTATAACCTACTGATAGACCATGTTCAGGAAGTAGGAGATGGGGTAACTGAGGGCTGCAGCCACGGATTTCTATAAATCTGCCTGCCTGTACTGAACAGCGGTAAGGCAGAGAAAACAGAAGGGCTGCAGTACAGTTAGGAGGCCTAGCAGGGGAATACATGAGGGAACTGAGCAGGGCTACATCGTTTTCTTCCCTCATTCCGATCAGAGGAAGGAGGAAAACATCCGCTCTTAAGTATGCTTGTAAGTAGTGTGTCATCTTTTAAGCTGTTGTAGATTCTGTTTATTAGGAAACACACATTAAGATACATAAACTGAAATTGGAATATGTAAGCTTTATTTCAGTATTTATGTTTTATTTTAGGAGCGGAAAAAGGAAAGGAAGCAGTTAAGAATTACATAGTAGGTAATCAAACAGAAGTTAAAATTTCTGTAATGTCAGTTCACTGCATTGCTGACTTTTAAGGCTTCTTTTATGGACTCAGGAAAGAAAGACCTAAGGATAATATTTACCTATACACCTTAAATCTGCCATTTTATGGGATGCAGATGTAGCTGAAGTACTTTTTTCTTCCCTGGTTATATCTGAGTAGAATAAATGTTGATCTAAATTAGGAAGGAAAAAAATCCACTAAGAAAATGCAACCTATCCTTTGCGGTGGTAATCATGCATCAGCATACCTATATTCAATTGCATTTTTTATTTGTAGATTATTAAAGTTTAATTTACATAACAGCAGAAAATCCAAATGAAATTCCTATAGTTAAATGGATCACATTTACATTTTTGTAAATCCAGAATAATTACATTTAACTCAGTGCTTTTTCATCCCTCTCCCAAAGCATATTACTTCAACTTGAACACAGCAAAATAACCCTGTAAACTTACATTGCTTAGTTAAGCCCTATAAATTTTATTTCAATTTGGAATCAGCTGCTGAAAAATGTGATGTACTGGAATAATACTTATTCTCCATTTAAATAGGTATAACCTGGAGATCAGGTTGGTCACCTGTAAAGCTACCATTCTGGGAAATACTAATCTAATGAATAATTATAAATTTTATAAATTAACAGGAAACTAATTTATGAATAAAAATTTGGTAGAACAGATCTCGATTCTGAAATAAATATATCAGACTAAGGTGATCAATGCAGATCTAAAAAACATTTATCTTAAGCACACATTCAACACGTAGGAATAGATTCAGGCAAAAGTCACTCTCACAGGTAGGTTCTATCCCCAACCTTACAAGTACAGAATAAAAGCAGCATCCTTATGCGTTTTCTATTAATGGCCTTCATTGTTCAGTACGGATTGCATTCAGACTAAACTTAAAATATTAATCTGTGATACATTAATTTGAATCGTTAAAATCAATTAAAAAAAAGAAAGCTAAAATATGTATTAGAAGAAAAGCAGAATAAATATTCTCCTGGTAAAAAATGTATACAATATAAAATTCCAAAACTATGCAAATGGGTAAAGGATATTATACATAATGTACTCTGTCATCTGATAATATATAACATCTGATAAAAAGTAGTGATAAAAGTGCACAAAACTAGTTAAAATCTCATTAAGAACAAAACTGTTTAAGAAAGGAATATGTTTAACTATTTGTACCTGATTTGCATGTCTGTTTCATATTTTTAACAATCTCTGCTGGTTGTTTAAATAAGTGTTCTCTGGGAAAATCAAAATGTGAACAAATTAAAAAAAAGTAATCAAACTTCACAACATACATTTACCTGTAAATTAATACACACATTCCAAAGGCAAAACAAAAACCACATTAAATATATAAAAGATAAAACTCTAAAAAATTGATTCTAATTATCCCAAGTTACTGGGATTGGAGTATCCAGCACATAATCATGGTGTTAGGAATCTGTTACCAGGGACCTGCGATCAGCATTCCTTGCAGTGCTGTTCTGCATGTCTGGTCCAGCATTTGGAATGCAGTGCTTTCAAGGCATGCAACTTTCCAGAGTCATTTGCAATTCTGGTTCACATAAAGATTACTTAGTGCACATAAAACTTTCACAAAGTCTTCAAAATACTTCACCAGATGTAGCAATTGCTCTAAAAAGGTAATTGATTTTCTTGTTTTCTTACACTGATTAACTTTCATGCAACCAACATGCTCCTATGATACGGTGATCGTGCATTTTTCAGTGTCATTGACTACCTCTGAATGCTGCAGGAGCAAGGACCATAATCCAGGGTTATGCTTGGGTAACTCCGGTTTTCACACAAATACATATGCAAGGAGATAGCTTCCCCCCCACACTCAAAAAAAAAAAAAAATTAGTTTTTTAATAGTTTGTGCTCCGGAGGTCAGAACAATAAAGGTGTGTGAAACTATGCTAATCAATAGCAAAGGAAAATTTACCTGAATGTACCATGGAAAATGTCCTAGGCTCTTGACAATTTCTGTGATAGTTGCAAAGTTACAATATAATGCAGGCAAGGAAACTGCATAGGAGCAGGGTCCAGCCAGCCCCACAACCACATAAAAAAAAGCACAATAAAAATGTAGAACTCAAAAAAAGTATTAAAAAAAAAGATAATTCATATTCTCTCATTGCCTGTCTTGAGGGATATTCCAGATATAAATTGAAGACAATGGAATCTGTATTTATCCTCGCACGTTGCCTATAATTAAGTGTAGGCACTCCAATTTCAAATTTTGCAGAGCAGTTTGGTAACTGCCGTTTTCCTAGTAAGTGTGTATTACAGAAGTCTTTGTGGTCTCATCCAAACCAATGGGTCAAATCTTTATCTACTGAGTCAGTGAGAATTTTGAGGCAAAAACTATGGATGCATTTTTATCACTATGTTGAAGGCATTAGAACATGAAATCTGTCAGAAGCCTGCCATTCAGAGAGAAAGATCAGAAGCTTTTATAATTACAGTGTCTATAATCTTTGATCTGTGATGTCAAAACCAGTTCCACAGAATGTTCTCTTTGGTGAGACACCAAAAGGCTACGTCTTTTCACTAGGAGAAAAAGGCATAGACAGTAACAGATAATTTCAAAAGCTGACATTCAATTTGGAAATTACTAAAGAAAAGCAACTTGGTATTTCTGCTTCGGTGTAAGATACTTACCTTACCTGAAGAATAGACTGATTTTGTACACAAGCAGGTTTTTTGTTTATACTGTGACTTTGAAGTACACCATCTGTTCGCAGTTCATTGACTGAACGTGGAATATTACTCTGTTCACTTTGTCCAGTAGAGGCATTTACTGGATTCATAGTGTTCACGATTTCATTTTTCAGTGGAGAAGAATTTACAGATGGAGGAAAAACCTGATCATCTGACTTAGAGGTCAACTGTGGACAATGTACTTCTTTATGTGTTCTTTCTATATAAGTTTCTGGATCAGCAGGATTCGCTTCTTGGTATTTTGATGCTTCAGTATTGTCTTCTGAAGATCTGTCTACAAATACTCTTCCTTGCACTCTTTCCTGAATTGAAAAATACTAGTTAGTGACTATATGAGCGCTATAAAAATATTAAATAAATCTAGTAACAAGATTAACTGGGATAGACCAGTCTAACTCTGAAGGCAAAACAAATTCCAGGTAAATTTCAAAAATCCCAGACTGAGTTGAGAGCCAACAAGACAGCAGTGTTGCTGAAGTGTTGAAGGGGTGGTTATTAAGTGATAGTTCCAGGCTGAAGCAATGGATTTGCTACTAATAGAATAATAGAATGATTTAGATTGGAAAAGACCTTTAAGATCTTTGAGTCCGACTGTTAACTGTACTGCCAAGTCCACCACTAAACCACCTCCCTCAGCACCACATCTACATGTCTTTTAATACCTCCAGGGATAGTGATTCCACCACTTCCCTGGGCAGCCTGTTCCAATGTTTGATAACCCTTTACAAGGCAATTCTAGAAATTAAAAGATTTAATTAACTTAAGATCCAGCTAAATAACTCAAAAAATTGCTGTTCCACACCCAGAGATACCAAGTAGCTATACAGCACAAGGAAACTTCATTTCAGTTTCCATTTTCCATTACCATCTACCCCATCACAGCTGTACCATCATGGGCATTTCATATATGCAAATAGTAAAATTATAGGTTCAAATGATCAGCAATTAAAAATAAATCCAGCTCTTGTTTCTCCAACCTAGCTGATGTCAATTTTGTAGAAAATCTGTTTTTATAATAAACTAAAATGCTTCATAAAAATACAGATGCCTGCATTCTCTGGTTGCCTGGCATACTTCTAACTTCAATGACTTACAGTAATGGTAAAAGTTGCAGGTTGTAGTTTCACACACATCCAATGTTCTCCCTACTTTTTGAGCTCACACAGAAATTACCTTAAGGGTTTACTTTCTATTTTTCCCTAAACTCTGGAAAGATTTGCTTAGTTTTATCCTACTTGGGTAGATAGGCCAACCTCATCATGTTCTTTTTCAATCAAGTTTATTCTGTGTAAAATTTCTTTTGCTTTCTTCCAGTAGTCTTGCAGACTTCTTTTTCTGACTTGCGTGTCCAACTCTTCTGCATTGTTCATGTTTAATGAGTTACCATTTATTTTCAGGGATAATTGTTCAGCTTTATAAAATATAAAAGAGTATTATTATTCCAAATTTTAATCAATGAACACCTTGATAAGTATTTATTATATTTTAGTATGCTGAGGGACAGCCCCAATAATTTAATGCAAAATATAACCTCTGAATAATAATTTTTATATACTTAATTTAAATTTACACATTAAATGTTAACACACTTAAAATAAAAACTGCAGTTACAAGAGGTGAGCTTGCAATTATAGTTAGTATCAGCTTGTTACACTATAATGCTGTGCTCTAAAAAATGACTTTATGGACTTAATCCTAAATCTGTAGGTCCTTTACCACTATGGGTCTCTGTTTTTTAAAAAAACAACTCCATATTAATGGACACTGAAAATCACCACAACCCTCAATCTTAAACAAAACTCTTATGTTTTCAGTACAAAAATGTAGATATATGCTTTTTACTAATTATTAATTGCATAATACCTTCCATGCTTTAGAGATTAAAGGACGAGGTGTCTTTGTTTCATTGGTAATATGATACAGTTAATTAAAACAAACTTAAACAGGATACTTCAAAATACACTCTACTTAAAAAATAAAGATGAAGATTTTTTAATATTGCAAAATAATTGCAGTCATGGTGATTTCGGGCCGGATTATTGACTGATTTAGTCTCTATATACAATGGTACATACTGAGGAATAGAGTACCAATTGCATGTTAAATGACAGTGTTAATATTTTGCACGTAATTTATAGATGGGAAAGCTTTTAAGAACTGGCCCTACATATACAGGTTTCGCAAACGCATTATTGCAACATCGCTGGAATTTTTACTTTTCTTTTTCCTGCCCAAATGCCATAATCGGTCCACAGTGGCAAATACGCAACTTTTCTGCAGAAAATAAACATCTCTTGCAGTACACAGAATTACAAAACTGCTAAAGTTAAAATCATTTAGAAAGTCAACAGAACTTAAAGATGGAAATAATCTCTGTAATTTTTAAAGCAATAACAGCAAGCTTACTCATTTGTTTGCAGTTTTGCAGCACAAAGGTAGCAGCTTTATTTAGTTCCTCATCCTGAGACTCAGTTAATACCTGAATCATAAGTGGAAGACCATTGTTCTGGAGCAGTTCACACTGGTTTTCTTCTAAAGTAGGACATTGTAAAGGAAAACAGATTGGTTTCAGGCTCATACACACTTAATCTTACAGTAGTTTCAGAAACTAATGCTAGTAATTCTCAGGGAGATTCTGAAAAAGAGAATTTCATTATGGATCCAAGCATGCTGTAATGACCTACTACCTGGATTGGAGAAGCACTTTAGATCACACAGGGTGATTTGACCATAGCTCAAAGTTCTTGTAAGAAAACTGAAGAAGGACCAAGACAGATTACATGACGGAGATGCAAACTAATTTAACTGTCACCTAAAATATTTGAATTATGGCTTCTGTATTTCTTTTCCTCTGGTATATACTCCTAAAGCATATATGCTACATTCATGTAAGCCTTGAGATGCAGAAATATCAAAAGCTTAAAGTTTATAATTAGCAGAACTCTAATAAAATTAGTAGTTTAATCCTGGTCTAGCTAATCTGTTCCTCCTCGTTAACTAACTAATTAGCTAGATTTTTTTACTGTGATCTCATTTGCAGTATGTATTCATAAAACTGGCAGCTTTCTAAAAATAGTTCTTTATTGTCCAAACTTGATAAAACAAAGGAATCAATGAAAGACGAAGTCAGATTATTTTGTCAGTGTTGACGTTTTAGGAGAAACTTTGATTCTTTTGGTTTAATCCTATTTCTATTTGAAAGACATTTTCCATTAAGCTTTGTTTCCATTAACTGATAATGAAAAACTGCCTTTTAAAATATCAGATTTATGACCTACTGAGCTAATTATTGAACTTGTTATTGACATTTAGAGGATGATATTCAATCAGGATTTTTGAACATAATCCCTTTTTCTTGCGTTTCTGAACATACATGAAAAAAACAGTAGTATAAATAAACAATTATCAGTATCTCACAACTTCCCGTTCTGGTTCTACCACAAAACTACCAGCTACCACAAAATACCAATTTAAGTGTTATATTTTCACCAGATCTGCTTGGGAAAGCCCTCAGGAGCCTGGCAAAAACATTTTAGGGTTACTTACTGCTTATGTTACTTCAAAAACAATACTGTTACATAGCTTTAAAAAAAATTAATAGCTATGTAAACGGTGGACAGAAGCTGTATATATCAAGGGCCATTAAAATAGCGCTCATAAAGACTTATTTGGTATGTATGTATTGCAGCTTTCAGGTCTGGATGAATTTTACCCTGTGATACCTAAGCCCAGGTTCTTGCATAATAGTCTACTTTTTCTAAGCTCTTAAAGATACTGTCTGCTAACAGTTTTCAAATTTAAAGGTGGAACATTATAGCAAACATTTTTTATGAATATTAATATTATATTATTTAATAGAACTTTCCCTCCTGTTCTAGTCCTGATGAAATGACACCATTGAAGTAGTTAGTGTGTGAGAATTTAGTAGAAACTGACAAAAAGAAAAAAAATCTTACCACAAACTTCAGTACAGTGTCCAATTGTTAGAATAATACTTATTTTTTCTCCTGTATCCAGAGTGTCATTGGACAGCAGCTTCAGTAGCTCTGACACAGTGTGATACTTTGTCAACACCACACCCATGGCAGCTAATACATTAAAAATAATTTGAAGAAAAATAAACTAGACAGTAAGCATACAGGCATCATCCAAGTATAAAATGCTGTTTCTCAAGGGAACTCTACACACCTCTAAAAGAGTCCTCCTCTTCTCTCTCTTTAACACTTCAAATTACCACATTCCTCCTGGTGCAGTAATTCTGCCCACGCTGCTCCCCATATCCAACACTGCCCTTTCTCCCAGATTGGGCTGTATAAAGATGTGGCAGAACATCTGATAAACAAGGGCTTTGCAATGCGCAAGTTTTGTAGACCTCTGCTGAGTTTCTCCACATCCTTTCTCAGCTCCAGAATTGAGCAAGAAAGAGTAGAATAAAGTTTGACGCATAGACTATCTGCCACAAAAAGAGCTAAGAATGTTTCTGGTAGAGGGCAACCTCTTCTGAAACTGGGAACACCACTGTTAGTACATACATGCTGACACCTAATCCTGTCACATACCAACTGCTTTCAAACTAGCCTCAAATCTAGTGCAGGTATATGGTTTTAAGTTTTTTTTGAACCTCCGTTAGCAAGCACTGATGGCAAAAGTGTCAAATACAATAATCATGGCCAACAGAGCAGATTCCTCAGGCTCACAGGTTTCTCAAAATCTCCAACAGAAGACACAAAGATCTCATTAGGATAGCACTATCCAGACAGTAAATGAGAGTAAAGATGTGTTATGCAGACATACCACATTTGTCCAGCTCCACGCCGGAGTTACTAAAGCCTCTTAAAGCTTACAAAGCTTATTAGCTTAGGCACACGCCTACAGAAACACAGCTCTAACTCCTGGACCCAAGATGACTGCCACGCTCAGTTCTCAGCTTTACTTACACAAAACTAGCTCTAGGATCTTATTTTTAATTTTCAGTATAGTTTAAATTTCACTGTGTTTATTTAGCAACAATGGGAAAGTATGCCACCTCAGAGGAACTGAATCACTCCCCATATACACATTTGAATTTTAAAAAGTCTGCTATATCAGCTGGGATGTATATAACTTAATTGCTTTTTAGCATCCATTCATACACTTTTCTACCAAAACTTGACTTTAAAAACTGCATTTTAAAATTACCATATATAAAAAATGGTAGCAATCTTTTCACTCACAGTCATTAGCAATGCAGGCATCCAGAGTCTTTGTTACTACTACTGCAAGTTTTGTGCTTGACTGACTCATACAGGAATCATGCATAAGTTTGATGAGAACTTTAGCTAATGTATCCAATCCTCCAACAGAAACAAAATATTTCTGCACATGTGCTTAGGGGAAAAAAAGAAAAAAATGTGTGTTAAATAATACAAGCTGCAAATTGTTTGAGCATTTTCTCAATTAGGGTCATCACAATTTTTCTGTCCATGTATTAATCATCACATTTCCACCCATACAACAGAGGCTGAATATATATTAATCTCTAGAAATGTAGTAATTGTCTTATAAAATAGTTACAGGAAACACATGGCCCTAATACATGCATACAAATGCCAAACACCATGCCCAAGTTCTAACTAAATCATTGTTTTCAGAGATGTAGTAATAATTTTTATTCGTAAAATACTTTTAATCAAAACAGCTTCCAAATTTTTTACTGAACTCACTAAATGTAGCCAGTTGGTGGCTATTTGAGAACTCACACACAACGCAGCGTAAGTAAAGACGGTGGAACAGAGTTTTCAGAGAAAAAGTTGGAAAAACAGCAAATGAATTTGTAGAGATTGACAAAAAGGAATCAAACATTTAACTATCAAATTAAACTTACTTTTACAAAAGAAAAACTATTTAAAGCTTGAGCTGCACTTACAGTTATTTGCGACTGTGAGACCAACAAATGAACAAATAGGACGAACTATCTCAGGCTCTGTGCAACTTTCGAGCCACTCTTTGGCATATGGAAAAACTGAACAGCAAATGTTTTGATTATCTTCTGGAAAAATAAAAACAAATAACCCCAAATCAAAACGTAATATGAAATTTCAGTTGAACGGTGAAAATGAAAACAAACGTCACTTTTTTCACACAATTTTAACAGCAACACTTACCATTCTGAGGGTTGTTAACACAGGCACAGAGAGTACTGCAGACCGAAGACCACAGCTGATAGCACTGATTGGCATTTTCATCTGACAGATTCATCTTGGATGCGGAAAGAGTTGTTCTGTTTAGAACAATGCAAACAAGTCCCAAATAGTCAAGAAAATGTAAGCCCTAAATAGCCTTTCATTTTTCTGTTTGAACTGCAACTGTTTACCTGAATAACTGTAGCAGAAGACCAATGCAGCCTGTATCTCTGACATAGGTTTGCCCACTTTCTAAAAAAGAACACATACAAGACTCCAAAGACACATGCAACTTGAGACAAAACCTTAAGGTCACGTTTAATTTACATATTTACATTCTATTTCCACTTCCTAAGCATATATCCCCCCAAAAACCAAATACAAAATCACACCAACACATTTGCAAAAGTGTTCCATTTCTTTCTATGTCTTTTTTTTTCTATACATTGTCAGAAACTACTGGTTTGCATTACATATTTTTTTTAAAACTATAATTTCATTTTTAGAACTAAAACACTTTCTGCTACTTAAGGAAATCCCAACGAGCGATGATCTACTTAGCCAATTCAGGTTCAGTTACATGCAACCATTCATCTTTATAAACTAACTTTACCAAAATGTTACTTATTGAGTGTTCCAAATTTCTGTACTGCAGATTGGCAAATAGAATACAATGGTGGAAAAAAAACCCAACTTACTATTATTTGAAACCAGTACTAAGATGACATAAACAGACATTCTTTTCAAGTTCACACCAGAATCCTTATTAATTAAAAATAAAATGAGGTCTTCAAACAGTGCAGAAGTACACAAAGTTTGTTGACAATAAACTGAAACCAGAAAATAAAAACCATTAATTCCTGAAGCAAGCCATTCATAATCCTAAATTATTTTTATAATATAGTAACTAGAGTCTCAGTTATGTCCAGTATGTGGTGAGCAGAGACAAAACAGGACTATAACATGACTGAGGGCTTCCCCCTGTGGTCAGTCCTAAAGCAGCCAGGACCTAGGCAAACTTTGGAACAACCTGAGAGTCATCGCCTGCTGCTGAGGAAGAGTAGTGGTACAGCTGTCTGGTATTATAAAGACATGCTGTCTACACAAATCCACAAGGTATTTCTCCAAATCTGGGGATGGACATTGAAACAGTGGCACCTTTACTGCCCCTCACTCGAGCTGATAATCTAGTTACCTGATTTTTTTGAGAAAAAAAATAATGGAGACAAAGCATAGGCAGAAGTAATAACATGGGATCATAACTCACTCAGAAATACAAATAATATTGCTTATTATTACCATTACTCTCTATTATAATTCCTAATGTAAATAAAGCCGCTTCCTTTACTATGCAATGAACACTTGACTTTGCAAGATCATTTATAAACATCAAACCACCAATTTCTCGAAAATATTCGCTTGCTTCACCTGTAACAGAAAAAAAGAAAAGTTAAACTTCTGTTTCTCTGTAAAATGACAACCTTCCAAGATTTTATAACTTCAAGCCTTATGTCCTTTAGATATTTTTTTTACAGTGACAACCAGCTTCTTAACGTATATTGTGAACATAAAATTGTATTGTTTCTAAGGAAAAATGCTTCTTACTGTTTTGTTGACAAATTGAGTAAATAGTGATCAAAGCCTCTTTCTGAGATACAGGGCAGTCCATCTGATATTTAAGGCATTCAAGCAGTAAGTTCAGATCTGTTTTCATATCTAAGAGCAAACACAAAAAACTTCACGTAAATTGTTATCTTTTCTTTATATTAATCTATTTAGTATTACAATAAACCTGCCCAAAAATGTAGTATGTATGTGTATTTTAAGGAAAAAATAAACAAACCAACCAGCAAGCAAAAATGGAGCTAACCGACTTCTATCCATCTATAAATAACAAACATACTTAACCTAAAAATATTCCTCTCCATAGTTTGTTATTTGAGCATGATTTCCTTTGCTAAAGTAACAGTCCCCTTTTTAATATTTCTGGCCTGTAATTACTAGTAGCTATTAGTAAACATTTGTAAATTACCAAATATTAAATTCACAATTGCAAGGTGCAATTTAAGTGAATAACACAGAACTATGAAAATATTCAGAGTGAAAATACAATTAAAAATCTACAGAGTGAATAGGGAAAGAATCCAACAAAGCAAAGCTTCCTATATAATATTTAGTTACTGAAGACTTAATTACTTACCACAGCAGCTAGAATCTTGAATCAGGTTGCTAGGTTAGTAAAAAAACATTTTCTGGGCACCTACATGCAACCCTAGGTAGGTAGACCACTCTGAAAATCTGATTCTTAAGTCTCTTGGGTATAATAAAAATACTTATTTCATAATTATTTGCAACAGTAACAGCAGATATTGTATATTTTAAACACTTGTAAGGTTTGGAGTTTCTTAAAGAAGTTAAAATACAATAAAAGTGTGAGTACATATTAGCCAAAAAAGGTGACGCTGTGGTGGTATTATTTACTATTTGAAAGTTTGTCGTTAGATTTGCCTTTTAGTTACCCAATACAGAAACCAAAAATTTGGCAACAAGGAAAAAGAACATTTCCCCACCCCCATGACAGACCTATCACAGTCTACTAAAACTTTGTAAAATTGATGTAGATAATAAATGACAAATTACATTAGGTATCTTACCACACTGTTTTTTCTGCACCTTTTGAGTTTCCATTTTTGGTTGTATCCCTGTTCTTGTTCTACAACGGCAAATAAAAAGTGTTTTCTTTTCAGTTTAGATTAGCTTCATAATATACGCAGTATAAATTAAGTATTTTTTCTTAAAATACACTCAAATTTTCTGATTTTACACTATAATCTGACACACACACAGAGTTTAATATGCTCTTGCATGGCAAAGATTTTCTTTGGAAGTACAGAATTTTATAGTAACGCTGCATTTGTAACTACTGTTAGATAATTTTTAAATTGAAAGTTAGCATTTTGCAGAAATGAGGTGATTCGATGTTACTATTGTGGGGCACGAAAAACGCCCCTGTCATTAAAAATATACCTAGCTCTGCCATTTATCACAATAAATCTGATCCAATTTTCCTTACAATAGCTTGCCAACTTTGTCATCAGCCAACAACTGGCAGTAAGGCCACCAGGTAATGTTGAGTAGAGGATCAAGAGTGCCTGACATCCACCGTAAAACATTCAGCCTCCTACTGCTACTCAGTGAGCCACTACACCATAACTACATTGTTTTATTGGTATTGATCAAAACCAAAGACAATGAGCATGAACTGAAGCATTGTATCTTAAACTAAGAATTTATTTTAGTTCACCAAAAAAATTATCACATTACATGAACCATGGAAACCAGGAAAACTCCAACCATTGGTTCTACATAAACCTAATGTGCCAGCATCTTGAGAGTTAGTTGAGCAGCTGTCAGAGTGAAATTCAGGTTTGGAAGCAGAAAGATGGTCCCTTAACCATGCCCCAAGTCCCAAACACAAAGAAAGGTTGATGCAAGCATCACAGTAACCTATTCAATCTCTCAAAAATTATTAGCTCCAGGTAGAAACTTTAAATCAGTGAGAAATGCAGCTTAATAATGGGCTAGTTATCCTTCTCAAAGTAGAGCAAAGGCTCTAAGAAATATCAGTGTTGTCTTACTGAAGTTACAGCCAGTCCTGCTTTCCATTTAGAGTTACCAATTGTCCCCATTTCTTTGCTGCTTCCATTAGTCCAAATGCTCCATACACATCCTTACAGTAGCATTGGTGAAGCGTGTGTTTTGAGAGGGAAACTTTAAAAAGAGTTCCTCTTCCTAAGCCTAAGAGAAAACAAAAGCTACCTACGTATTCCTTAACAAAAGAAAGGCTGTAAAAATGAGCTTACTTTGGAGCTAATTTCATTTCAGTAAAGTTTAATTAAATACACATTTAGACAGTGAAAAAGCCTTTAATAGAAGTAGTACACTTTTTTTTAAACACTATAGAAAGGTATGTCTTGGCCTTAACTGGATCATTTTCTTTTGCAACATACAGAAGGTACACAAATTAATATTTATAAGCCAGCCGACATTAAAATGCAAATAGCTCAACTCTTGTTGTTGCATCTTGTTGTTGGATGAAAAGATAAATAACAGGATTTACTGCAACAGACTTCTGACAAACATTGCCTATAAAAGAAAATAGATTAGCTCTTCCCCATCAGTTATGGAAAATAACCCAGTAACATCCCTTCAAACCTCAAAAAACACTCTTAAAAAGAAAAAGCGATGTATTAATCTGTTTGTTCAGCAGCATTAGAGCCCGGGGCTCGAAGACAGGCGGACAGAGGGGGTTAGCGCAGGCTGTGCCGGAGGCTGATGGGAACATCCCAGTCAGTCAGGGCCGGGGCCGGCGGACTTGCCCTGCGCAGCCACACTGGGCTAGAAACAGCCGGGTTTTTTTCCTTTTTAAAACCCAGCAGTCAAATCCCGCACAGTCGAAGATGTCCGGCTTGTTGGTGTCCTACTGAAATCAATATTCACACGGCAGCTGAGGGTGCATCCGCTAACTTTTGAGGAACACTGTTCAGTGTAACAGAGCTTTGAAGCCTCCAGTGCTATTTCAGCATTCACCCCATCCCTCCTCCCGCTCAGGTCAGCCATGTACGATTTACAGCTCATTATCAAGCGCCACTTTGAAGTCTTAACAAGTACTCCAGATCGTCCCAAGTATAAAAATGAAAGAACGTATAAAACATTAAAAAAAAAAATAGGGCCCAGCAAAAGCATTCTTCGTCCCGCTTTCGGGAGGGGCGGCGAATATCAGGAGGACGAGAAGCAGAGCAGGGATTAGGTACCTGTTGATCCGGCGGCGGTTCGGCTCAGCCCCGCCGGCCTGAGGAGAGCCCTCAGCCGCGCGCCCTTCCCGCCCTCCGCCCCGCCCCGGCCCCTCAGGACGCGGCCGCCGCCGCGGGCCGGCTCCCTCAGGCACCGGCGGCCCTGACAGCCTCCGCCCGGCCCGGCCCGGGGCAACTGCCGGGGGTACAGTGCCGCCAGCTCCCGTACGCTGCCTCTGGAAACTGCTGCAGGAAAAAGAACCTCTGCCTAGACGAATAGAGCCGAAAGAACCACGCTCTCCGGCACACCATCCCTCTCCCTGATGTCCTTGAACTCAGTAAAAGATACTACAGCTTTCCCTAGCGCTTCTCACAGGGGGCTCCTCAGACCATCAACCTTTCAACCTTTAACGAGTCCTCCCCCCTCAATCTGAAGAGCAGCTTTTATGAAAAAAATAACTCCAGCTCTGCTGCAAACCAGGTAAGTGAATTTGTAAATGCAACTTACCCTGCCAAAGAACAGCTGCTGCTTTTTTCTTTAAAAGGCGAATCAGAAAATTCTACACTTAAAAAAAAAAAAATTCAGGATTTGGTATGATTTTATTTGTCCTCAGTGGGGAGAAAAAAAAAAGATAAAATCATTACAAATAAAGGAACTTTAATTCACAGAACAGTCCCGTCAGTGGCAGAACACCACAGTATTTACAGAACACAGCATCTGCTGGCAACAAGTGCGAGATCCTTGTCCTACAGCTGGAAAGTCGCTGAAGTCTGTGACATTCCACTGTAAATATAGGTGTTGTTAAAAATTACAAACTGCCCGGTAATGACTTTGATGACCTCCTGTGCAGCAGCTCCTGTAAAAGAAAAAAAAAAAAAAAGATAAACCAGAAGGTAGTTAGCAGGTCATATTTAAAAACCAGTAAAAGAATGTTACTTATTTTGAAATCACTACACCGGAATTATTTTGGAAGTGCCTGAGACAACTCCTAGGAGAAAAAATGCTTTTCAGTACTGCCCAGTATAGAAGAGGCTCGGAAAGCTGTTACTGCGAAAGTTAGTTTTACACACACTTTGGTGTGTATACTTTCTCTCTCTCCATGTGCATACGCCCACACACAGAGTAAAAAATGAGTGTGCAGACAGACCCATGCATGTTGTGACCTCTCCAAATGAAATCGAGAAGTTCAATTAAAAAAAAAAATGCAAAGTTAAACTGTAAAACTGAAGGGTCACTTCACTGTGATCCCTTTGTGTTCTCCTGTAGTATGAAATATTCTGTGCTTTCTTCAGAAGTTATCTTTAGCACTGCACATACCAAGTTTCACTTAATCAGAAAAAAATTTCTACGTCCACAGAGTATTTAATACATAATTATCTTCAGCATCGCATGAAGTCAAATAAAGAAGGTAAGTTCACTGATGCATCAATTTTGAGCATCCATTAAAACATACTTAGTTTTGATAATATCCACAGGTTGAATTAAGGTAAGCAATCAAGGCTATTTGTATTTAATATATACTTAAGGTAAGTGTATTGTGTTAATTTAAAGGAAGATGTGTACTGTGTTAATATTACTACAATTATTCCTTCCTTTTTTTTAAACTCAAAGCCTCTTTCAAGCATTTTATTTTGAAACACATTTTTAAGCTACTGGAATTGTTCTACTGAGATTATTTTTTAAGTTTATTTGGTTTATTTTACTGACTTTAAACCCTTGCTGTGTCTGTTTTTTCCATATACCACAGGGGGTCACATCTGGAGAATGAAGATGGAGGTTTCTGTTCTAATACTATCTTTGACTACAGTCTGTGATTAGTCTTTGCTCTGACAATACAAAGTAATTAAAATAGTGGAGATTGTGGCTCAAGTATGCAGTAAAGCAGGTTGTTTTGTCTGTACGGACCTTAGAAATACAGTGACATTCTTACCTCCCATGAAGGCAGCAATAGCATGTGGCTCAGCAGCTCCGTAGCGACAACTGGAGAGCAAAGTAACAGTTAGTATTTCAGGTCAGCTTTACCAACAAAGCCACACTTAAGATATAAAATACTTACAACTCATGAACATAGTCATCCTTCACCACTACAGACAACCCATGTTCTTGTAAGAAACCAGTAAGGCATGATTTTAGTTTTCCAATATCATCTTCTACCTGATAGTTGTAGACACCTGGAAAATAAGTGAACTGTCTCATCACAGACCTGTAACACCATATTCAAAGTCAGTGGATTTAAATGGCAGCATAAGTATTTTATTTTTCTGAAAAGTTTCTACAGATTAATATATTAAATTATTAACACTAGGCTAATAATAATTGAATATTCTGTTGATGCTACTCATGGTAATAATGAATTACTGCATAGCTGAACTGATTCATAATCCATGCAACCCATTTCAGTGGTACTGATTCAGATAAAATCTTTAAGTTCCCAAAGAGAAAAAACTGTCACTTTAATTTTCACATTCTTAAAGTTGTATTAATATGGAATCAAACCCACAACTAATGCTACAGTTGTACTTTATAACTAGTATTGTAGTAACTATTGGATCTTTTTATTTCTTTTGATGACGTTAAGTAACTCTGGTATTAACATACCTGGATATCTACCATGCTGCTTATAAAATCTATCCACAGCCCGCAGCATTAAGTACAGCACTAGTTCACTGTCGGGGTTATCCATATGGGAAACTAAAACAGCAAGAGAACTGGTTAGCTGGTACAGATGAAATGCAAAAAGAAAGGTTTCGAATTCCTTGAAATCAAGTATTTCCCATGTGTGTAAACTGTAAAATCTGCAGTAAAAAGAAATCTTAATGAAAACAACCTGCAACTGAGAATCTCAATGAGTCAACTGTCAGATACAAGATTTTGACTCCAGAGTGGATGAGAAAACTGTATTATATATATTTGATATAAACTGTTCAAAGAAGATATTCACATTTCGACTCTGACAGCTGCTATAACATTCAATGGGATATTCCTTAGTTATAATTTTGGGATTTGAAATGCATGCTTCATATATTTAACTGTAATGACTATAATTATAAAACATGTCATAAATCCCTTAACATACAGCTCAGTAGTCTAAATACTAACTACTACTTAAATCACATTGCATATTACCAACTAATTCGAGGAGCTTTAAAGTAAGTGCCAAAAAGGAGTACTTACTGATTTCATCCTTGTTAAAAGTGTTTGAACTGTATTCTTCAGACAGAGATCTACATCGTACTACTCGGAGAAAAGCTGAGTTGCTGCCTAAGCAGAGGGTGCAGAAAAGAGAGCATTACCTACTTGAATGCGTCACCAATTACTAAATCTTTACTAAATAATATACTATATATAGACTTTAGTATTTTAGTTAGCATATATGTAATATTTACTAAATATACTACATACTATGTATGCTAAATAAAATACTAAAGTCTGTATCTCCAATGTGTTAAACATGAAAAACTAAAATTTCTCATAATTTCATTTAACTGTTTATTCCGCTAGCTTGCAGTAATAATATCTATTAAACTACATTTAGGTCTACGATCACAAGTATTTTGGTGAAATACTTCATGCTTATTTACTTGCAGAATCTAAAGGCGTCTGCCGTGTTAAGGTAACAGCTCACAACGTGTGTAGCTCTCCTACAGCAATTCATCAATTGCAGCCCTCAACTTCAGGTTTTCCTTTTGCATGCTGCAAAGGAACCTGGGCTTTTTCGATCTCCTGCTACATCTACTGCTGTCTCACGTATTCTCGATTAATATTCTAACAGCACAGCTATAAGGGGGAAAAGGTTCTTCCTCAGTATCATTGCTCTGAAACAACCCAATGTGCAGCTACCACCTAGCACTCAAAAGTTAGGAACTGCCAGGTTCTCGGAGCTCCCAGCAGATGATCCAACGCAGGACGGATCCTGCCTTAGCCAGGCTGCCATGTGGACGTGTACTCGCAGCCAGAGCAGACACAACCTGAAATGCCACCAACAGTACCACTCGCTGCATCACTGTTTTACCTTTCCAGACTACCAGAAGTTTACAGAGCCTGCACTCTGAAGTCACTATCACAGAATGGGCAAGAGTGATTAAGCACTAATCACAGAAAGGAGATTACAACTGACACCTGTTGTTTGGACCTGAAAAAATATCCCATCTTTTACAAGCCAATGTTTATAGGCTCGCTATCAAGAGATGCTGAACATCTGTTACTTCCACTGAAGATGAGGGATGCAACTGCTAAGCACTTACTTGAAAAATCCAAATATTGAGTTACCTATTAATAACTACATTAGCATTCAAAAGATTTTGATTATTTGATCATTTGCATAAACACGGCAACAGAATCCAAGCATACTCACAAAACAATTTTAATTCTCTCTCTGAAATAGATTCGGGTGCCTAAAAGACAGAACATACTCATTCCAGTACGTGTGATGACCAGAGAATGTATATTTTCAGAGCTATTCACATATTCATTGAGAAATAACTAGTTGCTTTTGTAAAAGATACCTTAAATTGTAAATAATATATTCCTGTATGCCTTTTATTTTTTCTATGACCAAACCAAAAGTGATAAATAAAACAGACCACAGATATTAAGTTTCATTAGAACTTACTTAAGCCTTTTGAAGAGAATGAGGTAATTAAGCCTCTTCTTCTCATATCTGTCTCCTGTGACTTATTTCTGCACAGAACATCAGGGTAAAAACATTACCCTGTCAGAATGGCTGTACGTTTGTAATTACCTTGCCTAGGGATTGTAACAATTTAGCAGCATGGTTACCCACAGCAGCAATATCCTTCTTTGCTTTTTCCCGGTATCTGTTAAAAATGAAGTAGTCTTAATAATTACAGCATAAAGCCATCAACTTCACAGTGAAAACCATTTATTTTTGTTTTATATGATAAAGACAAAATACAAGCCATGTAAATGGAAGTGAGCTACTTCAAGGCCACTTATTACCTCCCTGTGTGACCATTCAACACAGCTGAGCTGTTCCCTAAACATGTGGCTTAGGAACTGGTTACAATTAAAATGAGTATTACTACCAACAGTCATGAAAGAATATTAAGTAGTTTCAGGACAGCTGTATGTCCTTCATCGGGCTTCTAGTCTTTCATTCATTTCTGTATTTTAGTATTTGTAGCCGTAGTTTATTAGTTCCATTAAGACCTATGACAATGCAAACATCTCAACAACACAGTATTTAATAAAATTCAATTTAAGAGCTCATGTTAAGGAAATGTAATTGTTTTATCTGCAAATTAAAACCCTGTAATGCTTATTGGAATTGAGCACTGAAGTACATAATGATCTGGAAATTCAGGACTGACGCTTATAGAATTCAGATTTACAGATTAAGGTGTCCATGCAAATTCTAGCAATTATGGTTTCATTTAGCAAAATAATGATACAAGTTCTTGGCTTTACTGTCACTGTACACAGTAACTTCCATGAAGCAATAGCAATACATTATTTTAGACACGTAAGAGATTTGCATTTTTATATCTATCACAGTTCTGAGGAACACACCTCCAAGCACAGATTTCATTTTGACTAGTGAACACTATTAAGGCACACAATCCTTTTTCTAGCAGAGGCTGTGTTTCAGAATCTATGGAGAAACAGTTAAAATCTATTAGAAATAATAGTTTCCCATTTGAACAGTACAATTGCACAGACAGTAAAATTTAACGAAGTCTTCTGCAAGATACTGCTTCATGTTAAAGATTTAAAAAAAAAAAAAGAAGGAAGCAGCAATCAACTGCAAAGAAAATGCGGTAACACTGTAAGAAAGTCTTTTTGGCCCAACAGTATGTGTGACATCCAGGAGACAGAGGAATTGTGAGTTTGTGTTGAGGATACATCAAGGCCCACTGTTATCTTGATCCCCACTGATTCTGTTTAGAATTCGCAGTTAATGTTCATTCACACCCTTCTTTATCTACCAAGCAATCCCTTCAAAGGGCATTAGTTAGAGTTCAATGTTTAGAATTAACTATCTAGGAAACTAGAACTTCTGTAAGCAGGTTGACATCAAGCAGGTTGAGGAGAAAAACCAAAGGCTGTGTTTAAGCAACAATTTGCTTTGGCCAGCAGCAGCTGTGCTATGGGATCTGCTCTCTATAGGAAGGTCTTTACTAGATCAGAAGATAAGAAAAGTGACCATTTACTACCCAGCCTTCAGAGACTGGGACGCACTGAGGGCTCAGGCACTGGGTCCAAGCGTGGGTAGCATCCATGCAGAGAGCAGACAGCCCCAGGCTGCCGGGCTTCCCGCACCCCTCCTCACCCCGCTCCCACATACACACTTTTTTTGGGATTTTTTTTTTTACAGGAATTCGTGCACTTTGTGAGGTCTGAAGTCATCACCATTTACTACCAGTAGTAACTATTAAAGAAAAAACTGTATACTTACACATTTTGCAATTTGATAAATTTATTGGAGTCCGCTATCATATCAGGAATAGTGCCCCGGACAGGCAAGCTTCCTTGCCCCTCATTTGCCACAAATTCCTTTACAGCTCGAGCCAAAATCCAGAAGGAGGGTGACTGCAAACGCACAAGGCACAGTCATGCAGACAGATGATATTTATGATGCTTTTTCTACATTAAGCCTTACCCTTAATTACTCATTACCTGCTCTGTGAGATTTATGCAGCAATCATCATTAAAAATCTCTTCAATGCATCTTGGAATCTATAAAAAAAAAATTAGGTTTGTATTTACTTGACTTTCAATTTCATGAATTATCTCAACACGCATTACACAAGTGATCCAACTCTGAGCGACCTCAGAGTTCCATACCAAAATCTCTTCTGAATCTTGCACACTCAGTGCTTCTCAGACGTATTTCAAACAGTAGCACTGCCCGAGAACAAGGCACATGCTTCTGATCAAGATGAATGTTACCAACAAAATCTCACGTTATTTCCATCTTCTACATGGAAGATTTAAAAAAAAAGAACAACTGGCGGCAGCATCAGGAAAAGGTACTCCCAGTCCCAGCTGCACATCCTACCTGCTAGAGGCAGAGCAGCAAAAATGCTGGGGAAGCAAAGAGGGGCTGCAAAAGTGAGTGTTTTGAGACCTGAACTGCTGTGGTTCAGTCTGGCACAGAAACTGAAATAAATCAGTAACAGCCTGGGACACAGCTCGTAGTGGCTCAGACGTCAGCACTAAGTTTCACGTGCTGCTTTCTTGGGAGACTTAACGTGACTGTCCAAGCAAGGATCAGCACAGCTCAAATAAAAAAGGAATGTAATCTAGGAAGAATCATAGAATGTGCTTTTACCTCACGTAGCTTTTGCAATTTACCACGGATGAGAGATTAAGGCAATCGAAGGTCAATTCTACATCATGAGTTACTGCTTCAGTATTATTTAGAAACAATGAAAACCTAATTTTAAATGTTTTTAAGCTTGATCAGTTTATGAAAGGGATTTCATAACTTGTTTCTTCGAGGAAAGTGCTGAATTTGCTGAGTCAGAGGTCCCTTGCAGCACTTCATTTCTATTCAGAATAAATACTACAGCAAGCAGCTTCAATATAGCACAATTTCAACAATCATAGAATGGTTTAGGTTGGAAGGGACCTTAAAGACCATCTTGTTCTGTTAAAGAAAATCTGATAAACTCTAAGAGAGGAATACACCACTAACAGAACTCTGGTTACTGACTCATTCTACGCTTGAATTCGAGTCTTCAGGAAGGAAGTGTAGCTTCCATGCATCAGCAGGGAAATACAAGAATTTCCATAAGCTACAGTGCCACCTAGCCTAGGTCTATTTTACTACACTTCAATTTTAAAAATTGTACTAATCCTGTTTTACCTAAATATAAATGTTGCAAATGGAATTCCTATCCTAAAAGTGCATAATATGTTCTGGAAAAATCAGGTAGTTGAAATGTCTTTGATTTTGTCATAGATGTTTATTTTACCTCTGTGGTATTTAATGCTGTGTTCACATTTTTTATAGCTTCTTCGAAGTTTTCCTCATCTTCTGGGGTCCCATTTTCATTCTTTAAGATACCTTATTGAAAAATAAATAAAAAATTACGTATCACCATTTAGGTCTTACCAACAGAGCAGATCGGCTTTGGATGTATTTGTGGCGTAATAACTAATCAGCAAAAGCCTGAATTACCAGTAATATGTCCTGATAAACTAACTACACATACATTCTGCCTATGATTAATTTTCCTGGGATGTTAAATACAAGTTACTTATCACAAAAATACCAGTTTATTTGTGTGAGAGTAAAGTTTCATAGTCACTAAATTAACGTAGATGGTGGTAAAAAGGCAATTCAACTCTCCTTCCCATCCCCGGTCATGTTGTGTTGGGGTTTTTTTGTCAAATTTGGCAAACGCTTAGGAACCCACAGAGCAAGCCAGACCAAGAAATGGACTCCACTGAAACCCTAATTTAAACAAAGGTAATTGCTACAGATCAGACCAGTTCCCTTGTCCAACCTGGGGATGAGGATGACAGAACACTCATCAATCTGCACACAGGCCAGCTTTACATGAGGAAATATTTTATCTTTACATGAGGAAATATTTTATCTTAAGTGACTGTAGAATAAAAACATTAACTGAATTTTTGGTATTTCCAGGTCTTAAAAATGCCTCATTAATTTTAGCACATGCAGAAGGTATTAGATTTAAACATCTGCAAAAACAAAGTCTATTTATTCACAAAGTGAATTTATTCAGTAGCTACACAACCTCCCTCTCAACTAGTTATTCAGAGCTGCAACGGTTACCAATAGTTTGGTGGGTCAAATGACCAAAGACATGCAGTTAATAATTTCAGTGTCAAAAGCCAATTGCTTTCCTTTTTGCCACATTTTCCACGTTAAATACCAACATTTTCAACAGGATTTTCTTTTAAGGCCTCTCCTCCCACCCAAATCTAAACATAGTCTTGATCCTGAAGAGCAAACAGTAAGAAACACTGCCACACTGCTTTTATAAACAAACCCGGGACCTTAAGATCCACCTGCATAAAACAAACATTTAGCAGAAGAATCGTACCGTATACGCCAGCAGATTTTCCTAAGTCAACCCTGAGAGAACTTCCAATTATTTTTCATATATTGCTTTACATATTTCTGACAGTATGAGTAAGTGACTCCTGGGACATACAATACCTTGCCGAATCAGTTGTCTGAAGGCTTCTTTGTCTTTGTAACTCTTAGGCAACTGATTGCTTTTCTAAATTGAAAAAACACAAAAACATTTTGTCTTTAAAATATCTACTACTAATCACAGTTCAGGCTGCTGAACTCTAGAGTTTGTCATTGTTCACATTGGTAATTCAATAGGGTTTTTTTTTATGATTCCACCTTGTTTTCTTTATTTGTTACACATTGCCAAAATAATAATCTAGTTTAGAAAAGACATATCTAAAGTAGTAATAATAGACTGATGACTTATCCAGTTTTGCAATATACCTCATTGAACCATTTTGTTAGATACTTGGCGACAATCACAATCCACGGAGTGTGGCTATGGTCCTGCAATTGAACAGCAGAGAAATCTTTGTCAAGGTCAGAAAAGATAAAAATGGGAGACAAATTAAAAACCTACTTTAAACGTAAACTCCTAACATCCCTTGCACTATTGTGAAAACACAGGATATGTTCCAGATTTTGATTCAGAAATAAGACTCTGCAACTACCATAAACCAAATTATTAAATTATTATTCCTTTACTTAAAAAAAGGGTGGCTGAGCCAAGTTCTCCAACGCTTTTCTGGAGTGGAACTTAGGTTATGCACCAATACCCCCACTGCAAAGCTCTGCAGCAGTAGGTAATCATAAAAACAAAATAAAAAAGGGGGGCGAGCGGGAATCAATCTAACAAAAGATCAAGTTGTCCAAGAATATTCCTTACTTCCCAAGACCCCCACTTGCTTAAGATTTAAATACAGACTGTAACATTTGGGCAGAAGCCAAAAATAGTACCTCATGACTGATTCTACAGTTGTCTCTGCTCAGATGAGACTTGGCACCAAAAAGAGTGATCTGTCAAGAGCCATTTTCATAGAATCCCTGTTCTGCATCTGCATCTGTCTTAGAGCACATAGTGCAAACCACATACTTACCTTTTTGTCCATATGATCCAAGTCATAAGACTGAACATGTTCCCTCAGCTCTGGGAATGGTTTGTCCAGTCTCAGATCTTCTAACATATTGTCAGGATGAGATTCGACAACTGTGAAAAAAATTACACAATGTATTTCACGGTTTCATGTCTAGCCTTCAAAACAGGGCCATACATCAAATACAGGGCATCATCTGCTCGTTTAACTGCTTGATTCCCAAAATAAGTGTTCTGTGTAAGTTAACGTCAGGACAATCTCCAATTTTACTATTTGTTGCAGTCCATAATTTCTACGCATTCCTCAAAGAATGCTCCTGGTGATGAACTGTGAACTATGTAAGACTTAACAAATATTAAATACATCACAAGACAAAGATGAAAAAAACCCCAAAATAATCAAAGTGACATCACATACTTAAGCTTTAAACCTTTTAGAAAAGTCGCTATCTCAGAAAAACCCTCTAACCTGTATGTTCTTTAATAATGACTCTCATGTAACCAACCAGTCCATAAGTCCTGCAGACCAGCAGAGGAATGTTGGAATTCCAGAGAAGTTCAGCCAAGCGCAGCAACGTACTGTAAGGAAAAAAAACATATTTTTTTTTTCAGATGTAAAGAGGACAACAGTTAACTATAACGTTGTACAAGTCTCTCGTGAAAGAGAAGTTTTCTATGAGAGAACTCCAGTAACGTCATGATTTGAAGCACATATAAGGTGATTAATTTTACATGTGAATTTAGACTAGGTAAGAAATACATTTATCCATTAGCTTACTTATATTTAACTTCATCCTCCCAAATGCTCCAAATACCAATTAAACAAAAAACTTCAATGAGTTGTGAAAGAAAGAAAAAAATTAGGTCTGTGTGCTGCACAAAGGTAACTTCCCATACGGGCAATTCCCATCAGAGGTTTCTGAAGAGCACATAAGAAACACTCTTTGTTCACAAATGCCTGGAAGGGAATCACCTCCTCAAAGAGGCAAGCTTGCTCTTATTTCTGTAAGAGACAGGATCTCTGGCTCTTCTCTAAGTAGGGAGAGGGATAAATGTATAAAGTATGAACAGCCACTTCCTTAGGAAAACAAGATTTAACTATTCATCTCCCCAGCAACCTCTTGCCTCCGGGGAGGCAGCCTGTCTACTGCAACAAAAGCATCCTCTTCTCCCCCAGGTTCCTCAGTGCTCCAAGAGATGTCATCTGTCACCTGCACTGCTTACTGGAAGGCAGCGTGGGACAGGCCTCTCAGCAGAAGAGGTTAAAAAAAATAATCAAGAACTTCTGGTCTTGACAGAGTTTATACAGGCAATATAATTACATACATGGGTAAAATGGAAAGAGCTATACCAACAATAAAATACATTTGCAAAAATCTAAAGGTATCACCGCTCTTACTGTCTGTTACGTAAGAAGAATACTTGCTATAGCAATTTTGGACCAGAAACCCCTTTCACTACAAAAGAATACTTGACACAGACAAATACACCTGGAGACAGCACTGAGGAGTCGGGCACGGATCGGAAAGAGATTTTAAACTAGGTATTAACGTATAAAAAGGACCGTAGAAAAATGCCATCATTTACTGCAACCTTCCTTCACAATGACAGAGTTCTGTTTTGCATAAGTTTTTCTGCAAGAGTATGCCTGCAACTGAAACCTGTTTTTACAACTGAATGAAAACATACAAACAAGCAACTTTAGATGATTCTTTACCTTTCTGGTAGTTGTGTTGCAACCACCAAGTTAAACCGATTAAAAAAGGAAGGGTCATTGTCTAGAAGTTTTTCTGGACTCTAAATAATAGGAAATAAAAAATGTATCAGGAAACACTGAAAAATTTCTGAATACACAGCAAGTCTGATCAATATTCAATGTGAAGCATTACGTGAAAACTATAAAATTATGATGTTATAAAATTATAAAATTATTTTTAAAATACATAAATGGACTTTTTGGAAATAACTTAAGATCTTCTTGCTCAAATATTGTTTTATCATGAAGCTACTTACAAAGACAACACATACGTATTATTTAATATTTTTATCGCATTGTATAACAAGAAACATACAACTAATTTAGGAAGACAAACCTCTTCGACAAAGTTTCCAGAAACATCATTATTCAATTCTTGCAAAAGCTCAGTGGCGCTCTGGGCACGATTCTGTTTCAGAAGAATCAAAACAATGTTTAACCTCTTGAAATGTAATTTATACAGTATATCAGTACCATATATGCCACATGTTAAAAAAAACCCAAAAACTTCATCATAAGCTAGGATTTCTTATTCTAAGCCTTGCTTATCTGAAGAAAAAATACATCCCTTAACAGCAGGCACTTGTTTGAGACCATTTTTAGTAATACTATTTTAAAAACAAAAAATATGTGACCCATGCCTTTTGTACTCTCTTGGTTTTGTGATTCCCCCCCCCAATCCACCTCTCTACTGTTAGCTTTACTCCTTCAACCACAATTCTCTTCCACCTTATCCTTCCAAAGATTTTCTTAACCACATCCTGTTCATTTTTTCCATTGCATCTTGACAGAACTGAACTTATCTTCTCACTTATGAGCAACTAAAAAGTAAGCATGAGGAATTTTGTCAAAGAATAAAGAGATTTTAACCTATACGTAAATGTTTTTAGCGTTACTCATAATGCTACATTTGAGTATTTACTCAATGCTTTCATGACTTCAATACAGCTAAAGTGACATTTGTTATCTCCTTACCTGACCAATATGGCTTTTTTGTAGAAAGAAACTGAAAAGGAGACAAGAGTTACATATGAAGTTTTATTTTGAAGAGAAACAACATTAAAGCTACATTTTGTAGGGCAGAATATGTTGCTGACTCTCATACGCAACAAACCAAGTTCCCCCTGAAATCTGCTTTTCTTCTCCCCACTACCATTATATTTTCCTCATGATCAGTTTCTTAATGAGATTTTTCAATGCCTGAGCCACAAATCTGAAAAATAAATATCCCAAACACCCTTTGAAGCTGGGATCACACTGCAGATTCTTTTTCACTAAGCTAATTAAAGACCATTAGTACTCATTTCTTCACGTAATGGAATATCCTTCCCCCTCATATAACCCCTGTAAGTAAACAAACACTCGTAGGTATCTACCTAAACCATAGAAGAATGGGATCTAGAATTAGTAAACAAATTATTTTTATAGGACTCGTAAAGAGTTTCTTATCCCCTGCTGCAGACAGCCTTTCAAAGCTATGAAAGCTAATTAATGGCTATCAGTCACAGGTTCACAATGATGAACTAATGAAAAGTTATTTGCATCACCAAAATTACAGAAAATACATTTAGCCATGCTGAAACACAAGCAAATCTTGCATTATCATATCTCAAGGTTACAGCAAACAAACTATTTTTAAAGATTTTTATATGGAGTAGACCACAGTCTTTATAAACTTCATTTGTGAAGCAAACAGACCTGTAAGAAACAAGAACTACACAAACTCTAAAATCTAGCAGCTAATATCAAAATGATCGTGCATGCTGTATATCACAAACATCCAAAACCACAAAAAAATAGGGAGAAACATATAGAGGCTTTTAAAATTATTAAGAACTTTATAAGATTTCTTAACAAGTGCAGAGAAGGAACTACTTAAGAAACCCCGTTACTTCTCAACTTATGTAGGAAACAAACCTACTTATTTCCAACGTCTTCTCCAGAGACCAGATTCCCATCGACAATTGTAAATGAACCAATACCTTGGGGGGAAAAAAAATTTACTATGAATAACTGGGCATTATGAAATTATCAGATACATTGCAAAGAAAATACAGAGGAGATACCTACTTACCTGGCAGCACTAAATTTTTGAGTATTTCGGTTCCTGTCGCTGTTGCATTTATCACACAAACATGGGCAGATTCTAAAGCTTCTTGTCCATGGTCACCCCACAACCTGCATCGGGACGGAAACAGAAACATTCTGAAATTATCTCATTTCAGATTGTAAAGCCAATCTAAAGAAATTAAAACAATTTAAATAATCACAAATGAAGACTAGCATACTATTTCCCATTCACTGCTGAGAGGGGATAAACAACACTAACCAAAATAAGCTTTCCTTAAGAAAACTTACTGTGACAAGCTTGAAACTTTAAAAAGAGCAACATTTTTTTTTTTTTGCCGACATTTCATTTTCTCCATCTTTATACCCCACACTGTATGAACGCACACATCTTCTTCTGTTGTAACACCTTCAACGTTTTAAAAATTAGCACGGGTCAAAACGCTCCTTACACAAACTTTGTCCTAAACGGAATGCTCTCTTTTTCGCAAGTTTTATAACAAATAATGAATTTTTATGTGTCTAATAATTTATAACACAAGACACTGAATGGTACAAGCAACGGGAATCACTCTTGATGAGTCTGGTAACGCATTTAGGACACGTATGAAGTAACGTTGAGGCTGAAATCGGGACTCGACAGCGCTCGGTGACAAACGCCCCTCTGATTTCACACCGATTTTACCCTCCGTCGGGGCAGAAAATGAAGTTACTGACGCGCACAGTGAAGAACTCCACCCGAGACTGCCAAGTGAGACTCCC
>VYZM01018898.1:186110-205037 GCA_013398915.1 Dromas ardeola | reverse complement strand
GGTGGCGGCGGGGCGCGGCGGGAGCCGCCCCGCGGGAAAGGGCGCGGAGACGGAGAAATTCCGCTGCGTTAAAAATCGCAACCCGCCCCTCTGGCACCGAGCTTGAACAGGACCGAGCCGCGCCCGTCGCCCCGGCTCATTTGTAGCCCGTGAGCGGGTCCTGCGTTACCCTTCTCCGCTGCAGCGCGTTTAACTTGCTGCGTACCCGCTGGGGCGCAGCTTACAGCAGCGCGAGTGTAATTTAGTGGTTTATACCGCGCCGATGACGCCGTAATACAGTAGAGAGCTTCCTCTTCTGTTTTCCCATGGGCAGCGGCTCCCCCAGAGGTCGTTTTTCCCAGGCGGCGTGTTTGCTACGCCGCAGTAAATCCTCCCTCCCTTGACATCTCAGGGACTGATGGCGATATCTCAGGGAAGGTTGTGCTTACAAAACCAAAAGTCACCGCGTTCTCTTCTCGCTCTCTGCTACAATTACCCACTTTCAGCTGGACAAACCATAAATCATAAGAATTATTACTTCAGACTTGGTTCCAAAGTCCTGTCCGCGTTTCTGCTGTAAAGCAGCCAAGTGTGTATAGCTTTAGAAGTCAAAAACAGATAACAATAAAAACTGGCATGTGAAGGCTGGGAAACTCCCAGGGAGCCAGGGACCCCCTTCCTCTTTTTCTGCCCCACCTTCCCAGGGACGTTCCACATTAATTCCTTCTTCCCTCTTGGCCCTCTCGGACCATATTTTATTCAAGTTTTTTCTCTTGCAAAATTGTCTGTTAATTTTATGCATGTCCTTTTTGTCCATTTCTTCTCAATGCCTTTTTAGAGGCCCCTTTCTTCCCCCCCCCCTTATGCCGGGAAGAGATTCGCAGTAAATAAATGCTGAGTTGTATCCCTTTGAAATCCCATGAATCTCCCTGTGTAGCTGTGGGAGGAGGATTGCCACTTTCGCTGGATGCATGAGAATCTCAAGATACAGTCATCGCGTTTTTGTGTTTGCAAAGAAAAACTTGAGAATAAATAATTTGAAATTTCTCTTGTCAATCAACAAGTGTAGGCAGTCACTTTTTTAAATAAAATACTTTAAAAATGAAAAAAACCTGGAATGATTAGTATTTAGTGTTGGCAGCACACCCTCCTGTTTGTATTTACTTTAGAAGTGGTTTTGTGCAGTTTCTGGATTCATTATAAATTACTTTAACGCACATATACAGAGCAGATATCACCTTGGTATAACTGGCATTTGGAAAGTGCCAGCATTAGTAATGGCAACGTAAGAAGAGAGATGAGCTGCCTGGATAAACAAGATACTCTTGCAAGAACCTGAGGTGTAGCAAGCTCTGGAGTGATGAATGTTTTAACATTTAATTTGCTCCTACCTATCGCAGTTCAAAGGCTCTGGAGTGAGCAGCCTGTACCCAAATTGACTATATTTCTGCCATATTTTTGTTAATAGGCAATGCCACATCAGACACACTCATATGCATTAAATAAAGAAGGCACATGGCACCTTGTTCAAATGTATGTCGCCATCATTAAAGATGCTCAGCAAAGATAATTGCCAAGTTACTTAAGCAAATACACTTTGAGTGCCATTTAGCCATTCACCTTGGAAACAAATTCTTTCCTTTTATGTCTCCTAAAACACAGCCCTGCCCTCTACAGTGATGCAGTAATGTATACCCGGAGCATTATCCTCAAGTGACATGATCTCCTGGTGCGAATGCCTCCAATGACCCCAGCTCTGGATTATAGAGACAACTTCCCTTGGAGATTCAAAAACCCAATTTCCTCAAACCTGCAAGCTTCATATGTTCAGCTTCCACTTGGCATTCTGATCTTACTTGGAGCTTTCTAACCGTAATGCTTAATTCGTATATAGCAAATTTAATAAAGGGAACTCAAATCATAATATAATTATTCCATATATAGGGATGGGAAAAGTGAAGCGTTTGCTGTTAGTTCAGTATCACAGCATAGTGACAGGTTCAGAGGAAGAACCCATGTGTTTGTCCGAGGCTGCTGAGCAAGATCTGAGCCACAGTTTTCAAGTTTATCTTGAAAACAGTTGCTCAGTATTCTCTATCTCGCATACAGTTTTCCCCAGTCTATGGGCTGCTTTTTTAAATATACTAAATTCCTCTTCCATTTCTTCTTTTCAATGGTAAGTTGGTATTTTTTGTACTTTTTCCCCATGAACGGCTTTCCTGACCATTTGCATCTGGCTGACTGTCTACACCTGGCTTCCCTGTCTACAACCACAGCACACAGCCACACAAGAATAAGAACCAAACCATCACAATTTCTCACAGCAAAGTATTTTAACCCGAGGGCAGCACTGCTGTTCCACTGTCAGTGTTGGAGTCACCCTGAGGACCCGTCTGGCCACGGACATACCTGCAGTGTTGGACCTATGCTGGGACCTGTGCAGATCCCAGCAGTTTACCAGGAATACATCGAGAAGTTGACCTGAGTAAGTTCTTGTAGAACTACTCTGTGGCCACCTTTACAGCGGTTTACATCCCTTATTGAGCGAATCTCAAAGGTTTTATAGCTGACTCCTATGGAAAGCTCCTGAAAAAAAAAAATAAATCCTTACAAGGCAGTACCACAATATAAAAATTGCATAAAATGCTTTCATTGATTTTTTTTCTTCCATTTTCTTGATTTCATAATAGGAGAATCCCTATTTCTGTGTGCTACTGTCTTTGTGAAAATCAATATGTTTATAAGATATAGCCTTGACAGATGGCATTTCCTCAGATCTAACAAAATTACTACTAAGGAGCCATTTTTCTTGCCACAAAGGTGGCATTTTACAGTGGCAGATTGGGTATCCCAGCATAGCCTCTTCACAGGTTTAGCAGGGCACAGGCAACTACTGGACCATACCAGCTAACTGAGGCTTCACAGAGCAGCTCCTTTCTTTAGTCTGCTGTGTTCTGTTCCCTCGTATAACCACACTGGTATTTTTGTCTTTTTTAAAAAGTTTCTTTAGAGTTACAAAGAAAAAAAAATCAGATTGCCAACTGATCCTTAAATTGTGTGATTTTTACCTTGTTTAAAAGTAGCACAAGTAATTTTTTTCTGAGATGAGAATGTTCTCCATCTCATCTAAGCACTGATTCTGAAGTTTTAATTACAAATTGGGTGGAAACATCATTCATTTTTTGCAGCTGGAGAGTGTTTATGAAAAGAGAGGCAGTAAGTAGGTGATGTTTCCTCCTGCAGAACATAGAAGTGAGAAGGGCAGTTCCTGTCACAACCTGCACACATTACTGTGCCCTGATGCTCAGAGCAGGTTACGGCTCTTGCATCCTTGCGGTAGAATGGGAAAATACTACTACTTTTCCCTAAATTTTATTCCCATGCCTCCTGGACAGTCTTGGTTCCGCTTTAAGTCCTGGGACTTCAGTTTTCTCAGTTTTACATTTTCCCGTGCTGAGTTAGCAAACAGAGGGAGCAGGAAAGTTGGGAGCAGGTGCAAGAGCAGGAAAGTTGGGAGCAGGGTGGTGCTTTCCCCGTGCTGCGGGACCGGCTGTGGCTGCTCTGTGTCTTTAAGGGGCTGCCCCTACCCCCGGTGAGCCGGTATAAAGGCAGGTAAGCGGCAGCGCCTGCCCCGGGAGCCGAGCAGGGACAGCCCCGGGGATGACCGGCCACCGCAGCTGGGGCTACGGGCGGGATGACGGTAGGTTCCAGTATTTCCATGCTGCATCTCTCTCTCTCTTTCCACACTTGCTTTCTTTCTAGAGCTGTTGCCTGAGCCCTGCAGAGCTGCCTGCATTTCGATGTCTGCAAGCATCCAGTATATACAGCAGGTAATCAGTTACTTTATTGATAATAAATAGCACCCAGAAAGCGGCACCAAAAGATGCACAAACTTATGCCTGCTCCCTTTTGCTGCTGCAGCTGATGTTCCAAAACTGAGGGAAGCAGTACTGAGTGGTTTTTTCAGGCTGCAGATATTCCAGATGGGTCCCTTTCCAAAAAGCTGTTATGAAAAGGATTAACTGTGTCTCTCTCTCTCCAAAAGCAATTTTTTTAAGCAAAGAAGATTTAGTAGAGCAGTTATAGATCTTCTGATCCTGTGCAGCTATTGAAATGCGATATCTAGGCTTCCATAGAAGTGAATAAAATAAGGTATACATTATATATTTCTAGAATGTCAATAAATTGTACAGATCAGTATCAGAGATCTCTTACAGAACAATTTATGCTTTCTGGTTTGACAGTTTTTAATTTAGTCATCCTCCTTTGCTTCCCACCTCCAAGAATGTGTGTCACAGAGTGAGAGGGTATGCGAAGCTGCTGAAAGATTCCTACAATAGTGTTTTGTAGCACCCGTCTGCTTTACAGAAAGGATGGCTGAGTGACTGCTGTTGTCCAATAAGAAAATCTTTTGCATAACCTTCAGGAGTCTCTCAACTGACAGCAATTATTTTAGCTGCTGAGTGTCCGACAAGTCTTCTGCATAAACTTCAGGAGCCAGCCTCTCTCTTACCAGTAATTATTTTAGTTTCTGTGAGTCCAAAAGCAAGTTTGAATGCTAAGTGAAGCTGGGTAGTGCTAGTAGGTCGTGTTACATGTTTGGGCATATAGGTAGTAGTAATATAGCCATGTATGTTCTTACAAAGCTCATAAGAGACAAATTATATTGCCGAAGCTTGTGTAACAGCATTTAAACCCTAAATCTGCTTTATAGGCAGGCTGGGAAAAGATATTATTTTATAAGCTTAGCTCTTCAGAAAATGCCAAAGACAAATAAGAGTATAATAGATCACTGGTTTTGTTACATAAATTCAAGGAGGGTTAATACCTGTACCTGATTTAAAAAAAACTTCCGCTTGTGAAAGTATATGAGAATGCTACAATTAAAATGTGCCTCTGGCAAACTTAAAGTTAAATTGTTACTGTTAATACTTGCTGAACATAAGCAGTAGAAGAATTTAATTGCTTCTTGTACTACCATACCAAAGTAGAAAAAGAAGTGATATGAATAAGTAAGTCTTGGACACAGATAAGGTTTTGTTATCTCAAACCGCATAAGAACATTCCTGCTCTGGCAGCAGAGAGCTGTGTTATTAAATTGGTCTTTGTCCCCACTCTGTTGGGGTCAGGAAGTCCAAAAATGTAAATTTTCACACTGAACCCTTCACTCAGGGTACAGAGTTACCATAATGGGCATGAGGGAAGAATGAAGCTGCCTCAAAGATTTACTGCAGTCATAAAATAGTTTTAAAAATAACTGCATAGTCAGTAGCTAAGAGATTGAGTCATCTGCATCTAATGTGAATCACTGGAGCTCTTACACTATCTTTCCCAGGAAGAATTAAATGCTGTTTCTTTAGGGGAGTGTAGGTGTGCATGCAAGTGTGTTTACACCTGCATCCACCTGCGAAGATCTTGAGATACCTTAGCAATGTAATTACACACTCTGCAGAAAACTAGTGGCACAAGTAACTGAAGATACAGCAGTCTGTTGATGTGCTGTGATTTTCTTAGTGTGTTTTGTACAAGATATCTGAATCCCCCCATCTTCCTGCAGCCTGTTTGTGCTAATAAAAACCCACCAGCATAGAATTTAAGTGAACATCTCAGATACCAAACTTTCAAGTCACTCCTGCTCAGCAAGATTTACTTCAAGTCTCATGAAAACCTGTAATGATTACTTTGTGTATAGTAGGAAGAAAATAATGGTGCTTTCCTTTCTTTCCTCTTGAAGGACCTTCAGAGTGGCACAAATCTTATCCTATTGCCCAGGGGAACCGCCAGTCACCTATTGATATAGTTTCTGCAAGAGCAGTTTATGACCCTAATCTGAAGCCGCTTATTATCTCCTATGAATCATGTACATCTCTCAACATCTCCAACAATGGCCATTCAGTTATGGTTGAGTTCGAAGATGCTGATGACAAGACAGGTGAGAGTAATGCACAGCCAACTAACTCGGAATACCGCTTTGACTTAGCGAGGGAAACAATCAAGTACATCCTTATGGTATATTTTATATGATGTATAATTTCAGTTTAGAACAAGGCATATAACCAGAACCCTTTATATTTTTGTTTTCTTGAGCCTCGCATTTCTTGTCTTCACTGAAGTCTCTCTAGCAATGCAATATTGCACAGCAGAACACTGTTTCTGCATTAGGAAAAGGCCTCGTATCGGGAAAATCAGAAGTTTGTTTGCAGTGCTTCCCTTTTAAATGGGGACTGTCAGTTTGCTTGCATCTCTCCAACACTCCTAGGCCACATCCATCCTGCAGAGTAGGTATGAACACTCCTCTCCGCCCTGTTTCCATGGTCATCCAAATCAAAGATACGAACACACATGCCAGCTCGGTCTGGCTCACTGCCCGGTGCCCACAGGGGCAGGGAAGAGAAGAGGACTAGCAGAGATCAGGTCATACGGCCTAGTCATCACCATGGTCCACTACACCAACCTGTGTCTGGACCAGTCACTGTCACCTTGCATTGTTTCCTCCTTTCCTCCCTGCCTCAGAGCACTTCAGTTTCTTCAGAAATTATGAAATCTCCAGCTAATTCTGAGTTGGGAGCAGCTTGTGGATGTTGGACTATCTGCAGTTGTATATTATTCTTGTCTCAGCTCTTGGCAGAGAACATAAATGCTTTAAGTAATTGATTACTTCTGTTAATTCTACTTCCATGGTAGACCTTGCTTTTACATCTGGGGGGTAAGGGAAGAGCATTCAATTATGAAGTAACTGATAAATGGAAAAAGTGCACTTAAAAAAAAAAAACAAAACCAAAAAAACACCCACTCAACAATTTTTAAACCTATCAGCTGATTTCATCTTCCATTTGGGTGTGTTTATTGATCCTAGCTAAATAAGATATCCTAGATACTCAAAACAAGTTACTACTTCAGTCAAGTGACTTGTCTGTGCTGGTAACCCTTTGAAATAAGGGCTAGGGGTTAAAATTCCAGCTATTTTTTTTTTAAATTCTCATATGGAATGAATTTAAGAAACTGCCCAACTGAATGGTCAGGTTTTCAAGCATCTTTACTGAATTTGAAGGGAAGATGTGTATTTTCCAAGATCTTACTACACAGATCCATTAAGCATGTCACTCTAAAAAGAATTTGTAAAATATATCTGGAAGTACTGTCTTAGTTTGCAAACAACTTTTGTGCCATTTGAAGCTGAACGATGTCTACATAACAGTGAACTTTATCCAGCTTTAGTTTAAGAACATTTATTACTCTGCATTTAGAGAGATAGACTCAGAGCACATGCAGGAATGAAGACGACTACCCTTTCAGCACTAAGCACATGCCTTGCTTTAATAACACTTTCAAGGCAGAAGACTCCTAAGAGTGGAAAGCATGGTTTAAAGTGTTTGTGGTTGTGTTGAAATAGATCTGGTGACTCACAGCTCGGCCTAAATGGCACAACAGAATTTTTTTGACAGTAACCCAGAATAGCTAGATTTCTTAAAAGAATGTTTGAGACAGGGGATGCATTCCATTGCTAAGTTCAGAAAAACATACTAGGAGGTACTTATATTCTTCATTAATACTAAAATCTTTACTTTGGTAAGGCCAGTTTCCTGCATAAAGGCTAGCTAGAGCTATGCATACATGGTAGCACTGTGCAAGCCCCAGCTTTAATTTTTTAATAAAATGTTATGGATACATTTATCTTCCTACACTGAGGATAAGTGCTTTACAGTTACTAAATGTAATTTTAATTTTCTTAATATAAGACTTTGATCAGGTTTTCATGTCTCTTGGCAAAACTTATTTGATTTAGTGCCATATAAAATTACAGGAGGATTACTGATGCTGTTGATGAAGTATCTTCTACAGGTGGCATCTTAAACATTCACCTGTTCTTAAGTGTTATTTCTAAATGATGTATGAAGTTTCTCTGTGGCATTTCCTCACCTTTATAAGGTGATTTGAGATTTTGCAGGGTGTCATGTAAAGTACAAGCTATTATATTACTTCTTTTAGGGGATCAGGTATATAAAGGAAACAGAATATAGATAACCTCTACATGAAGGAAAGACACTCTGAAGAGGAAGTACTTAGATGAATTGTCTACCTGATGCTCAAGGTATCTACACTCTTGCACAAAATCTCAAGTAGCACTGTCAAAAATATTTTTAGGTACATGAGTTTCAAATTGTGATTTTTTTTTTAATATTCAACTTGGATTTCTTGTGTTTTAACAAGAAAGGCATAACTGTAACAAAGCTGCCACATCTTCTTATGTCAAATAGACTTTTTCAAAAAAGCTACAAAATTCTGTACAAGTAGCCACTCAATGCTTTTAATTCAAATTTCTACAGGAATTTAGGTGCTTTCCATAAAAAAAATCGAACCCTTCAAAATGCCTGGATGATGCGTATCTTTGATACTGGCAACTGGGAGATGCTGCTGGCTTGTTTTCCACTACTGTGCCAGTACCGGTTATTTTTACTAATGGGCCAGAATGCTTAAGCTTTTTCCTCTTTTTTTTTTTTTTTCTTTTCCCCTGCCTAGCCATCAGTGGTGGTCCCTTTGAGAATCCATTTCGGCTGAAGCAGTTTCACTTTCACTGGGGGACAAAGCACAGCCAGGGATCAGAGCATACAATTGATGGCAAACCTTTTCCATGTGAGGTAATGGTGTGTTTTTACAGATGGGATTAATTCACGCAAATGCTGTTGACAAATGGCTTTGCCTACAGAGAGGACCTTAGGATTCTGATTGCTTACTCACCATGGTTAGGTCAACACAGACTTTAATCGTAATTTTATTCCTCGCACCGAAGTTGTTATCTCTTGATCACCCTGGTTTTCAGAATGCAGACCTATCCCTCTGGTGCAGCCCTTTCTCCAAGATCCTCAGTCCTCTTATCCTAGTCAACAGGACACAGCTAGCCCCACAGTTTAGCTGCTGTGCTCACGCAGCACCTCTAACAGTCCTTTGCTGTGTAGTTTAGCCTGCTGCATATGATTGATTGCATCCTTTTACTTGTAGAGATGGGAAGGATATAATGACAAACATGATGCTGATAAGCCACGTATAGCTCCACTGCCTGGCACAGTTACTTTTGGCTTCAGCCGATGATCACAACCTGTGAAATGACCATGCTAGTGCTATCTGTAGCTTAGAAATAGCTTCACCTGAGGGGTCTGAAGTTCTGCAAAGCTAGGATAAGGCACAGGCCTTTCCCAGCACAGTCTATCCCAAATACTGCAGTAGCGTAGCATCCTGGAGTCTACCAGTGAAGCACTGCTACTGGGCTATGGAATGAAGGCCCATGCCAGGAAAGTTGGGTCACAGGGTAATGCCTGATTTATTTCAAATTAAGACTGATATATAGAAACTCTGTTTAGTGTCTGTCCATGCTTATGGACTGGTCCAAAAGATTAAACTTGCTCATCTTTCCCAAAGATGTCTTTGGAGCAAAACCTACTTTCTGTTATGAACGACCATTAGTACCTGTTAACATGAGACGACCTATGTTCACAGCTTCTGTCACTAATTTGTTTAATTCTTATTTGTTATTTTTCTTTAAAGCTCCACTTAGTTCACTGGAATGCCAGAAAATATGCAACATTTGGAGAAGCAGCAGCAGCTCCAGATGGCCTGGCAGTAGTTGGTGTTTTCTTGGAGGTAAGAATCACAAAAATAGCATGTTTACATGATGAAAAGCATTATGCTGTCAAGTGTTTGAGAACCAAGCCACGTATTTAAGAAGTGCTTAAGGAAAACAGATGACTTATTGGAAGCAGTAACTCATTGCAAATTGCTACTAAACTTACTTTAGTAGGAATGTTGAGATTCAGATAAGAATTCAGATAACACCACCTAATCAAAGCATAACGATAGTAATTCTTATCTAACCTGTCTATTCTGTTCTTTTAGATTGGGAAAGAACATGCCAAAATGAACAGACTCACTGATGCTTTGTACATGGTAAAATTTAAAGTAAGGTTTAAGCTCTTTACGTGTAATTGTTTCTCGGATAGCCTTTAAAAATCAAGCTCCTGTACATGTCTGAGGCAAAAATGGAAAATCACTTGCCACAAATCATGCCATCACTGTAATTGTATTCTCCTATTCCACAGCTATGCTGACCCCACTGGTCATCAGAGGTTCTACCTTTCCCAGAGTATCTGAAATCAAAAGCTCCATGACCCTTCAGGCTGTTACACTCAGCAAAATAATCCTTTCCCATTGAGTCTAACCTTGAACAAGTCAAAGCTGGCTGGCTCTCTTCTGCTGCAAAGCTCTGTCAGGGGACAATCCTAATGAGGTCCTGAGCTAGTCTGTTCTTACAGTGGTACCTGAAGGTGGTCTTTAACCAGATGTTATCCTTTCTGGATTCACATGAGGTTAATGCATTCTATAATGTGCATAAGTTCCAATATGCAAAATAAACTACATCTAATACTTGAGTGGGCATATTATTTCTTGCACCTCTGTGTATGCTTGTGAAGGAGATAAAATGCAGGCAGTTACACAGCAGTATGTATGCAGACACACTAAATGATGATCTGATGTTTAAGTGATTTCTTCCACTTGCAGGAAAGAAATAGTTATCTCTCACTTGAGTGATGGAAGGTCTGCAGGTTGCCATGCTACTTTTAGATAACAGTTGTTATTAGGCAGCCAAACCTTTTATAGACTTTTCCTTTCCCCTACTTTTTAATATTACTTTAGCATTTTTTTCTTTCAAAAAAAGAGTTCTTTAACCTGCACTTAAAAGATCAATTTCAAGTATCAATTTTATTTTTCCCCCAGGGAACAAAAGCTCCATTTGGAAGCTTCAACCCCAAATGTCTCCTGCCTCTGAGTCTAGATTATTGGACATACCTTGGTTCTCTGACAACACCACCCCTTAATGAGAGTGTAACATGGATAGTGCTGAAAGAACCCATCAGAATTTCTGAGAAACAGGTAAACTTCTGCTACTCCCACAGTTCTTGTAGGATTCAACACTGGATATACAGGCAGTGACTGTTTTGATTTGCAGTGAGGCTAAGTTAAAAGACCATTAGCCTGTGAATAATCAGCCTGTTCAATAATCAGGGCTTCTCTGTTTTTTTTCTGTTGCGACTCTCCAGGATCTTTGCTTGAACCCAGTCTATTAACAGAATAAAATGCACTGAATACTTTCCTTTGTGTCCTTTTTAAAAAACATTACTGCTTAAGAGGGCAATCAATATTAATTATTTCACCTGAATTTACAGCTGGAGAAATTCCGCATGCTCCTCTTCACCAGTGAGGAAGACCAGAGGATCCAAATGGTGAATAATTTTCGCCCCCCTCAGCCTCTTAAGGGGAGAGTAGTTCGAGCTTCCTTCAAGGCCTGAAGAAAACTGATAATGGCCCTGAGATATCCAAGAGCTTCCACATCTGAGATACTATAAACAGAAACTCTAGTCTCCAGATCACTTGCGGAACACAAAGATAGCCATTTCCATGAATATTCTACTGGGAGGGGAAGAATCTTCTGATTTTATATTTTGAATTGCTCATTTTTTTTGAGAAATGGGATCTTTTTAACTAGCACTTTTTAATATAAGGGATAGTTGAGTAAACTAGAATATTCTCCAAAACCTGAAACCCTAAAAAATTAAGACGAAATTAAAATCCCACTTAATATAAAATAGGAAATTATGTTGTGATCTACTAGTACTGATGGCCACTACTTCTAATTGTCTCATTTAATACATGTTGAAACAATAGTCAAGAATTTTGGACAAATTGGACTTAAATTCTCCTTACTGATCTCTTGTCTGATTTAAAGATTGCTTTCACTATATTCTTGCTGTCTGTCAACACAAACAGTGCACAAGTAGCACTAGAAAAAAGGTCTTTACTCATCTCAAGTAGGCACTGGTATGAAGATTACATATATATTTTTAAGTTACTGTTCTAAAATGATATTTTATAACTAATTTAAAATAAAATGTAAATGTGGTGTCTAAAAGCAGGCCATTTTATTGCACAGTGTTGTGCAGACATTTGTTCTTTCAGCCCATGCAGTATACATAGCTATATTGTCCTTTTCAATTTTGTTGAAAAGAACATCTGTAGCAATTCAGGTATGTGTGCTGTGGTTCTTAATTGTTCAAATTCTACCTCAGTTAAGTGATTTGCTCTGCAGTATGGCCTCCTTCATTGTCTGCCCTAAAAGAACTAGATGCTGTTTACTTTAGGGACCTAACATGGGCAGACCTTGACTGCACTGAATGTGCATTGCTGCACAAACCATCCCCTTGCTATGGCAGGCCATGGGGGATATACTCCCTGCAGATACCAGGCTTCATCAGGCCCAGTCCTTTTTCCTCTTCAGAAGACAGTTAGAAAAGCCATGTGTTGGTATTTCTGCTTCTGCAGCTTAGTGACAAACTGCAGACTTGTGTCTCTGGTACTAAATACAGTGATGTTATCTGTGACTACCCACAGCCTGTTCTCAGTTACTTTAATTCTGGGCTTCAAATGTTTTACTTCATCTGTATAGTTCAGTTAGAAATTGCTGATGTTTATCAATTTTCATCAGCTTAGATGGAGGAATCAAAAATGTACAATGTAAAGGAAAGCAGCAGGAAAAAGAACAGCAGCTACTGGGGCTGTTTCCATTTTTCAGAACGGGAGAAAGACACTAGATGTGAAGCACAGTACAAGGAATGGAAGACTTGAATCCAGACCTAACTCTTCTACAGTTTTCCTGATACACTGACCTAAAACTTCTGTTCCTCAGTTTCCTCTTATATAAAATGAGGGTAATACTGACCTACCTCACAGGGATGTTGTGAGGGCTAATTCAGCATTGTTTTAGATGTGAGATTCTTATACAGCAGATGCTAAAGGAAACAGAAAATCATTACAAAATGCAATGTTTTTAGCTATTATGAATGTAACTTTGCTAGTCATGCAAACTGATATTGCAGAAAATCTACTTAATGTATCTTAATTTCTTTAACAAATGAAATAAATGAGACTTTAAAATCAAGTGTGCATCTTTGTCCTTTATTTTGAATAGACCTACCCCTCCCTACTTACAGCACTGTTTTTCTTGGACTTTCATTCACAGAAATGCTGTTTGATATCTTCAACTGATGCATCTATTTTTGGATCAAGGAATGATTTGATTGTTTATCTTCAGTTTCATAGAAACCTTGGTTATGCTATAGTAGAATAATCTAAGTACAGATAAGAGGTTCTAGACTTTTTTTAAGTTCTAGAAAGTCTTGTCTAGTTTAAAAACTATTTTTAGTCTATATCATAATTCTTCCCATCTTCTGGGACAAGCAGTTTCTACTTTAGCTTAATCCTTTCACTTAAGACATTCTGATGTATTTTGTGCACCTTGAATGACGACTTGCCCAGTCAGAGTTAAATTATTGTTGTTATGAATCTTATGTCCCTCTTTAAAAATGAAAACCTACACGGAGAGACTCAAAGTGTAAAAAGTCTTTCAAAAGAACCTTACATATTTGATAGCCCAAATTCACTTTATTGGGGTAAATTAAAATACTTTCTTGATTAAAATTTAACGAATACTACATACCATATATAGCTTAAGTTACCAAAGTACTGCTGTATTAGCACACACATTCACAGAGTAGGTCACTGATCAATATTTTCAGTGTTTTCTTTCATTCTAAGCATATAAGTAGGTTTCTGCACACTCAGCCTCTCAAAAAAGGTAAAGAGGGCTTGCATACCAAAACTTCGTCCAGTTTTGCCTCAGCTAAAACCACTCAGTCCAATAAAATAAAAATCTTATCCACAGAATGTGTCCATTCTGTGACCTTGAACACAGTACTTAAGCTTCTTTAAGGGTGGTTTACTCATGGACAACAGAAGGATAATGTTTACCTCACAAGGTTATCGTAAAAGCTTAGCTATTCTAAAGAGCTTTACATGATGAATCCCCCAAGGTGTTCAGTTTCTGGGAGAATATAGTCCACCAGGAAAACATAGCAAAATTAGTAACAATAAAATGGATTGTTTCCCAACAAAAGACTTAAAATCACCAATCTAAGTTATTTTTCAGAAGAAGTAGCATGAATTGCTTCACTGATGATTCTTTCTCATTTAGCAAAGTTCTCCTAGTAATAATATTCTGGGGTACAAGGAACCATATTCAATTGTATTCCTTATACGGATTCTTGACTTGTTAATATATTGGTTGAAATATAGTTAACTTTAGAGCCTTATAGCTAAAACTCCTTTATTTCTTTTACCAACATCATTTTATCTTGTTATCCCTGAGATGATGATAATCAAACCCAAGGACTATTTACTATAGTTATAATATGCTTTGAGACCCTCAGAAGATACTAACTGTAACGGTATAAACTTCTATGATTTAATAATTCCACTTTTGCTCTGAGCTACGTTTTGGTGCTTGCATATACAGACATGACCATCAATTTACAAGTGTGCTGTGTTTTGTAAGACCATAGAAATCAAGCCACTATCACCAGTTTGCTTGTCTGAACTCCCAACAGTATTCTAGGTAGCGCCTCTAGTACAAATGTCCCCCTCAAAGGCAATTCATAGGGCCAAATACCTGTGTTGTGCATCAGTACCCTTTGGGGGTTTGCAGAAACTTCATTTTCTCTGTTTTCCTTCTGAACTTTCTCTGCACGCAAACATTGCTCAGCAAAGTTTCTCCATCAAGGTCATTCAAATTCTAGAATGTGCACTATCCTTATCTTCTATCAACTATGCTGAAGGAAAAATAGCAGTTGAATCTAACTACTCCAGCAAGACTTAGCTTAACTCGTAATAGGATGACAGTTGTCACAATGGGGAGAAGGTGAGGCCCTATATTTAGGACAGTGACTGTAATTGCACAGCTGTAAAAGCTAGACTAAAAATGCCATCTAGTGTCTGGCTGTTTCCATTTCTTACCACAACGCTTAAAACAATTTTAAGGCCAATTCAGTCAAAATACAACAGATGAGAGAATTTAACTTTGACAATAATTATGTTTAAAGGTATGGGCGAGCGTAATTGAAATCCCTGTGCTGGCTCTACATACGCAGTCCTTGAAACTCCTTTATCCGATAAAAATCAATCTTACAAAAGAAACTCAATAAATCAGTTACAATTTTTTTGTTCCTCTTTTCACTGATAGACTGGAGATAGCCTCTGCCTGGTAAACTGCACACCATCTTAACTTTAACTTTTTAACTTTAATAGCTATAGTTAAGGTTCAACTTAGGTTTGTTTTTTTTTACCATCCTCTTCAAACAGAAAGATTTTTAGGTAGTTTCAGCGAGATGATTGATACGATCTAGCAGTCATTTATAAAGATAAATTTCATGATGAGCGTAAATTAACCCAAATATGAGCATCAGGGGAAACGTGTTGCAAGGTACCTTGTCACCAGATGGTGCTTTTGGTGGCATTCAAAGGTCAGAAAGATAAAAAAGGGAGCATTTCAGGAAAAAAGCAGAGATAAGGCTGAAAAAACCAAGATGTTATCTCTTATCTCAGATTAGCTGTTTTCCTCTCTGAATTCCTTGTGCATGCAAAAGTGAACATTCAGTAAAGACACCGAGTATGGAAGCGTGTTGCTCTACACTGCCTGTAAGAGCGGGGGTCTCAAGTGTTTTCTCACCCTGAGGAAACTGCAGTATACTGATGAAACCTGTCTGACTTTGACAGAACTATTCCCAATTTGCATGGCTGTGGGGCAGAGAACGTTTATACCTCTGATGTTCCATTTATACTGCTACTTGCGTTACATTTGAATTTTAGTAACATTTCAGCCACGTTGTGAGCAGCAACATAGCAATGCAAACCATCATTTCATTTCATTTCATGTTAATATAGTGGAATATTAAATGCAGCAATTCAGGAGTAAACTCAGCCTGTTCATCTGTTGGAGGGGAAGAAGGTGGAAAGAGGAGAGGGAGGGAGCAATATAATTGCTTTCCTACACATGAGCAATTCATACCAAGCCAGAAGACTTTCCTGTACTTGTAAGCTGTCCCCAAGAAATTAATGTTACTTTCACAGTGGTACAGAACCTTCACTGAACATGTATTTCCATTTAACTTGAACCAGTTTGTAAGCAACGTCCAATAAAAATCATGTTATGTGGAGTTCAGATCCAATTACAGCAACTAGATAGGCCTTTGCAGCAGTCCAATTACATTAATTTAAACTGGATCTTCAGTTTAACCCCTGCAACATCACGTATAGACACACTGCTTAGCCCCTGCTGGAACAGCAGAGGTTAAATGAAGTTGGAGAGTATGAAGTTGGAGAGTTGGAATGGCATTTTTCTGCAGTTGTTCATTGTGTTCACCTCTCTTCATGGATGTTTCTTGCAGCTTGTTTGCCTTCCTAGCATTTGAGTGTTTGTTTTAGATTATATAGGAAGATCAAAGACTGGAATTTGCTGTAACCAAACTGGGAAAATGCAATTGCTTTAATAGACCTAGAGGAAATCTATTTTTTCTAGTCTTATGGGGTTTTTTTGTTTATAAGAGATCTCTGCATCTAAGGTGCTAATTTGCCTTTTGTGAAAATTCAGAATATGATATACAGCAAATTAAATGTATGTCACTGTTCACAGGGCAAAATACCTGAGGGCTGATGCCAGAAGCAGCAGTATCCCTTCCCATGCCACATTTGTCCCCTTTCCCCACTTCTGATCTAACGATAACATTACCATGCAGGAAGCTGGATCACAACTCCCCTGAAAAATCATTATTTTGTCAGATCTGATGACAGCCTGACTTCCTGTAGGGTCGTGTGATAGCTAAATCTGACAGGAGAGCTGGGTTCTGGGAGAGAACAGGACCACATCTCTAAACAGCACCCAGTAATGGCATCAAATTCAACATACAGTGAAACTAATGAAGTCTCTCTCATCATCTCACACTTCTCCATTCATACAAACACACAAGTTGGCTGAACTAACTTAAGGAATGGACTCCTGTCGCAAATACCTGGCAGGATTTGTCTGTTTAGCAACTCCTGAGATAGTAACTTCGGGTCAGAAGTAAGGATGCCACGTGCTTGCATGGCCTTATTGCAACCTGCTTCATGCGATGACCTTTCTCAAGCTGACCTTTCAACCTCAAATAAACATTTAACTTTATCTGAAACCTACTGAAGTCTGATGAAACTGTCATTGACTCAAATGGGAGCTGGACTGCGGCCCAAACATGCAACACAGAAATGAGCACAAAAATGTATTTGCAAAGAAAATCAGAGTTGCTGACTGTACAAGTCAAGAGATAAAATTATACCTTGAAAAAATCTAAATATAGCATTTGTTACATTTTAACCTGTCTCTGCACCTTAATTCAACACCCCTGGAATTAGACTCATTTGCTTATAAATACTGGTAAGAACTTTCTCCTGGCCCAGGACATTTGATACTGGGCTTTAGCTCACCTATAAACAGAGAAGTCAAAACCAAATCTTAGTTTTATTTAAAGAAACTTGAGTTATAATTTTTTCAACGCAAATTAACAAGATAGAGCGCTATGGCAACCAAGACACTGTTGCCACAGAAATTTGCCATTTTAATTAGATATTCCTGAAGGCAAAAATACCGCACGCCTGAGTAATACTGTTTCTTTCCTCAAATCATATCAAAGCATAGCATTTATACTTTTTAAAACTTTAATTATTTATCACTCTGGTTCACTCAGTTCCACTTAGTATCAAGTCCTGTCAAGTACTGGATATTAATACTGAAAACCATTACATTTCTTGGAAGCCTTCAGTCTGGTATGCCTTCTTGTGCTCAGAAAATAGAGAATGAAAGCAGCACCTTCTTCTGCAGGACTGTTATTTGTTTCACCTTCATTTATACATTTCCTAAATAACTTCCGCTTATGCATATGAGTTTATGAAATTACTGCATGAACATGTGAGCAGTACGTAATAGTTTTCAGCTGAAGAGAAGCATTTAAGCCTGCCAGGAGCACAGGAAACTCAGAGCAGTCAAGTCGTTTTTCAGGCTGCTGTATGAGCTTTTATCACTGTTGTAAATGGTGGAAAAGCTGAAAAAAATTGGTAGGTCAGAATGAAGAGTGCCTTAAGACCCAGAAACTACTGTTGGTATACCTGAGCAGTGGGGCAACGCAGAGAGATGCAGGTAAGGGCTGCTATGGGTGACCTCTTTCAGTTCAGCAGATTTGTCAGACAAATAAAAGAATTATGTCAAACTTAAGATAATTGTTTTCACATGTGCTAAAATATTGTCCTGATATTTTTCCTTAAGGTGACCTTCTAGCTTTTTTTTTTTTCTTGGTTTGGACTTCCATTTGACATGAAACTGTATTTTGTTGCATTACTAAAAACAAGAAACAAATGACAGCTCAGACTCACGAAGAGGAACGCGCTTCCTTCCACTTGAGAGAACCTGGGAACAACACACTTGTCTCATCTTGGATATCTGCAACACATTATTTAAATGAAAAAATGCTTTAGTACAGGAAGCCAGGAGAGTAAAAAATGCACTGGTGACATCAAAGCCTCTTGTGAGCCTCTGTTTTTGCAATATCACTATTACAGGTTAAAGCAAGGACTAATTAGTAACTAATCCATAATACGCAGTAACTACTGATTAGCCACTGTGCACTTTGGGCCCTTTCCCTGTCTTGTTACATGGTATAAAACCACTCAGTAGAAATTTTAACCAAGACAAGCAGAGATAGGCGACAAAAAAAATGGGGAACCCACAAAATGAGCTTTTAATTTCTGTTCTCCGTAATTTATATGGCCTATCGTTTTCAAAAGGGCTTTTGCTTTTTCGAGCCTCCTCAGCTGGTAGCCTCAGCACTGGAGTGTACAGCTGTAATTAAAAAAAAAAAAAGCAACACAAACCAAACAAATAAAAAAAAAATCTAAGGACCCTACCTCAAGAGAATAACGTTTTTTGAACTTTATTAATGTCAAATAAAAACTCGTTGACGCCCTTTTTCCTAACGCATC
>VYZM01018898.1:136762-185212 GCA_013398915.1 Dromas ardeola | reverse complement strand
GATAAGGGTTGGGTGTGTGTGGGGTGTGCGTGAGTGGAATATGGGGCTGTGGGGGCTGTGTGTGGGGAGTGTTGAGGGGGCTGTAACAGTAAATGTAATGGATATATGTTATTTTATCGGAAAAAGCGGGCGTTCGTCTTCTGTGAGCCCTCGGCACGTGCTCTGACTTCCCAGCAGCGAGGGGGCTGCGTGGTGGGGGTAGTTCTGGGTTCCAGCGCTCACAGTGATTCACCTGATGAGGAAGTGCTGTGGTAGGTGTGCTGCGCAGGGAGCCTGAGGTCTGTGCCATTGGCTCTCGCATAATGCTCCTTAGCACATCGCTTTTATTAGCACTGGCACCGCGTTTTAACGCGGCTTGTGCTGGAGTGGCTAACAGGTGTGTGTGGGTGTCCTGCGCAGAAGCCATGTAGTCCACACAGTGCCACTGGGTAGGAACCTGAGGATGTGGAAATTGTAGTTACGAGTGGTGAGTAGGGGTGGTTCAGAAATGTGCTGCAGGACTGATCGATAGGCAGACACGTGTCTAAATGGTATTAGGCAACTCTGCCGCTAGAAAAAAACCCCCACCACCTTGCTGTGTCTGTCAGCCAGATGATGTGAACAGGGCAAGTTTGTTTAAAGCAGTGTTTCTATTGGCTTTTTGAGTCAAGTACATGAAAGTTGTCCTTGTTCCAATTTCACGTGGCTCGGGAAGAGACAGAAGAAAAAACAGGAGGGGGGATGGCCTGGGAAATGTTGGCAAACACAAAGGCTTGTCTTGCACTGTTGGTGCTTTTTGGGTTTAGCTGATGCTGGAGTTAGCGGTGTCAGCTGCCTTCCTATTAGCTTTATTTCAGTTGTGTTCTCTCTGCAATACAACAAAAGGTGTTGGTTGTGTTGGAAGATGCCAGTGTCCCGGGAGACTGCAGACGAGCCTCGAGCAATGAACTGGCAGTGCCTTTTCGATCTGCTCTCCTGACATCAGTGGTAAAATTATGCTGTGTCTTCACCTGTCCTAATAGGGTCCCCAGAATTGTAGTGCTGGGGTCCTCATTGGTGGGAGCTTGTCTACTCTTTTCTGTCGTTAAGCATGGGTGGTACACTTCAGAAATGTTTTGTGACATGTTGCTTTGGTTTTCCAAACGGGATTTCAGTAAAGTCCTTGGGTTGTATCAGTAGGCCTTTTGTTTAGAATAGTTCAAGTTTGGTTTTAGCTCCTGCTGATTTCTTAGAACAAGGCCAGGCTGGCTTCTTGTTATTTCCTGTGAAATGCTCTGCTAAAAAAACAGTGTTGCAGTAGTATGTAGCATCTTTGGCCTAAGACCCTGAGCACATAGTGCTATAGGCCACTTGAAAGTGGTTCACAGCCCAAATAAAACTGTATTGTTCTAACTGGCTGCTAGCATGGTCTTTTGGGAGCAATTCTACTTGGCAGTGCTACTGTAGAGCTAGCTCTGAAATCCATGGGGCAAAATTCTGTTGTGGAGTAAGCATCTGGTGGTACTTAGCGATTTCCTACAGCTTGAATACCTTATTTAAAGTAGGAGCCAATATGATGGACCTCCCCATGGCAACTGAAGAGCTTCAGCTGTTCAGGTGCCCTAGGTTTTCATGCTGTCGGCAGCAGAGCTCTTCACAACTGCTGTTTCTAATCGCACTCCAAATGAACAAGCCACATTGTAAACCTGTAAAAGTTGCCGATGTAATTGCTATGACTTTCACTGCGTCGAAGTGCACAGTGCTGTGATAAATGCATTGATTAACCAGCAGTAGAATCCGCCTTCAGCTGCGCAACAAATCCTACCTGTGTGAAGGTTGGTTAAGATCTTGAAGGTAAAAAGAAGAAGAGTTGAGTGTGTACGCTGGAACAGAATTGGAAAGGTAGACTAGCTGGTTCTAGATGTGAGGATAATGGTGATTCATATAAATCATTAATTTGCCATATCTTTCAGTTTTTCCATAGGGTTTGAGCACTGATCTTCTTTTGATTTTGATACTTAGAGTGTATTAATAGAGTTGTACTCTAGCAGGTTTTTTAAAAATCGTGCGTTAATTGTCACTTAAGTTCCTATTTGCTAACTCATTGGATCTGTTTGTTCTGTGTCATGTTAGATGAGGCTTTTCACTGAACAGTTTACGATTACATTTCTTGTAATCTTGGAATTTCTTCTTAGCTTTGCCGCAATGAGGATAAAACATGCCTGGAAAATAAAAATTACCTTTTCTGATGAGTTAACTGGAGAGGGGCAGTCATATCCTAAGCTAAGTTCACCAGGGTTATAATTAACTAATGGAAATTGTATCACTTTTAGGATACCTCTATCTATAGGGATCTTTTTTGGAAAAAAGTTCCAAATGTTCCTGTGAGCTCTAGACTTGCTTCTGTATTGCTATATAGAAAATTTATTGTGAACTTTCTCAATTTTATACCTTTCCTGTTCTTCTGTTCCAGGCTGTAAGGACATTCTGTGTTACTGAAGGAAGGTGCTCCTATTTGTGTAGTGACTTATGATGTCAAGAACTGTATCGTCCTGGATCTTAAGCTCAGCAAGAAACAGCATTGTTTTACGAGGAAAAGGACGTTTGTACTCCGTCTGTATCCCAAACAGAAACGAGATAAAATGGAAGCTTGTTTTCTCCAAAACACGTCCCTGCCCTGCTGGGAGCTGCAGCTCAGACAATATTTTCTCCTTAAAAAAAGCATTCCGACACACTTCCACCGAAGAAGAACAGTTCTCTTTCCAGTTGTCTCCATCACAAATCAATGAAATACTCAGAGCAGGTGAATTATCCCATAAAATACTGGATTTGAATGGTAAAAATGCAAATTCTGTGTTGAGGTTTGAAAGTAGCCAGCTGGCATCCAACACCCCTATTGAAGACCGCAGAAGCGCAGCCACTTGCTTGCAGACCAAAGGGATGATGTTTGGTGTCTTCGATGGCCACGCCGGTTCTGCGTGTGCTCAGGCAGTAAGCGAGAGGCTGCTTCATTACATAGCGGTTTCTCTCATGTCTCGGCAAACCTTGGAAGAGATCGAGCTTGCTGTGGAGTGCATGAAACCAGTTCTGCCTATTCTGCAGTGGCACAAGCATCCAAACGATGTAGAGTATCGAGAAATAACTTCACAGTATTTTGAAAGCCTCCGGGTTTACTGGCAGCATTTACTGGACCTAGACGCTGAGCTAGGATTTAGTTTAGAAGAAGCCTTGATATGTGCATTCAAAAGGTTGGACTCGGACATGTCACTGGAAGTTCAGGCTCCCCAGGAAAACGAGCTGATGAGAAATATCGCCCTTCAAGTAGCTTTTTCTGGTGCAACAGCCTGCGTAGCCCACATTGACGGTGTTCACTTACATGTTGCGAATACTGGTGATTGCAGAGCGGTTTTAGGGGTTCATGAAGAAGATGGAACATGGTCTACTCTCCCTCTAACCCGAGACCACAATGCCTTCGATGAATTTGAAATTAGAAGACTGAAGAGAGAACACCCTAGATCTGAGGAGAAAACCCTATTTGTGAATGACAGATTACTGGGGATTCTCATGCCCACCAGAGCTTTTGGAGACGTGCAATTGAAATGGAGTAAAGAATTGCAGCACAGTGTTCTCGAGAATAGCTGCGATGTTGAGGGTTTAAATATTTACCAGTACGTTCCTCCAAACTACCATACACCCCCTTATTTAACTGCAGAGCCTGAAGTCACATACCACAAATTAAGAAGCAAGGATAAGTTTCTGGTTATTGCTTCGGATGGACTGTGGGAGTTGCTGAGTAATGAGAAGGTTGTACAACTTGTGGCTGCACACCTTACAGAGCTTAACGTGCAGAAACCACAGCTGGCTTTTGAGAAACCAGTTAATTTGGGCTATATGCACAGCTTGTTACTTCAGAGGAAGAACAGAGGCGTTGCCTCCCTTGACCGGAACGTAGCTACTCATTTAATAAGGCATGCAATTGGAAGTAACGAGTATGGGGAGGTGGACCAAGAGAAACTTGCTGCAATGCTGACGCTGCCTGAAGACCTTGCAAGAATGTACCGAGATGATATCACAGTTACTGTGGTGTATTTCAATTCAGAAGCAATTGAAAATTACCACAGAAACAATGAATAGCGACTTGCACTGCTGCTGTTCTGTACCACTACCCAACTTTGATACCGAAACCATTACTGTTTTTCTCTCATAGTCAAGCTGTTACCAATGTTATGGTCTGGAAGTTCCTAAATCTTTTTGTTACTTACTAGTCTTGAAAATAACTTTCTAGAAGTGAGTTTGGTGAACGTTCCCTGGGTTTCCAGGTCTGTACACACTGAAGAAAAACGTTTTGATAGAACTTCACTGAAATGTAACTGAACTAAAAATTGCTGACCCAGTTCTGATTCCATGGGAACCACTTGTAAAACTTTCCAAATGAACAAACGAGACAAATTTCACTGAGACTGGTACAATTTAATAGAGAGAGGGATAATACCTGTAGCTGCATGGCGTGTAAGAAAGGCTCCGCTCCTGTGGAAAACGAGTAGCATCCTATTGAAGCACTGTAATTGAACTAAATAAATAACTACCAAACCTTTATTTGATGTAACAGTGTCAGCTACTTTAATGATTTGCCTTGTGTATGTGAAGACAACACTAAAGAAGGCTGTTCAAAGAGCCCTGAGGCTGTCAGACATTTTTTTCCTAATTCTTTTTTTTTAAGCTAGGAAACAAAATCGTGTTTTCTTCTGCAGTTATTTTGAAGTGTAAATGCACATTCTCTTAGCTCTGTGTGTGGGCTTGTGTGACAACTTACAGCTCAAACACACACGAGGCACTTCATGATTCCCTGTTTAGGATTTAACAGTACTAGACTTAAGCACGTGTCTAACTTGCTTAAAGAATATACCCTTTTATTAAGTATTGATCTATAGAGTGCTGCACATCAAATCCTCCAACTGTAACTTCAATGAAGTTTGACAGATCTGGAAGTTCAAAAATTCACCTGAATGCAAATATAGCAAAAGAGAGCGCACCTGTCTCTTCAGATTAAATGTGGAAGAGAGGAATAATCGTGCTGTTATTTCCCCAAAATATGTTTAATCTTTATTTTACTTTTATTTGTGCCTTTGAACATCAGCTTTTTCCTCATAGGTGCAGAGTTATTTTCTCTAATGAATGTATGTTTTAATCTCTGAGCATATACTTCTGTGTATTTTACAATGGTTTTCTTTCATACTGTGCTTTCTAGAGTGCCAATCCTTGCTTGCAAGTTAGCTGTATTTTCTTAAATTTCACGTATGGTGTTCTCTAGTGAGTCTTTTCCTTGTTTACGTACAGCAGTTACTGTTGCCCATAAGAATGTGTGTACTGGGAATACAGGGCTGTTTACTGCTGTTGCTACTGAGTAAGAACTCGTGTGGGTGCAGCAGAGCAGATAAAAATACTGCTTTTTTTTCTGAGCTTCACTTAAAAGCGTTATCCTTCTGCAGTTTAGCAGATGAAAAGGTACTTAAATTTTTCTCAAGATCTTAAGTAGATGAGATCTTGGGGCATAAACCAGCAGCAGTTGTGGATTTGGGGCTTTTTGTATACAGTTCCTCCAGATGAAAATTCTCAGTGCTTTTTGGCCATATAAGTAATCTGTTTTGAAGATTGATTAAAAGGAAACTAAAAGTGTCTAAAAAAATGTTCATGCTTTTGACTCTTCAGGATTGACCTGTAACTCAGTGCTACAATTGCGATCACTGAATGTATCCTGAAAAAAAGCTCTATTCTGGCAAACCAATTTACCCTTAAGTTTTGTGTTGTTTTTTTTAAATCTAGTACATATTGGAGTACATCCAGCAATTCAGCCTGGAGGCGGGTAGCCTGCTTTTTCCCATAAAATGAGCAGGTCTGTTCCCCTTGATATCAACGGAACAGGATGGGCCCAAGAAATCTGGCACTTAGATGTTGGTGTCAGGGACCGCAGGAAGATTTGAGGTACGTGCCAGATGTTACAGAGGTTGCTGAAATTCTGGTTGCTTGGGTCCAGCTTACTTTAAAGTGTGCCCGCGTCCTTGAGGCTGGTGCTGTGGAGAGAGATTTTGTCTGCCAGGAGAAGGCAGAGCGGGAAGGTCAGGCCCTGTGTTCACCTCGGGAGGGTCTGCTGTACGAGAGGGCGCCTGGGCGAGGAGGGGAGAGAGCTCTCCAGCAGCATTCCTGAACCTCTGGGCTTTGGGACCTGTTTCCATTTCCTCTTATAAATCCTTTTGTGCCACTAGTTACATGCTTCGCTGCTTGAAATTTAGACCAAAGGAGTAAAAATGCATTTCGAGACTACCTCTTAATAGAGAAATCACTTAACAGCGTTGCTAGAGGACCACAGGAGCTAAACTGTATTACAGCTGATGTGCAGTGTTACATTTTTTATGAAGATAATCTAGAAAACTTTTGATGTAGAGCAAACCTGCAACTACAAAAGTAATGTAGCCAACCAGCTAGTATGTAGTCATAAAATAAAAATAAGCTGTTCTGCTCTTTTCCCCACCCAGTGGTGAAATCTAGGTCGTCTTCTGAAAGAGTTACTGTGGCACTATGTCATCTAAGCGTTACTCCAGGATGCCTTATTGTACGTAGGTTGTTGCAAATTGATAATGATTGTTTTGGAGAACGCGTTGGACAGCAAGAAAGGTACTATTTCCAATTTCATGTTAGTTTTGCTCAGTTTAACATGCAACACTATAATTATCCTACAGTGGAAAAGGATAACATTAAACTAGTTGGAGGTTTGGGGGTTTTTGTTGTTTTTTTTTTAAATGGAAATCGTGGATTAAACTGTATGCTCCCTGGAATTTGTTGCAGGCCAATGAAAGCAACCTATCCATACTTGTGGTAAGGAAAATAACGATTCTACCCGTTGAACTGCATCAGACATTTTAATCTCTAACTGCAAACACAGCTAGTAGGCATTAATAGATGTAGTATTTTGTGACTTGGAGAATCAACAATGTTTAAATGAGCGAACTAAATGTGTTAATCTGCTCCTGCAAGCACAGCGATGTGAAGGCTTGATAGCACGTTTAGGTGCGAGTCCTGCAATATTGGAAATAGAGAATGGTTTGCGTTGGAAGGGGCCTTAAAGATGTTGGAACGAGCATCTTTGCAGAGAGTCTGTTTGGTTTAGGTTAGATGGTTCTGCTTGGCATTTGTTTTTATTTCCATAACAGTCCAGAGAAGCAACAGTCAAAACCTGTCTCTCAAAATGTGGTATTACGGGTATTATGACATCTGAGGTTAAGCACTGATGTAAATACTAGAAAAAAAAATATTATTTTCTTCCCTAAAACTTAAACCTTGTGTTGAAATACAACTTTGTCACTTTGGTTTTTTTTTTTTCTCTAGAACTGTTATTACATGTTCCTAAATTATGATGCTTATTTATATTATTTATATTTAATTGTTCAGGCCTCCATAATGTATTTGGAGTTTTGGGGAGGTCCTTTTTTTTTTTTTATTTTACTTTGGTAACTTCTTTGTAAATAGTGAGGAGGATTACTGGTTTTGTAAGTAAAAATATTAATTTCACACTTAAAACTAATTTTTATTAAATGGGTGAAAGACTTAATGTCTGGCACGGGCATTCCTTCAGCTGAACGCTCACGTGAGAAGATCCCAGATTCCAGGTCAGAGAGTGTGAATGTTCGAGCTGGGGTAAAAGTAAGTAGTTTGAGTCGGCGTTGGGAGTTTGCTTACGTGTTTGTAGCTCTGTGGTTTTCCCAGAATGGAAATAGTTGTTAATACATAAGAGTAAGGACACCTTGATACTATCGAGGCTCCACTGAGTGAACCGGTCAGCAGAGGGAGCACGGGTTCATTGGCCAAAATACCCACATTGGGCTTTAGTTAGTTTGACAATCTACATAAACGTATTTTAACTTTGATCGGGTCAAATGGACATGTGTGTTCATCAGCAGTTAAAATATCGTAACATTCACATGAAGCGTGTACTGTAATAATTGTCTTAAAATACGCAAAAATCCCTACAAATAAAACATCTATCGAAACACTGATAAAATGCTTGAATTACAGCAGACCAGTAGCAAGGCAAGTGTTCAGGTGCTTAGTCTTTGAGGATTACCTTAATTTCCATTAATTCCCAGTGTTTGTCTTTTTAGGCACAGTAAAGAGAAAATAAAATGATTTGGGACTGATTTTTTCTTTCTTTTTTTTTTTTTTTTTCTTCCAAAAGAAGATATTTTCCTAAACTTTGAGGAAGGGTTTTTTTGGTATTGTTTTAGTCGAAGAGAGGTTGTCTGTTCAGAGCTGTAGTTGTTCTGAGAACTGAAAGTGGAACTGTGCGCGTTGTGTGGTTTTGTCAGGGATCAGTTGGTCGGTTGGTGGTGTCTGCTCTTTACTCCCGCAGGCTTAGTGCTTCAGTAGGAAGGTAAGGATCCAAGGCGCGTGTTTCTCTTGGGGTTATCTTTGTATCTATTGTGGAGAGGTAACCTTCAAAGAAGTAGCATTGTCAAATAAAACACTTCAAATTTTACTAAATCTTTGTCTTTATCCTGAAGAACCAGTTCACACTGCTACTGTCGGATCTCTCCAGTTGTCAGTCAGGTAAGAACTGGTCTTATTCTTACTGCGTTAGTTAATTGCTGCTCAGAGACTTTAAGCCTGTTGGCTGGTACCATGCTAGCAAGCCGTGGGGTGTCTCTGAGTTTGGCTTCTTTGAGTCTGTGCCGTCAGAGGCACTCAGAATGGTTTGACTGAAGATCTTTAATATCTTGAAGGAAAAAGATGAACGGGAGACCAGCAGTTGTGGAAACGAAGCAGAATTATGGTTCTGTTTGGGTTAAGCAAACTGAACTGGGCACTTCTCATTTCTTAAGGAGAAAAAAAGTACCTTTTTTGCCTTCTGGTGAGCTTTTTTGAATTAGAAACAATGTGGAGGGGAAAAATGCGGTCAATGAGCAATGCGTAAAAGGTTACTGGAACCCTAGGGAGCAGATAATTGGGTCACAAAGCACACTTCTCATGCCTCCCTGCAGAAATTGTGGAGCCAATCCCATCGGGATTTGTTCCAGAGTGGGTTTGATCGCACAGGGACCTGTTTTAGAGTGGGTTGGGTAGTTCAGACTCTGACTTCGTGCTTCTCTCAAATCAGCCAAAGGATGCTGGCTGGGGAAATGGTTCTCCCTGGCTGAAGGCCACTGTCAGGCATTAGAAGGCAGCAGGTCACTGTCAGCTCGGGGAGTTCCGAGCTCTGGTGGTGGAGCCTTTGACATGCTCTTGTCTATTTTTGTTCATCGTGCTTTGCTCTGTGCTCTCCGAAACAGTCTCTGTTGCTTTGAGGTGGGTCTGACACCACTGCTTTGTGCTCCACAGTTCTGTGGGGCTTTTCTTAACAAAAAGGGTTGCAACTTCAGTGTGTCACTGAATAATCAATCTTTGGTTTCGTGCCTGCAGAACCGAGGCTGGCCAGAAGATGTCATAATGAGCGTTGCAAAAGGAGAGCTGTATTATGACTTCATTCCCTTCGGTATCATGTACGTGTTCTTAGCAGAAATTCCAGGTGCTGTTGAAAAATGGAGACACACGCACACACCCCCCCCACCCCCATCCCCGATCACCTACATGTCTTAAAAATTCTGTGTGATTTATTAGTACTTCCAGTTTACGAACTGGGTAATCTGAGCAGGAGTTGGATTAACTTCAATTCTTTGCCAAAACCAAGTTTTGATGGCACAAGTACCTGAAGTGGTTAAGCTTTGGAGAAAACAGTCTCCTTGTCCTGGCATTGCTGGGTACAAGAACACAAAAGGGAAGCCAAGAGGCACCTGTCTTGAGGAGCCTTCAATCAAAGAAGAAAAGGTGCTTCCTAAGATGAAGAAACCTTCACTCCGACGTTATCCGTGTCTAGTGTCTAGCTCCTGGTGTCGTGCAGCTCAGAAGCTGCTGGTGGCCACAGCTGCTCCAAGGCTACGCTGTGGTTTAGGTTGTCAGTTTTGCTTGGACAAATTTTTACTCTGGAAATGACATTGAAAAGCTCCTGGAGGATTTTGCTGCTGTTCAGTCTAGATGTTCACGGAGACGTCTTGGTTCGACCTTGTTGTCAGCTGGGATTCTTGAGTAAGATGGGGGTTTGAGAAATAGATTGGTGTTTGGTTTGTTTAGTGGTGGAGGTTTTCTGGCCCCTCTCCCCCCGCCTTATTTTTCCCCTTTATCTGCAGTTCTTTCTTCTGGGCACAGTTGCCTGCAGTAGGTGCAGCTTATCAAAACTTGCATCTCTTACATATTCTTGCTGTTGCTCTTTCCACCCCCCACCTCTCTCTCTCTTCTATTCCCGCTACTCCATGGTGTTTCATTTTCTGTTTACTGTTCTGGGCAACTACTTCAAGAAAAAGGGGTACCGTTGCATTTTTTAGAGCAGTATGAGGAGGGAGAGGTGGCTTTCTCCCGCGCGCAGCAGGTGAGGGACCTCTAGAGCGCGCCAGGAGGTGCTTTCAGCCAGGGCCTGTGCAAGGGATCCTACCAGCAGTTACAGAAAAGCTTTTTCAACTGTTTGCTGCTGTTGCAGCAGCACAGGGCAGCACAGCAAATATCAAAGATCTGAAGTTCCGCCTGATAAAGAGTAATTGTTTTGTTGTCTATGTTATCACAGATAAAAGTAACACATCCTCTAGTAGACCAGCTTTACCTTCTGTTTGATCCCAGACTTCAGCCTGTTGGAGTCTCTGTTTCTAACCACTTGCCGTGAAAGTGAAGTACTCGGACAATTCTGGCAACTCAACTGGAAGAGTAACGCGAAGGGCGGTCATGGGGCAGAATGAAGCCGCGGTGTTTGGGCTACGGAGCTGATCCCCCATGGACGTGCTCCCCGCATGGACTTGGGTCAGGGTCTGGTCTCAAACCCATTTGATGTATCTACTAATCGGATCTTTGCCGTGCTCTCACTGTTAAAAGTGAAATCTAGTCATTTGGCTAGGTTTTTGGAGAAACTGGGTCATGATTAAAGTCTTCCAGGGTTGGGGCTTCTGTTGCATCATCTTACTTTAAACGAAACAGAATAGTCACCTCTCGCTGTTTGCAAGCATATGTAAAGCAAATAAAAGCTGTGCGTCCATCCCTGATTCCGATGTTGCCGTGCATTAAGGAACTTACTGTTTGCCGGTGATTTCCTTCGCTGTGGTACCCCTGTGAATTCCTAAGGCATGCACCCAGGACCTTCCTCTCACTTGCAGAGCTGTGCTTATGAATAAGAGATAATTGCTGTATTTTTTTCTAAACTATGATAATAGTAGAGAGTAAATTCCCTAACCACCCTGATCCTTTTTCAAAAAATGTGCCTAACGCTGCTGAAAAGGTTAGTTATTTTTATTATGACTGTGTTTGAAGTAATCCCCAGGTCTTTGAGATCTTTGGCTGTGGTAGAACAGGCCGCACCAGTCTGCAGCCTGAGGGTTCCTCTGGTGCCATTGTGCAGAGGAGAGCGTAGAACTCTGTAAAAACCGTAAAACCGATGCGACATCGCTGCACTTTTACAGCTGTGTGACAGAAAGAAAAGGGGATTCAATTTCATTTTGAATGAAATTTCTGTGTGGTTTTCCAGGCATCTGACGTGAAGTAGGCCTACTCGGTTATCTTCATTTCCTTTTCTGGAGTGCTAGTTAATTTTTTACATGTGTGTTTTGGTTTGGGTTTTTTCTTTTTTCCAGTCAGGCCTTCAGAGGCGTTCTAGTGTCATTTTCAGTGAATGCTAGTAATAAATATTTCTATCTGATTCACCTGCCAACTCATCTTTTATTCATCTGGCTGATGAAAACAATCTCCCATGAAACTTCTGTTGCTGAAAGAGTTCAAAAACTTTCCCATTACAGACGTAATGGATCGTTTTTCACCTTAGTGCAAGAATTTTCTATCGCTTTGTTACACATTTTTGAAGAAGTTAGGAATTGTAAAGTTCTGACCTTTAATTAGGGCAACAGAAATAATGCAACCCAGGAAGAGTAGCAAGAGGTGAACCTGCACTTACTTTATGTTCTTATTGCGAAAGAGTTTTTCTATACTTTGTATACTAGATGAACCCCTTGGCCCCTTCAAGAGCTTTCCTGTGAAGGCAGAGGCATGACTGCGTGTTCCTGACACGTTCCTTAGGAAGATGTCAGAGTCTGGCTCTGGTTTTCAGGATGGTGTTGAATTAGAACGGAAGATGCCAGTGATGGAGCATTGCCCCTGAAGTCAGACCTCTTGAGGCATCCGTCAATAGGATCGATATCCTCTGAGTGTGGCAGTGGGTGAAACCGGTACTGTAGGAAAGAAACAAACGTCCACCTCTAAAAAATCACAGGATTTTGGATTCCCCGGCCTGGAGTAGAACATGCACTGTCGTGCTCTCCCTTGAGATCACGCATGATTTCACTGCTGAGATGTCCTGGGACCCAGGCCAGAGCCAATTGACCTCACCTTGGAAAACTTGGAAGGAGTAAGAGTGTGAAAGTCCTGGATGTGTGCGTTCTGACTGCAAAAGAGACGTAGTTCTAGGCGTGCAATACCCACCACTCTGATGGCTACAGGTCGATGTTCTTACGGCCGTGCAGCAGTATGATAGCTATTGGCTGATGGGAGTGATTTTTTTGTTTATTGCTGACCAGTTCTTGAACTTTGCTTTTTATTTTTGTAACAGAAATAGCTTAGATCAATAACCTATTAATAACCTATTCAAGCCCAAAGTTCTCTTCATCCTCGCCCTCCAAACAAGAGATATTTCCATTGTTCATTATTACGTGCCGCTTCCATTTCAACCCTGAACTCATAAATCATAAATGAGCTTGAAGTATTCATTTCCCTCTTTCAGCACTACCTTTATCTGGTATTTGCTGACATGGCTCATTATAACTTATTTTTGAGCACAGTCAGACCTTGTTTTCTGAACAGATGAATTCATTGTTGGAAAGGACTCTATAAATAGAATTCAGGGGCCATCAAAATGAGAAATTCTAGCTCATTAGGATCTCAGCTGGAACAATGTGATCTGATATACAGAGGTTTCGAGCTGATGAAATGAAAGCAAAGACTTAGCTAATTGGTTCTAAACCTTTAAATTACGAATGGGCTATTTTTGTATTACTGTTAAGGGTGATAGAAACCATCTGGAAGAGAGACTGAAGGCAGCATTTATGGGAAGGAGAGAAAGGAGAAAAACCTAGTGCAGTTAATATTAAGGAAAGTAGGTGAAGTGTAGACAGTGGGATAAACAAATGGCTTTCGGTATCTTCTGGTGTTCTGAGCTATCCTCTTCAGGTGAGGCTTGCATAAAATTAAAATCTTCTTAACCTCTGCCTGTCTTCCTCCTGTGTAAGAGGCAGATATGTCTCCTCTAGCAACACTTGGTGCTGAAGTGGTGAAGTAAATTTATGGATATGTGACTCTCTTTCAGTATCTCAAGTAGGATTACTAATGGAAAATGCATGAATCCTCCAAACTATCTAGTCTCGCAGAGGACTAAGGCATACTGCATCAGCCCAGAAATATGTCCGCTGGGAATAACTGCGCGCACGTCCTGCTCCGAATGAGTCTCTGGCGCACGGTGCCTTCCAGGAGTTGGAACTGGGGTGTTGGAGCTGCGGGAAGACGTTGCCCTAATCCTTCCCTTGGTGGCAGGCTTCAAACATGGTCAGATGCCAAACCAAGTCAGTTAGCTTTATTATGATGAAATAGCGTCCTAGCTGAAGTCTTTACTTCCTCTCTCCTTACTGAGAAACAAAGCGTACTGGGCAGGGTGAAGACCCGGTAGGCTTGAGGTTACTCAGTACGTAACTGAGGAGGAGCTGTAGGCCATTTTTCTCAGATACGTACATTTGCTATTTAAGAATTACATTATCTCACTGTTTTCTACTGTCCTCCCAGGTCATCATCTAAACTTTAGCTTTTCTCCTGCTTACTGAAGCCAGGTGAGTCCATGTGTTGCCTCTAGAACCAACAGTTTCCAGGAGAAACTGATGACATGATTTTTCTTATAACTTATATATTTAAAATTATTGTGCGTTAATTAAGGGGCCTATGAAATATGAGCGAGATAAGAACTATTTGTGACTGTTAGGGCAGTGTGCAGCTTGGAGACCCTTGTCGTGGTTGTCCTGCTCTCCCCTAGGGGCCATGGACGAGAAAGTACGTACACTGTAAATACCTGAAAAGGAATAAAGGGTAGAAAGGGAAACCGGTGAAGAGGTGAGGAAATTTGCTGAGGTGGGATCACCTTAGGAGCAGATAAAATCCGGGAATCCCGATAGCATGCTGTCCCCTGCTGCTGGGTCACAGCTCGGACTCTGTCGTGTGGCACAGACAGCCCTTGTGGAAGTCCCGCTCCTCTTCCCAAGTGTGGAATAGTGAAATGTCTTTGGCATCAGGTGTTTTCTTGTTCATATCCAGAACCGCAAAATTAATCTAGTTATGCTGAGAATTCAGTCTTTTGCGAGGACCATTTAAAGAGGTACTTTTAACTTTGAAAAATTTTATTGGCTACAAGTCCTATTTGGAAATAAACCAACATGTAACATTTGTATGGGAAAGATTAAGAAGACTTTGCAGTACCGCGTTAAGAAAAGCAGCGTGATAATGGCAAGACAGGTGGTTGATTTTCCCAGCTGTTTTTTTCACACCTTTTGGGCGCTCAGGGTGATTGCTGAGCTTACAGAAAGAACTGCAAGTGTTGTTGCAGACTCACTCATACAAACCTAACGGGAGGGACAGAGGAGGTACCTGAAATTCCAGTTGGATTTAGTGTTTGTGACTTGCCAAGCTGCCTTCTCTTACACGCTGCAGGTTTTCTTAGAGAAACATGAAGCATTGTCTGTCTCAGCATTAAGAAAAAAAAGAATTGTGAAGTCATGTTCTTATTCTGTTTAACCTTAATTCAAATGACAAGAAGAATGAATGCATTAATCTCTTCTTGTGCCTGTCATTTCTATTGTTAATACACGTAACTTCAAAGTGATGTCTGTCTTTCTGCTTCTGTTTTTTGACACTTATTTTAAAAATAATTCTTTCACTTCCCTAAACCAGGAAATTTCTGTTGTAGCTGTCTAGATATGTTTCTTTGACTAAGCATTTTATGTCAAAATTAGTGCTGTTAAAATAGATTACTAGTGCATTCAGAAGTCAGAAGGAGAAAAACTAATGCTCAAAGATCACTGTATCCTCCTTTAATTGTGTCTTATTACCATTTTCTGTCCCTTCTCCAAAAACTAAAAAAAAACCCCAAGAAGCTCCATGAAAGCAAATCCTCCCCTCTCCAAACCCAGCCAGTATGAACGGGCAGCCTATTTAAGCTGATTTTTTTGGTGTTTGTGAAGCTCAGAGGACTGGGAGACTGCAGCGAAAGCCAGCGTAGTTCCAAATACCCGGGTCGTGTTCGGCTGACTTGCTGTGTGTGTCGTGTCCCAGCTGAAAGCACAAACTCCCTTTTTAAAATCTATTTCAATTTTGGATTGGATTTCAATTTTAGATTAGATTTAGATTGGATTAGATCAATTTTAGATTGGATCTTAATTACGCTAGGGGTAGTGTAAGCCAGGACTCATTACGGAGAACTAAGTAACAGAAAATTATGCGCTGACCTGAAAAATAATTTGCTATGCTCATTTAAAAATCACTGAAGTATTTCCCGCATGCTTGGATGTTTCCTTTGGTCTCTGTGGGTTTGTAAACCTTATGGTCCTTCTTGCAAAGGATGTGTAGATTTACATCGTATCTGATGCTTATGAAAGCATGAGGTTAAAAATAAGGCATTGCCTCAATTTTTTAGGCGTATGCAGTAGGTACCCGTTTTGCTGAGGCTTGTCCTTATGTGAGGCAAGGATGTATTTGATACAGTGGGAAAAGAACAGTGGCAAAGTACAGAACATCAGCAAGCAGTGCTAAACTGGGATTGTTCAGTGTGAAAGTCTTAATGGTGTATCTTGCCTTCTTATGTTGGTGGATTAAATACGGTAATATTTATATATATTATTTATATATTAAATATGTTTTAAGGATGTTAATATTATTATTATATCTCCTGTGTCGCTGTCTGTACTCGAAGTTGCCCATCCCCACTGCTTCGCTAGCCAGCTCCATCTGTAGCTGTTGACCTGCCTTGTTACTCGTCAGCAGCCAATAGAGCGTGTTACCAGCTGACTCCTACCGCCTTTAGTTGGGTACTGATGGATGAGCGAGTTGTTTCACATAAAATAAGACACTGCTTATAAATGCTGTTGTGTTAAACTTTTGCTCTGTGGCAATGCCTTGTTAAGAGTCTGGTGTTGCGTCGTCTGGGTGAGAGCACGGTGCGTTCCCGACATCCCACAAGGAGGACAGTGTCCCCGGGATTCCGATGGTTTCCAGTTCCAAGCCTGGATTCCCAAGCCGTACCAAAACACCTTTGGTGCACATCAGACAAGTACCGAGGTCAGGTCACCGAACCAAAACTCCAGTTATTTCTTAACCATCCCTGGGCGTGCAATTGTTAACACAGACAAAGCTAGGCAGCCAAGTTTAAGAAGCCGTTATATTTCATATTCTTAAATCTTTTAAAAGATGATGATTCACAACCTTTATTCATTAATGGGCGTCTGATTCATCGCTGCTTATAGTGGAAATAGATTTTTATATTGCAGTATAATTGTTCATACTGCTTTATAAAGACTGTGCAATTATTTCTATTATTGATGTCTATTTGCAGGATTTATAGCTTGTCTGGAAAACCTACAACCCGCCAAGCTCCAGCATTAGAGCAGTCTCTACCTGGAAGTGATTTAAAGTGGTCATTTTTAATTTATGAAAAGGTTTTTCTTTTAAAAAAAGTTTCAAAGCATTGACAGCCTTTTCAGTAGCATATAGAACTCTAATTTTCACTTGAAAAATGCAATAATTTTCTGTTAGTTTAGCTAAACTGAAGTGTTTCTTAGTCACGTGTTTCACAGTCTCATACACTCTGATCTTCACAGGATAAAAATCGGAATGTTTGGAGGTAATGAACAAAATACGACAGGGAAATAAACCCTGCATTTTATTTTTTTTTTTCCCCTCAGGGAAGGGATGAAAAAACCTTAATTTTCTATGAAAGGGCAATTCAGAACTTCCATTGGCGCTTTTTAAAGTTAAAACGGCTTATTCAGGAAGAGCTTAGGCGAGATGAAGTATTAATGTGTAAAGTTTCCGTGTCTCTCACTTGGCAGAGGGGTCCAGGCTGAGCCGGGGCAGTGCAGTGCCATTAGTCTCTGAGGCCGCGTTTGTTTTGCCTGACCTTGCGAAGGAGCTGGGTCCTTGTGCCAGAGCTGGGCTGGAAAGGGGCTGCTTCCTGCGCAGCAGCAGCTTGGATCGTTCCTTATTGAAAGCGTGATCTTTTGAAATCCCGGTACGAATGGTCACTAGCTAGAGGCTGACTTCTGTTAGCCATCCTGTGCTGTAGGGGTTTGATTTGTGGTTGGCTTTTGTTTTGGTTTTTTTTTTTTTGTGGGTTTTTTTGGTTGGTTGGTTGGGTTTTTTTAGTATTAATGCACATTTTACTAAACAGGCTGGGAATTGCAGGGCTGTAGCACGCTGCTGGGAGACCTGCGCTGAGTAATGGCACCAGGTTGTGGATGCTCTTTGGCATCTCAAGATTAAAGAAACTGACTCCTTTTGGGATACTTTTATTCTGAATAAGCAAAATAATAGTAAAAGCAAACCTGACATTTAGCATTTGTTATTCCCATAATTTGGTCCCAAATGCTTTGTTTAGCTTTCAGACAGCCTTTGGCGAGCAGTAGCTGTTGGTTCTCCCTTACTGCAATAGTAAATCTACTGTTGAAACCTGGGGGTGAGAGGAGCAGAGGTACTGTATTCAGAGGTGCTTGTCTTCAAGAAATGGTAAAAAAGTTCTGGTTTTGCACCCTTAGCTATGGGTGGATAGGGCTTCATCTGCACAATTTCCCTGGATTTCCAGCAAGGGAAAACAAGGAAGGAGCCCTAATGAGAATCTGTACCACAACTGTGGTTCTAGTGCATCTGTTTTTTGGTACTTATTTTTTACACTTTTATAGTCCTGACTCTGGCAATACTTTAAACTAGGTAAGCTTACCGTGGTTCCAACCCTTACCCTGCAGTTTAGAAATTTGCTAATCTACACTGCATTCACGTCTGCGGAAAAGTCTGTTTATGTCTGTTTCTGGAAAGGGAGGGCTCGTTCTCTGTGAGCTAAGGAAAGGTGAATACACACGACTGTCAGTCTAGAGAAACCCCAGGCTCTGACTGGCAGCTGGTGCGTGTATGGCACAGATGACTTGAACTATTCGGTTCCCAGTAAACCGCCTACTGACTGCTTATCTGCCTCTCGCTTGCCAAATGTTAATTACACCGATGTCTGTCTCTGTCAAGTGTATAGGTTGGGATTGTGGAGCATTTGACTCAATGCTAGATGTGTACCTTATCAGTCATCTGGCCTGCTGTCAGCGGAGTCCTCATTTCCACCCAGCACATCAAACCGGGGATAAGAAAAGCCTCCCTAAAGATTATGTGCTTGACAACTTGCATGGGATGTACTCAAACAATGATGCGCACATTTGACACCAAGGTTTTTTTAAAAAATCTTGGAAATAAACTGATAACACTTATGTTTAAAAACAACAGTCTAATATTGCTCTGTGGTCCTTATAACTGATAGCTGTTTACATCCTTCCCCTTTAAAGGCTAAATTACAAGGGGATTTCAGACATAAATTATGAATTGTCTGTAGCTCGCATAATGGCGTTCACCTTTTTTGGTGATAATTCAGGCTGAAACAAAGAGAATTCAGAATTACTCCCCTCTACCTGGCAACCTGCTGTAGACTGCAAGTATTGTGCGTTGTTCCGAGTATTCTTATTGCTTGTCTGACTCGGACTGAGTAACGTAATCATAAACCTTATGTATTTTAGATATGTAAATAGTGGTTCCAGTTAAAAACAGACAACTAAGCCAGTAGAAAAAGAATCAAGGTTTAGACCTGTTGTTCAGGGATCAGTCTGGAGAAGCTCTTATTCCATGGGGTCACTGAATCCACACACACGTGGTGTCCTTGGAGACTTAGCTTGGGTATTTATCGTGTACCAGAAAGTTCTCCACCGCAGGTTATAGCTATCGTCCTTTAAAGCGAGTATGTAAGCTGATAAGTCAATAGTAAGATGAGTCGTAGTCTGAACCTGAGTTTGTTTACAAAGTGAATTAGCACAGATTAATGGTATGAATTTAGTCAGCTAGCTGTTTTGCAGTAGCTCTATGTGTCCTCTTAAGACAGTTCTGTAACGAGAAATGGTGCAGAGCAGAATGCAGTGCCATTCCCTCAACAGTGTATATAGCGAGCTCCAGCACGGCACTGAAGGGTGACCAGCTTTGGCTCCAAAGGCAGCAAAAAGTTCCTGGGGTGCAATGCTGCTCCTTAGTTAAACAAACTCTGTTGGTGGGGCCTTTTGTAGAGCTCTGTGTTGCTGGGACTGCTCCTCTTTGGTTCCGCTCACGACTTGCTGAAGGAGGCCGGCGCCATCTTTCATTGTAAGGGGAAGGCACGGCCTCAGCTCAGAGCATCTTTGTGCCTGTGGACTGATCTTCTTTCTGAAGTGTTTGCACGCAGGAGGTAGTGCAAAATAGATAATAAACAGTATTTCCTTACCCTGGCTGAATGATCGTGCTGTAGACAGGCCTGTTAGTCGCTCCTCAGCAAACACTGTCTGCCCTACAGGAGTTTAGCAAAAGAGGCTTCTTCCACGGTAATTTTCTAACTTTCAGATTTTATAAAATTAATAAAAATGAGAGAAATCTGGTATATGACAATGCAGCTCCTGTCTGATAATGGCTGCATCTCTCTTAAGCTTTGATAATTAGTGGTATATTAGTATTTTTTCTGAGAAGTGTCAGAATTAAAAATCACTGCTGAATATCGAAGCTAAAGGAAGGGAATCTTCTCCTACCAAAACCAGCTTGTTGTTTTACTAGATATTGTTCTGTTGCCCATATTCTGGTTGACAGTCTAAGTTATGACTCTTGTTAATTTTAGTTGAGCCTGTTGTCTGTTGTTTTCCCAAGTAAAGCAGTTCTGTCAGATACACTACGACAAGATACATCATCTTCCGTGGGCTGTTCCCTGCGGTCAGACGTGACTGTGGAGACCTGAAAAAGGCAAAGAAGAAATCTGCTAAAGCACAGGGACGTACACACACAGATATACTCACATACATTGGGTATCAGCTTTTAGAAATAAAACTCGCTTTTCTCACCTTATCCAAAAAGCACAGTAACTTCTCCATCCTTTTGTTTTCTTTTGTTCTTCTCATTTTACTGTTTAGAGGAAAAGCTTTCCATGGAAGATCATAGTCCCTCTTTCAACATTTGAAATGGTCAAGCGCTAAAAGGAGAGGGAGATTATGTACAGAGGGAGCGGAACAATTTACTAGTTGGATTAATGGCCATGAATAAATTCATTAGCCTGCCTTAGGGGGGGAAGTCTGAAGGGCTGAATTTTTACTTAATGACCAGCAGATATTAACATTAGTGAACAGCTAAAATGAATAAGTCCATGAAACTCTGTATTCAGCTGTAGCAATTGCTGCCCAGGCTTTGAATCTAATCTGGTCAGATTTTCAATCCTTTCAAAGTAATTGTGAAATGAATTGCACTCGGTAGTCTTAAAAAGTATACCTTGAGTGTAGCCTGCTAAAATAGGACAAGTTGGAATCATCCTGCTTTCAGCCTTAAGCAGCCTTAACGCACGGGTATTTCGGACCACATTTATTTACAGAAGAAATAAGGTTCTATTCACAGACGTCCTGTGAAATTATCTTTTTAAATTATTTTAAATATTGGTGAAGTGTCTATAACACTGATTATTTTTTTTTCCTTGTAACTTTGTCACATAGATTGGCTGTTAAGTCAAATTGATCAGAAAAGGGAACACGAGCAAAAAACTTCAATCCAAAAAAAGCATTAAACTGAGATCTGGGGATCCATTCCAGTTTTTCTGATGATGAGCCATGGATTTGTTTCTGTTGTACTTCTTTACCTTCCCACTATTTGTCTGTCCTGAATATTTGCTCTTTGCCTGTATGGTGCCAAGTACAAGGACTAGAGACTCTCTGAGCGGTAGGCATTGGAGAATACCAGTTACCGTACCAGTAACCAGCATTGCAGCTACTAAGCCTGAAGGCAAGTTGAAAGGAAACCTTCAGTCCCATAGAACTGCAGTAGTGCTGAAATGAGACCTCATAAAACTAATCATTTCTGCCACAATTTAGAGAAGTATTTGTTGGAAATCATTGTTAGGCCACCCACAGTTTTCAATCATAAAGGAACTAGCGTAACTCTATAGGCTGATGCGTGGGTCTTTGCCAGCTGAATTCGTGGCCTCCAGCTTTGGGGATTTTCAAACCTCACTGGGTAATCTGTTACTTTTTTTAACTACCCTTGTTATAAAGAGTATTTTTGCTTATGCCTTTCCCTTGTTGCAACTTGTCACTACTGCTCTTGGTGCTTTTGTGGCATGCCTTTGAGAATAGCCTGTTGCTGTTGTCTCTATAAGCCCCGCCTTTAGGCAGGGGAAGACAACGCTTAATTCCCTTTTGGCCTTCTCTTCTCCAGGCTAAACAAACCCCATTCCCTCACCGCCTTCTCACACGCTGCATGTTCAAGCCCCCTGCCATCCCTGTGGCTCTCCACTGTACTTTCTCCAGCAGAGAGAGCTGGGACCCAAAACTGGACACGGTGTTGCAGATGTGGCCTCTTCTCCCTTTTAAAGTTGGCCTTTCAGAGTGTCTACTTGTTTCTGTCTCCCGGTACTATGTTTTCCTGGGTAAAAGTCAATTTGATAGCCTGGATAAGTATTTAGTCAGCTGCAAATGGCACTGTCGTCATGAAAATAGTAATCCTTGTTTGAAAAATCTCACCAGTGATACTAAGATTTGTAAGAATCAGAAAATAAAATCATCTTCCAGATTCTGTACTTACTGGGGTAAACTAGGTCTAATCTGGCAAACACTTCTTAAGCTTAAACTACAGAACACTTAGTAGCAATATATTTCCTTGAGATTTGGCTCTGACTACAATAGGAAATATCAGAAATAGAATTCACTAGACTGTTGACAGCAGTGACTAAATCAGGTGGTGCTGCCAGAATTTTACTATTCCGTTTTCCAGCTGTATTGAACTGATGTGAGGTAAAATAACAAGAGCTCTGCCTACACAGTAGCTTCTAGTGCTCTTTATGGCTGGTGGAGTTGTATTAGAGGTAAATTATGACTTTTAAAAAATATGTTTGGATAAGAACATCTTCAGTCTGCACTATGAATAAACAGTGAACTCTTTTCTGTTAGAGGGTGAATTTGGCATCTGCAATTATTACCACATTCTCTTATTAAAATAAAGAAATATATGTATCCTCTCCAGGTCATTAAATGAGGAAATACATCGACGTCATCCCATGGTTACATTTCACTTCTAGTTAATTCAATTCAAAATTATTCTTTTCAGTTAGCTTAAGTATCAAACCATCAGACACCGTAGAACTTCTTGAAGTGACAAGTCCTTAATACCCCAGCAACAATTTGGAAAACATGTGATAGCAGAGTCTCCGTTTTCTAGGTCAGTTGTTTCTCTAGTGAGTGCAAATATCCAGTACAATAAACGTAGTTCCCTACCTTTAAGAAAGCCCACGCGTGCTCTGACAGCACCTGAGCTGTGTGCGAGAGCAGTCATGTAGGCTAAAGATCGTGAAAGTTTCTCGAAGCCTCTGTGCCAAAAATAGCCAACGTTTGGTATCTGAAATCAAAGGGTTGCTATAAAAAGATGCCCCAAAGCCTGTGGAGTATCCATGTCATTTGTCAGGAGGGGTTATTTTTGGCCCGAGCGTTGACACTGCCACTTACAATCAAGGCAGACAGAAAGTTACTGAACCATGAGCTCCAGGAGCAACGTTGCACAAAGAGCACTGTGGCTCTCGCATGAGGAAAACCAGGGAACGCTACTGTCTGAGCGCTTTGTATCTTAGAGAAGAAATGATGATTATACAACTCAGAACTATATCGTTCTTGGTGAAGTCTTCTAAGATCCACATTTCCCAGAACAGCTCAGAGGCCCTACATGTGGTGACCCTTTCTGGAGGCCAGAAGGGCAAGATGCTGCATTGTTTATCAGTCAGCAGCGGTTGTCTAAGTGTCAGAAGACATGTTCATTACCCGGGAGCAGGGTTTGAAGGCTCTCTGCTATCACAGCCTTTTTTGACCCCCATACTTGAACTCTGGTACAGTTGGGGGTTTTTGATAGTTGAAGTAGAAAGCTGTGTTTCCAAAAAAAGTTTGTATCTGTCCACTTTTCTGGTGCTCAGTACCATTGTATTTGAGGGCTGTGCAATCTTACCCTCAAGAACCCCTGCAAATATTTTCAGGCAGCAAACCAAGGCACAGACAAGCCAATTACTTGTTCAAGGTCACGGAAGAAATCTCTGATGGAGCAGGATGTTTCCTAAGTGTGGCTGTCCTCTGCAGGCCTGCCAGCTTCTGACAAAGGGTATCCTTTGGTAGACGACTTTATTCTGACAGATAGGCTGAGTCAATTTATTTTGCTGGACCTCTGGAGTGCCGTTGTATCCAAATGCCGTCTTCTGGCCAGAAGGTGCTGCAAGTGGCAAGATGCCATGGCGGTGTGCTGGGGGAGAAGGCACGACACGGAGAAAGCAGGGTGCAGGCTGGCAGCTCGGCCGGCTCCTCTCCCTGAGCTCTGCTGCCCACCGCAAAGCGCGTGGTTGCTGCCTGCGGTCTGTGCCTGGGCAGGAAAAGCCTCTCCCTGACCTCTCATTTGCACTGGTGTAGTACCAGGTAGGATCTAGGCCTTAGTCCTTTGCCTATTAATTGAAACTAACGAATCATACAGCTTCACATTCCAATTCCTCGCTGAGGCTGAGAAAGTTGGGTAGGCCTCAGTGCACAGCAAACAGCAAAAACCAGCTGATGATGTCACAGCAAATAATTTGTATTGTATATTGTCTGTATATATTCTGCTTTCAGGAAACACAGTTGAATATAGTGTTTGCCAGTTAGTTTTATACACATTCTTGGCTTCTCAGAGGGACCTGAGTCCCCTCATTCATTTATTGAGGCTATATTCAGCTTTTGCAGATGGCAATAACTAGCTCTGCTCCTGCTCTTCTTTTTTTCCTCTTAATAAGTGTTTTTAAAAAGACACTTCCCTAAAATAAGACTTTCCCTGCTCACCATTCTTTTCAGATCCTCACAAGCCCATCAGATCACATCTTTTTCATTGGCTACAGTGTGACGTGTTATTTAATGCATCGTTTCAGGATATATAGCTTGGTCTGGCTTGGCAGCAGAATTTAAGAGCCTCCTGCGATTACATGGACTGCCTGGGAGTTCTGCAAAGATCCTCAATGGTTGGTTGTGTTCAATTTCCACCTCGGTGTTTCTGGCAAAGTTCCTACCACGCACAGACGCTTCCTACAGGATAGAGACTATGGAAAATGTCAGAAAAATGACAAGAAACAAAGTGTGGGGGGGACTTCCCTCTTTCCCACAGATTATTTGCAGTAGAGACACAGCTCCCTGGCCAAGTCTTTTCTTTCTGCAGGGTTCTGGTTCCATTTACAGCCACGCTTCTAGTGCTTCTGTTTCTCTGGGTTACATAAAATCCTTTTTAGACATGAAAAATATTTGCATCCAGTCCTTGCATATATTACTCTGTGTTTGCCTCCAGCCCTGATGTTATCATCTCTAAAATGATGTGAAAAGCTCAGTTGTTTTCCTTATGCAATGATTAAATAGACTAAAATAAATCTTAGTATTGTGAATGCAGCCTGCTTCTAGTGCAAATGTGAAGCAACTCTACCGAAGTTAGTGAATTAAATGAATTCAAAATCAATTTATTCAAAGCAAAATTAGGCTTTGAATACTGCTGACAACAAATTTTCCATTACAGGTTGGTAATACAAATCTATTTCTGCACAAACGCTGAAAAATTTAAATAAGTCTAAACCCAATACCATTAATTTGCCCCTGAATTCTTGTAAAACGAAACCCCTGCCAAGTTTCCAGGGAATGTGTTTGATAAGGACTGGGCATCCTTGTGACCTTACTAAATACTCTCCGAGTGTGGGAATATATCTTACACGCTGTGCCCAGTAAGAATAGTAACATTGCTAACTTTGTAACAGATAGCTAAAACCAGGCTACTTCACGCCTTGGGTAAATTATTCCAGTATCTAGTGGATGATGTGCGAAAACTACCGTGAGGTTTGATTTTAAAATGAAAGGGTATGAGAAGAGACCGCTCAGATGATGGCTCTTGGGTAATTAAAACTGTCTAATCTGGCTCCTTTCTGACTCTAAAGTTACTCATGAAGGTTTACGTTGCGACTGAGCCCATTAATGATGAATAGACAACTGAGGAGCTCACATCACCTTCTCTCCGTAGTTTGTTGATGGAAAAATAGCACTTCAGAGATTAAAATTCGAGTGACACGAGAAGTATAGGTGATATCGCTAAACAAAAATACCACAAAAATGCCCTTCCACATTACGTTGTGGTCTGGAAATACCACCATTTCTTCTCTTCCCTCATCCCATTTATTTTATATTTTTACTGGACAGAAGCACTCAAGAATCTGATATGGGGGTACAGAGGCCTGAACGCTGTGTTAACAATGGCAAGAGCATTATTAGTTTGTTAATCACCAGCTTCTAAATCAAGCACAAAAGGTGGTTTTGAGGGTGAGCTATTTAATTCTAGTTGTATAAACTCTGCTTTTTAACACATTAAACACACTTCATAAAATTTTACATAAGCCCAGGTTTATTGCCAATTTAACTTATTATTGAAGATAACTTTGCAGACTTTTTCTATAGGTGTATTTTACTGCTAGACTGCAAAGTTCACTACATAACAGGGCTTGGCAACTGTATAATAAACTAAAAAATATATTGAAAGAGTACAATTTGTTCTTGGATTGATTAGTTAGCCAGCAAACCAGTTAACGGAGTTTAGAGTGAACCTGCTGTCTAAAATAGACTGGGACATCCAAGTGACACAACCATGTTTTTAAAATCACTCAACATTGTGAAGTCTGACAAAATGCACTGGCATGAAAATGGTTGTTGTTGTTTATATTTTTGAATAGTTTTGACCAAAAGCTGTGTCTGTATTTGATGTTTCAGTGAAAACCTGTGATGACTCAGTGATAATAAACTTTGTATTAGAATTATGAGTCTCCTTCGTTTTCGACTAAGCTCAGCCAAATTTTCAAAATGGCTATTATCGAGTCTGACTTTCAGAAATTCCTGCTTCACACTTTAGGAGTGATAAATCATTTGAAAATTCAGAATAAGCTTTGCCAATTTGCCCATTTCAAAGCATAAGGGTACTGTAAGTTTACATGACATAAGAGTTGGGGGAAAAGAAATAGCTGCAGGTGTTTACAGTGTATTTGCACTGAAAACAGGTGTGTTCGGTGATACATGTGTTTTACTTTCATGTCTGCATGGCTCTCTTGCTATGTTGCTTTTCTTAAGGATGTTGAAGTTCTTAAATGTCACAGAAATGATTTTAAGTCCCAGCTCTATTATTTGGTATTCTCAACATGAAGATTTAAGACATCTGTAATGTTTACATCACAAACCAAACTTTCACTGAAAGTTCCTATCCCATGGGTGAATGGATAGCAAGACACTGTATTTTGTCACAATTTTGAGAGGAAATTGACATTAAAATGTTAGAATTCACATATTCTTGTCATTCACATTCCAAAACCTTCTGCCATATTTTCTAAAATACATACTCTCTCAAACATCAGAAAAATCTCACTTTTCAATCAAGTGAAGTATTAACCTTGGCTTTTCATGCTCTTTTATGCAATTACTTTTTTTTCATTTTTAAGATACAATTTATCAAAATATGTTGGCAAACAAAATAAAATGAACTGTAACTACTCTTCAGTACTATAGGGTATCTTTCCAAAATTATCCCAGCTTTTCTGTAGATATAACTGCAAGATGCACATTCTGCTAACAATGGGAATTTTAAAATATTGCTTGATATACTCCCTGGTATGCAGATATAATTTTCAACTAGAGTCTGCAGTGTTCTGGGAATCCTTGCATAATCTGGAATGTGCTATAAATAGAACATGCACTCAATGGAAGGAAAGCATGACTTATTTTGTAACTATATGCTTGCCACAGATCCAGCTCCCATCCAAAGTCAGATTGCTCTTGTCAGGGCTGCCAAGTTGTCAGTTGGGCAGAGAAAGCTCTTGCGATGTGCAAGGTGACTTTTCAGACTAAAGGGAGCAGGGGAGGAAGGAGGTTTCCCTTCTGCTGAGTAACTGGTTTCAGTCCTTTTACCACGCTGTTGATATCTTCGGTGTGAGATACTCTCCCACAGCCAGATCAGTCTCTCCATTCAAGAAGGTCTGTGATACTGTCCTGAGTTACGGTCCCTATTGGGTCCCTGGTGGTCCCAGCAGGTCTACCATCAAACAGAGCTGAACCTTTGCACGCAGAGTAATGGGGACATGATAAGTGAGCGGTTGCACATTCACCCTGTTTCTGTGGGCTTTTCACAGCTGGTGATTTGACAGGAGAGGTGGTTCACTCTCCCACAGGAAGGTGCGATGTGGAGCCCACCACAGCCCTCTTAGCCACCAGTTCCTAAGGGGAGGTGCAGCTCCCAGCAAGGAGGGCTCCATTCCTCTCCAGGCTTCTCATCCCAGTCTTGCCCTGGTGGCAGGAGCAGGGAGAGGAGGCAACAGTAATGCAAGAATCAGTGTCCGAGTCCAGATTTCTGTCTGGTTGATTGCTTGCTTCTTTACTTTTCTTTTTTATGTGCCAATGTTTGAAGGGCATTTTGGAGGAAGACGGTGGCTCTTTTTAACTTTCTTAGATCTATAATCTCATCATGTTTTGTGTATTCCTTAGGTCTGTTCTTTTGAATCTTTCTGAATCCATACGAATGACTTGCTTTTGCTGTCACTTATGGAAATCTCTGAAATACAAATCTATTTTGTGTCTTTCTACTCACCCTCTCTGTGAAAGTTGATTCCTTCTTCTCATTCTCTTCTGTGAATGCTCCTCAGTCAGGTCATCAAATAATGGCAGCAAAGTCTCCATTCCTAATAAGCTGAAGTGAAAAAAAAAGTCTTTTCTTACCTAATTTCTCAAAACCCCCAATGTATCAAAAGACCTAATCTTAAACATTGCTGAAGTATAAATCAAATTGGAGGATGATAGGGAGATGGACAAACAGAGACTCATTCCCATATCCTGGCTTTCTGAATGCGTCACTGAAATGACTGAATTTTGAAACTAAGAAAAGAGCAGAAGGTAGTGGGTTTGGGCTTCTGTCACGCTCACTGAATGAGGTAAAACGTTACTCTGTAGCTAAACCATTACTACACAGCAGCCTCCCTGGATGAGTGAAGAAGTTACGGTGAGATCACCACAGCAGGGGGAATCCTTATGAGCCTGAAATGCACTTTGCAGCTCCAGTGCACCCCTTTTCTTTCCTGCCAGGAAAGTTTTGTCTGGCTGCACCACTTGTCTGAACTATTTCTATTTTTAATAGGCCTCTTGAGTTTACTGGCAGTTGGTGTTACTGAAAGCAGACCTTATCCTACTGCACCCTATGCTTGGGTGCCTTTGGGCCCATGCCCAACCTAGGAGGGAACCTCTGCTACAACCTCCTCTGCTAAACGGCTCAGATACGAGCTGGGCTACAAGGCCATTCTGGAACAATGTTACAAGATATGTGTAAACTACAAAAATACGTTAGGAAACAGTTTCCAGACACATGGTGGCAACTGGGAGGAATTTTGGCATTTTTCACAGCTCAGTGATGTTTTAGTCACATGCAAAGAGAATCAGCCACCAATTTGAAGTGAGTCCTGTAAAAATGCCACCGCTAGAATGGAGAGCTCGTATATAAAGCACAATCTTAAGCTACTAGGAAAGAGTCATTAGAGTGCTTCACTACTATGAAGGTTTGGATGCCCCAAGGAACGTTTGTAGAGCTGTTATGAGCACTGAGCAAATGTACTGAGCCCTTCCGTTGGAACTGTCAGCCCTGTTCTTCAGACCCAGGCTGTTCAAATCAGAAAATCCTAGTGATCCTGCATTATCCCAATTGGTGTGGTCATAAAGTTAGCATAAAATATACCCTCAAACAAACGATGTTATTGGAACCTCTTATTATTCTTTTCTTACTACTTCTAGTAATTTTCTGCCATTAAAAAAAAATAATCAGATGGGAACTCTAGTCTCAGAAACTTTTCTTCTTTTTTGCTTTTAGTCAGTGACTAGGAAGATTACTCCATTTCTTACTCATTGGTATAATGCTTTGAATTTGAGCAAAAGTAACAGAGAAGAAAAATGCTAGGTATATTAAAACAGAATTTGAGGATTCAGCTGAACTTAGAAATACATAAATTGCTGAAGGGCTCTTTAATATTTTCAGTTCCCTTGGCTTTTCTGAACCCTCCTACATGGGCATAGGACTTCACGCAGCTGGATCTTCCCGGTGTATCTCCTTGGATGAGCTCAGGCTCTTTCACAAGTCTCACAGCCCCTTTGAGAGGCAGGAAGATATTCCCCCCAGTCCAAAAAGGTCAGGCTGAGGAGAAAGGAAACTCACCGGTTGTGTGCGGTACACCTCTGCTGCCTAGACTTCCATTCTGCCTACAAGGTATATTTGAAACAAGATTGGAAAGGCTTGCGAGAGCCCCTGGAATTCTGCATATTGCATTGAATCACATAAGGAAAAACAATTTCCTGTGAGGCTGAAGAGGAAGAAATGTGGCGTTAGTTAATGTGCAGTTTGGGTCATTCAGGAGATCAGTAAAAATATGCCATAAAACTGTTAAACTCTAAGAAGAGATAAAAACAAATTCTGTTTGGATTTATGAAAGTAAGTTACTAGGTAGGACACAAATGCTAACTGTAAGATGCATTTTTAAGGAGCCCAGTAAAAATAGCAGACTTACTTATTTGAGACTTACTAGTGTCAGGCACTACTCAGTTTTTATATCTAACCACACATTTTCTGGGGACTTCTAATCTGTTTTCCCCCAATATCCAGTAAAGGTAAAAAAGTAAAAAGAGAACATGAGCTGGATCCAGAAAATCTTCGCCAGGCCATCCCATGGTACGCACTGAACTTTTCCCTGCCATCTGTCTTTTGTCAGTGCCTCTGGAAAACCTACAGACAGCAGAAACACCTTACACTCTGGAGGTCACCGTCTATGGAATTTGTTAGACAAGATGTTAAAAATGCTCTCTTTGAGGACACTGACTTCAATCACTGGATATTCTCAGCCAAGGGAAGAAATGAGGCTACTGATCCTCTCCCAGATTTGCCTTCTGAGAGAAGGGGGAATCAGCTGAAGTCCCAGAACTCCACTGAACTCAGAGAAGTTATATTCACAGCGGATTTGGTCCATTGAGAATATAGTCTCTGTAATCAAATGCCCAATGAATTAAAGAATAAATGAATAAATCAATCAATAAAATGGTGATAACTACTTCCTTTGCTTCCTGTGCTCTCTGCCCACACCCTTGCTTTTTCCTTCTCTTCTCAGAAACCCTGTGCTTACTTATTTTCTGTTTATTTACTTAGAGCTCCATGCTAAAGCAATTCTTACTTTCTGATAGTACAGAAGATTTATGCTTACAGGTTATTGGTATAAAGATTGCTAACTTCTGAAATGTAGTCCCAGATTTATTCTGAGAGAGGACTTTCTCTCTCCTAAAAGCACATTACTTTAACACTGACAGTCATTTTCTTTATAGCTTAGCTTCTTATGAAAATGAGAGTTATACTATCATATTATTAGCCATAACATTGTCCTATCTCCCTGAAGATGTTTTATACCCGTGGGATAATTTTAGCCAAATTTGATAAAAAACTATCGCAGCCTAATCCATAATTAAATTTCAATAAAACTGAAGGCTGTTCAGAAGAAAAATCTGCACTAATGCCGTCACTGCGGGAAGCAGAGGTACAACCTGCATGTCACACTCTCCATTTAGCAGAGGCCAGCGAGGCAATGCACAGGCAAGTGCTGTCTGAGGACATTTTACAACACACGGAGAGAGAAACTGTGTTAATATGAGCATTTGTGGAGATAAGGAATATAAACTGATAGAAAGCAGGCCTCTTGTTCTTTCCTGGGCTCACTTGTCTTCCAGCAGCAGAGTCTTTAGAAGTTCGGAGACCTGCAATGATGCTGGAATTCCTCCAAAGTGTTATGCTTTGACTATTAGCAATACACAAATTTGGTCAAGCAATAAAATGAAAAGCTGCTTTAGAAAATTTGACACAGATGTTTATCCTCAGTAATTTAGGTTTTACTTCATTGAGACACATACATATATCCTGAAGTACATACTAGTGAACAATTGTTTAAGTGCCTTGCTGAATTATATCCAAATACCATAAGAGGGGACATGTAATATTCTTCACTACAGAAGAATTAATCTCCTGAATTACTATAATCTTGATTCAAGTAGCTTTACAGTCATAGTTTTTTAAGATCTTGGTAGAAAACCTGAGATCCTTTTAAACTCATATAAAGCCGTATCCTTGACAGAAGCCAATATCTTGGCTTGACTTACAGTATTGGAAGTGCGATTCCCAAAATAGCATATGGCTGACAACAGGCTGATATCTAACTAGAACATATTCTTTTCCATTTTGTCATGTATAGGATTTTTCAAAGAAGGTCAGTCGGTTGCTGTAACCACAAGAGAGATTTCCTACATGAAGCAGGAGTGGGCACTAAAAATTCATCAGTGCTAAAAGAGACTAGGGTTAACCAGGGTTATTGAAACTAAGTCTCTCTTTGTAATGTTATTCTATCCAGCTTTGGAAGTTTTCATCACATTTATCGTACATTGAGTCTTTTTGTATTTTGCTGAGAGTCTATAGCGATGAAGACAGCAAAGATTGTCTGTTCTCTTTATCGGTTCTAGCTGTGCTCAGATTATACTTCACTCAGGTCGCATTTGTAACGGATCCCAAGCCAGAGTTAATTTTTTCTTTACTTGAATGAACCATGATTGCTAGTTTTCTAACGCACTTTCAATAAATTCTCCTGAAATGAACAACATGCATTTCAATGAAGCAAAGTGGGACTGACTTCCTCAAATTTTCCTTATTTCTTCAGCTTCCTGAAAAATATATCTTCTGTGGGCCAATACATTTGAGGAATACTTAAGGAGGGAATCTCTGTTGAGGCCACTGTATGCACAGTCACCAAGTGTAGCCTCAGACACCTCATTGCTTTCAATCTAATTTAAATTTTTCCCACAGTATTTAGTGGGAAGATCTAGATTAATAAACTGTTTATGAGGATATCAGATATGACAGAGATAAACATACTATAAACACATAAATAGACCATCTTATAATGAATAGGTTTCTGGTTTTCTGACAGGTTCCTTTGAAAAATGTACCAACAGAAAGAGTTTACTTTGTTAAATCAGTGTTTCTTGATATATAGAATAATTTTATATTGGAAATGAGATCATTATGAAGTTACTGTATAGTCCATTTATACATAGACATGTCACTGTTTATTGCAAATTCCTAACTCATAGGAAAGACTAAAAGAAAGAATTTCAGGTTAAATTTAAGAAGGTATCTGACACAGAGAGAGTTTTTTTGAGGAGTATTGTACTGGTACAAACCTTTTCAACTTCTTTGGATTGTTTTTTTTTTCTTGATGTTATTTAGAAGTGAAGTTTTCAAAGTATGTTTTGTGCAGCTGCAATACTGCTTTTATCTGTTCTGCATGATATAAGGAGAAATTGCCAGCTTTGACTTCAGGGAAAAACTCTGCCACTTGAGGCTTGATCCATTTATGAAATTATTAGTTCAAGGAGAATCTGTTTCAAGTAAACTCACTCATAACACTAACAAACAGGTTGCAGTGTTTTCCTTGTCACCTAAATAACAAGGGTTTATTGCTTTAAAACATTTATACAACTTGCTCTTTTTGTCTGTTTAAACTCCACAACTTATTTATGTCCAAGCATCTTCACACACGGCTCTACTGAGTTTATATCCACTTTGTTGCATTAGGAAATGTAATTTATGTTTTGTAAACCCAATATATTGGATAATTCTGAGCCATCATCCTGAAATTAGATAAGTAAGGATCATTACTGAAAGATAACGTATTTTAAATAAAGCCATCAGGAAGAGAATTTGTCTTTAAGAGAACATTAAGTGTTAAGGAATGGTAAATGGGAGAAACTTAGTAGTTTATAACAGCACTGAAATCGGGTGCAAAAATTGTCTGGAGGGAGGTTGGAAATGGCTTTCAATGTTTCTTGTGGAAGCACAGAGATAGTGCTCGTTGACCGTGGCAGATCTATGCTATTCTTTCCAGGGTGGCCCAACAACACCATCAGGACCAAACTCAGTGACCATGCCAACAATCAGCCCACGAGCAGGGCTGTCAGGACTCTGAATCAGGCAGGGACACTACTTACTGAAACGTGCCCAGCAGCTTATGGAGGCTGGTGGGCTGCCCCGTGAGCCTGGGCTGGCTGCCTGCAGCCTGCCTGCCAGCCCGGCCCTGCAGCGCTGTGCGGCAACGGGCACTGCTGCGGCTGCCGCTCAGGAACACCACCAGACTCAGCAGCGCCCTGGAGACGGCCCTTTTGGAGTTGCATAGGCAGAACCTACAACAGCGAGCAGTTACGGATCTATACAGGAGTACCTCAATAAAAAATAATTTAAAAAAAAGTGGATACAAGTAGCCTTATCATTACTCTAAAATGGAGGCTCATTAGCAGCTTGAGACTAATGCATTCTAGAAAGTGATAGAAAATTGTTCTAGAAAGCCTCAGCTGACCATCAAGTTCACCTTTCAGCCACTCATCAAGAAAACTATACTACGCCTTTTCTGACCCGTGTCCTTAAAGACTTTCAGTGCTGGAGACTTAAGTCTTTCCCGGTCAACTGTTCTGGAGTTCTACTGTGATCATCGGAAAGCTTTTCTAATGTCTATTCTAATGTCTAACGTGAACTTTTTTTTTTTGCTGCCATTGAGATTTTTGTTTCTTTTCCTGTCCATCCTGGGCAGGATTTTACTGCTTTCCCAGTGTTCAATGCTTTAAGCAATACAATCCCATTTTGTTCATACTTGCATAGAAATTAAAAGATCCCTTGTGTAGCTCTCCTATGAATTTTTTTAATCTCAGCAACAGCTTTCTTGAAGAATGGCCCCCAATGTATTGCAGCCGAAGTTTCAAAATTGCAAAGTAGAGTAAAAGGTTACTTCACATATATCTTCTAGACAGCACCTTCATTTAAACCTTTCGGCATGATATTTTCCTTTTTTTGTTACTACATTAACAGTGTTGACTTGTGTCCAGCTTGTGAGTCACTGAGACTCCCAGGTTCAGCATTAGTACTGCCTTATCATTTATTCCCCATCTTTTATTTTTGTAGCTGACTATTTCTGTTTGGAACAGTAGAGCACTTATTCCTGTTGTCCTGCATTTCTTTTCAGGCTGATTCCCAAATTTATACCAGGCACTTGCAGTCTCTCCCAGCTTGCTAACATTGGCACATTTAATAAGCACAGTCTCTATTCCATCTTCCAAGTCACTACTGAGCACGGTTGGCAGTACGTGTCTGGGACAGACTGCTGCAGAATCCCGCATGATAAGCCCTTCTGTTTTTACTAGGAAACACTGAAGACTGCAATCTCAATATATTTTCCAAACAGTCCTGCAGCCATCCTAGAGCAGCTTCACCTAGAGGACACTTCCTTCTGTGTATGTTATATGAGATAATGGCCAAAGCTTTACTGGAGCCAAGACATTTGACTCCTACTGCTTCTTCTCCAATCACAGGGCCTGTTACCTTTGACAGAAGGAAATTAGATTGTCTTGACAGAATTTGTTCTCGATAAATCTATGATGTCTGTGAATCTTTGGATTTTCCCATGTGCATATATATAATGTGCTTGAAAATACTTCAGTATTTTTGCAGGAATTTTAATTAAGAGGTGTGATTTATAATTCCCCAGCTGCTAACTGCTTCATTTTTTCTTAGAATAGGAACTACTACTTTTTTCACTCGGTACCCTTGTGTACCAGTTTTTAAAGAGAACTATTATGAGTTGCAGAACTACTTCAGTTACTTCTGTAAATATCCTAGGATGACACAGTTCATCAGACCCAGCTGATATGAAAACTCCCTAATCCTTATTTTTCCCCTTCTGGGTTAAGATTTTATCCCTCCCTCACTGGTACTAATTATGTCAGACCCATGTATTGCAACTGATCTTTTTAAAAGGGTGATGAAAAAAGATAGTAAACACATTGCCATTTGTTTATCTGTTCCAAGTAAAGTACTGAGACTTTCCTTAGTTTTTTTTTTTACAGGCAGTGTGTGGGTACACTGCCACACACTGATATAAAGAACAGATCCTATTCCAGGAGATTCTGCTCTGGAAAATGGTTTAAATGCTCAGTTTGGCTGCTATTGCTCAGATTTCTTCCAATGCAGATATACAAAGCATTTCCTTTTGTCCTACAGAGCCTGAAGCAATAATACTTTAAAAATCTCTTTGGCCCATCCTAACAAGAATCTTTGTCTTGAACTGAGAACATCATTCAATAGGTAAAATTTATATAATTTCCAAAATGTGGCTTTACTTAAAGCTACATACACTTAATTGTATGGTCTTCATGTTACAGACAAACACATTTCTCAGAGAAAACAAGCAAGCAGCAATTAGGAGATTATCTTTACAGAGATCATGAATTTAATCAGAGGATTGCTCACAAGAACACAGATGCTCAAGTAAGAGTCACATGGAGGATGGAAACATAATCATTACTAGGCTAATGGCATCTTTAACTGCTGTCCTTACTTACAAACAAAATTGAATCAGTGGAGAGGATTACAGTTCAGTTTGCTTTATAGCATGAACAAATCCTGATCGTATTTTAGCTATTTTAAACAAGATAAGCTCCTAGGAGAATATATCCTATATTCTCCCATATCCTAGGAGATATATATTTTATTCTCTGCAGTCAGGGAGGATCTTCTGTCCTTTCAGATTCCACAGCTCTGATTCCTCTTCCAAGTGATACCACCACTGCCCATTCACTCACAGAACAGAGTAGGGCTTCCTTTTTTGTCTTGAGATGTTCCTTGAGGAAATGTATTGGTGGTATCTCCTTTTCTGGTAAAGGCAGTTGCCCAGGAAGGAGGTATGGAAATGCATGTTATTCATCCTTTTTGCTTAAAATATCAGAGTGAAAGAGCTCAAGACTGATTTCCATATTCCCTGTGCTACAGAGTTGTTCTATCTTTATGCCCCTATCAGAAAAGCAGGGCAAATTTTAACTAAAAACGTCAGGCATCTCCAGATGGTTTAAAAAAATTCAAAATCACTGTTTTGGTGCTGGGCTTCAAATTAAGACCAAGTTTTATTTTAGGTATCAAAGGCCTGGATCCTCAGAGATTTATCTTCCTAAAACCCATTTGACTTCTGTGGGAGTTTAATGAGAGTTAAGTGCCAAGATACTTTCATAAATCTGGGCAAGTGAAGTCTTTGATTTGCTCTGGCCCTCAGTTTGAGCAAAAGACACTTGGCGTTTTGCAAGACCACTCCTGGAGTGGCAAGGTAGGGACAGAAAAATGTGTTTTGTCTTCCCTATTTGATTGCCTATTACATTTTTTCTTCGATTATATAAGTTACGTGTTCTTCAGTTATATGAGAACACTCTGCATCTGAAACTTGACTGTTTCAGTGTACCCTGGATTAGCGTAGGTTACTTGTTCCCTTCTGAGTTGTTTATGTGCTGTTCCCTTGTCTTTGCTGTCGGGCAAATGCTAAAAATAAGGATTTGCTTATCTAATTTGTATGGATCTTCACAGTGTATGTGATTTCACTGTCTCCTTTCCCCTCGAGCAGTGGACAGATTTTCCAGACCTTATGACTATGGACTATGTGTTCATTGCTGTCATAAGTCAGAGGAATTTTCCTTTCAATACCGACATGTCAAATTAAGAAACCCCAAATTTTTCAACAGGGAATACTTAGAGATTACAGTTTCTGTTTGTTCTGATTGGGCTCTGGACCTACTAACTCTGATCTGATTATATTTATTTCCAGTCCTGGAAATCCAATTAACACCTTGTAAAATTGTTTATTGTAAGCGTGCCTAAAAATGTGCTGATACCTACAAACCCATTTTTTATTTTTCTTTAGATTAGATGGGTAAATTGTATTTGGTGTCAGATTAATAACTTATATGACAGAAGAAGAATCAGGGTAAGCTTCCCTTTGTTGTCAGTCCCTATGCTAAAAGCTTTGCTAGAGATGCCATGTCGGAGAAAGATCAGGTTATTCTGCCTTCAAGCCTGTCCCGTCACTCCCCATTCTACCAAAACAGCTCAGTATAAATTCCTGTTTGTTCACTGCAACATTGTTTTTGGAAAAAGGAACTGCAGAGAGAGGTCACCAAATGGGCTTTTTCTGGTATGGTTTGGATTTAATCAGAATAGGCACATATTTCGATTATCTCTATCATGAATCAGTACAAAGTTCTAAACCACAACCTCTGGATGGCAACTGGAGACACAGAGATGGTTGTTTAAACTTATGCAGACACGGTTCTTCATGTACCCTTGCACATACCCAAAACAGCCAGTTTAATTCCTGTTTTAAAAGGTCTAATATAAAATATTTTTCGCAATAAGAAGTATGATAATAAATGTTGGTCTTATTAACTCAGATCAGTAAAAAAAGTTATATACCCTTAGAAGCTTACAGATGGTAGGGAGGATCAAAAATACTCTTTCTTTTCTTTCCACATGCATCATTCTTATTTTGAGCAACAAAGGAGAAAGTTCTACTGTGACAGTTTGAAACTTCTTTGTATTCTGGCTCCAGATGTAGGATTATTTTATCACTGCGCTGCTCAGCATGTGTGGAATCAACAAACACAGCAAAGCAGAGCAAAGAGCGATCATGTGGCAGTGCTGGCTTGCAAGGGCCACAGGCCTGTGATGGTCAGGGATGACTGGAAGCTTCACCAGGGCCAAAGAGGAGAAAGGAATTGCTTGAGAACATAATAAAATTAGCTGGACGACCAGTCAAAAACAAAAGATAGGGGCTAAAGAAGAGAAATAAATAAACTGTGATATGGAGGAGAAGATAAGAGGGCTGAGGGAAGAAGAGGGAGGATCCTGGAGGCACCTAACCTAAGCCTAAAGAGCATGCAAAAATCAGTGATAGTGCAGGTATTCTGGGCTTTTTTACAAGTGTATTGTTAAGTGACTTAACAAACATATGTGTGGACTTATTTACTTCCATGGTTATCTCCTCTCATGGTTGGAATTTTGCCTCTGGAGGAACAGAACTGACACGGTGTTTGAATAACAAGCTTTTGCTCAGCAAATTCACTAGAGATGTCATGAATACCTCCACACACACATATCTGGGGCCTACCTGGGCCAAAAGCAATTTAAAAGCATAGGCACTTAACAGACAGGGACTCAGTTTAGCACCCAGTTTAGTAACCGGCTGGCAAAACTTTTAGTTTGAGAGTAGATCTTCAGCCAGATTCTGATCCCAGTTGCACCAGTATGAATACAAATTAATTTCCAAGACTCTGTCTGAATTTCTCCAGTAAATTCATTGTCTCTGAAAACAGAATTTGGTCCTTCCTGTGCAATGTCAGTTTTATTCTAGGATAGGTCAGTTTCCTTGAGGGAAAAATGAAACATCTAAGACATCTGGCAAATCTCCTCTCTGACAATGATACAGTGCTAAAATAGGTCAGTCTAGTTTAGGGGTGCTTTTGAATCTATGAGAGAGGAGACACAGGAGTCTTTTCTAATACAGGAGGCTGAATCCTAGGGACAGTGAGACCAGTTATTACAGAGAAGATATAGAGAGATATGAAAGCTCTAAAAAAAGAAATTCGAAATATTTCAAGGCTGCGAACCCAGACAAAATTAAATGAATTAAACACTTCTAAGTAATTCAATACAGTGTTGGCTGCTAGTTACAAGTGCTTGAAAGACAGTACAATTCCAATGAAACAGTACAGTATAGTATAGTATATACGTTAGCACAGTATACAATAACTAGCTTACACACTTCTTCTGGACACATTAGTATACTAAAATGTAGGAATAACTAAAGAAAATTTTAAAAAGGCAGCAAAGGAGGTAATTTTTTAAGATTAAAACTAAGATTCATATCCTGACAGTAACATTTAAAGTTGTTTGCAAGGAGATATATCTTGTAGTATTTAAAACAAGGTAGATAAAACACTATTCTTAGCAACATGAGTTTTTCTCTTTAGCTGGAGAATTAAATTTGCGTTCCAGCAGAATTATTGGCAACTTTTGAGGCTATCTGAAATTATCCATAGCTTGCAAGAATTTCTGAAGGTACATATATCTAAAGGAAGTGTATAGCCTACTCACATGGCAGAGCCAGATATTTTAAAAAATCTGTTTAGTGAAAAAGTACAAGAAAAATAACGAGCAGCTGGATTTAGGTCAAGGCCTACAACAGAATATTTAATTTGGTTTCAATGAAGGGGCCTGGATTTATCATTTGTTGTTAATCTAGGCACTCTGCTTGTCCTCATTTATCTTCCCTTCAGAGGTACTGAGAAGAGCTTTGGAAATACATTTCAGCACATTGTGAAAACAGTCTCTGCTCACAGCTAGTAATGAAGAAATAATGTAATTAATCGCTGTTACGTAATGGCACTTGGCAAATTAATGTGGAGTGCTACAGAGTAAATAAAAGCTCTTGCTATTTCTGGAATACCGCTTAGAAACATCTTGACCGAAGACCTGGAGCATGCAAACATTTGACTGATGGTTTTTTTTACACAGAAAACATTGACATCAATGGCTGTTGGTTAAAGGTGTTGTAAGGAGGACTCTAGAGATTAAGAGCTCCTGTATCGCTGCTGAGTAAGGACAGCGCAGCCTGTGCACTGTACCCAGCTGCCTCTGTCACAATCCTGCAGGTCCTTAGTTCCTGTCATCTCTGCTAAGCTGGCAAGGGCATTCTGTTAATTCCACCAGCTCCTGGGGATGAAGTGACGTGGTCTGAAATGAGGCCACCCAGAGCGCTGCATAGTGAAGCATAAAGTACAAAATGCTACTTTCCACTGAGATGCGTTCCCAACCAGAGCCACGAAGCTCTTGTGTGTGGATATTAGGAACCATCTTTTGAAGTTAATAACCTAGGATTTTTGAACGTGTACTCCTTTCCTCCATAGCATGGGCAGTTTAACCATAGCTACAGTCCGTAAGTCTACACAATCTGTAAGGGCCTTGCAAGGACTGCTGAAGAACCGCAAGCAGAAGCACACTAGAGCATTTCCCATGCGAGCCCTTACACCCACGAAGGCACGGTGTGTTGACAGAAAAAGTGTAGTATCTATGCTGGGTCAGGGAGGCTGCTCCGGCAGCGCTCACTGTGAGCGGAGCTGTGGGTGGGATGCAATCAGGAAGGCTGCCAGGCTACCCTGTGACTCAGAGGGGGAACTCCCACCTACGTGGGGGGAATTCAGAGCCAACAGGCAGAAAAGCTGAGGCACAAACTGGGGGCGGTTTAACTGGCTTCTGTCACACCCTTTGGAGACCTGATCTTGGACTAGCAGCGCCTGATGACATTAGCCAGCCCTTGCTTGTTATCATCCCCATCTTTGTCCTAAAATCTATATCAAAATTAATCTTTTTATTTTTGCAAATAGGTCAACAAAACAATATCTCTCTATCCTCATGACTAAGAGACGCGGGTAACCTCTTTGCCTCGGTTTGGGAAATTTTAGAGTAGATTAAATTATTTGTTGCTATTGCTGCACATTTGCATCACGAACTAAAAGGATGAAGGTATTTTGAGGGGATTTTTCTTTTTAAATTAACGCTCATATAACATTTCCAATATACTATCTTTAAATTTTTCATCTGCCCATTTACATTGATTTTTAAATTCCTTCTTCCTTTCCCATTTGAATAACGAATCCCATGTAACAAATTTAAACTGCTATTTATAAAATGCAATGGCTGAGTTGGGGCTTTTGCTGATTACAAATTAAAGTTTACTCAGTTTTGAACCTTCAGTAACCAGTATTTTTTTCTTTCCTGTTAATCCTATCGTGAGCAGAAAACGAGCTGCATTGGTAAGAAAAGCAGTGAGGTAAATCTGATTTTACGCTGGGGATCCACTAACCTGTAATTTGATGTCTGATTATTTGCTTTTGATTGCTTGTTTTTTTATTGATGGTATTTCCCTCCCTTCAGGAGTCTTAGATTGAAGCTGCGCACCAGAAATCCCATGGAGTAACTTTGAAAGCCTTAATACCTGAATATTAACTGGCATCAAAACTGAGCTGCTGTGGTGCTGGAAGTCCTCCGAGGCTCAACACCGCTGAGGGGACGGCCGTGCACAGTCGATCTGGGTGTGGGATGGCCGCCACTGCTGGGCCATGGGCCACTTTCCTCGCCTCTGGCCCTGAAGGAAGAGGGGCTGATGGATGCGCTGGGCCACTGACAACAGCCAAGCAGCATCAGCGGGGAGGAAGATGGCTGTCTCCTCTCCCTGCCCTGCACCCTGCCTGTGGCCATGCAGATCTCAGTGGCGCAGGCCAGCACCAAGGCCTGCCACCACCCCCAGTGAGGAGAGGCAGCCATTTTCCCCACCACTGCCCCACTATGGAGCGGCTGATACCACTGCCTGTCACCACCCCCTCCCAGCCAGACCAGGCAGCCATTTTCCCCTCAGCCCCCTGCTCTGAGGTGGCTGGAGCCTGTGGCCACCACCAGAGAGACAGCTGTCAGCACCCTGAGGACCTAATGGCAGTGACCGGCCTCACCTGGGGGCACCACCCACACCCTGCCCACAGCCCTGAGGCTCCATTTAAACGCAAGTGTGGGCCATCAGCTCCCCCTGAGCTGTGAGGTGCTAGTGATGGTCTCCAGCTCAGCCGTGGTTGTACCTGCTATGGGCACACTCGCTTGTGGACTGGTGTTCTGCCACGGCCTCAGACCAGAAGAGAGTCTTGCTGTGGATCTGCCTGGTGAGGAGCTTGTTTTTCCCGCCATCGCCTAGCCCTGGGGAGGCCGCAACTGCCATCGACCGGTGAGGTGGCCATCTTGGTGCTGCAAAGCCACTCTGAGGTGGCTGGCTCTGCGGGCTGAGGAGGGCACTGCCTGACGTGGACATGCCTGGCCTCAGGCGGCTGGCAGCTCTCCCGACAGCACAGGACCCCTCAGGAGCACCAGGTATGCCAAGGTTGATGCATAACTGATACTCAAAAGTTAAAATGCCACCTCGCCAGAGGCTGGTTTCTGCCACTCTTTCTAGTTTTCCCTCTCAAGGAGGCTATTTGCATGAAGCAATGTTGCTGTGACACAGTGATTCTGCCTTCATGAAAAGGTTTCAGCAAATGGAGAGAATCAAAGGGCAAGGTTGAACTAGCCTCACCCTCGGTAGTCATTTTGCCTCTGTTTTTCTGCAGTTCTGGTGCCCTTTCTGCAAGTGACAGGGAGCCCTGGCCAGCAGGGAAGGGACTCTCACAGTCACCTTTTCAATGCCTTCCCGATTTAGCTTTCTTTTTTAAATGTGTGCTCTATATGTACTTGGCCGAAGGACAGGACAAAGAAAAGCAATAAAGGCAGTTTTTCCTACTTGAGGTTTGCTAGCAGTATCATCTGTGAAGGTGCTTTTTATTACAAAAAAGAGCCTGCTCAAGCTAGTTGATTGCTCAGTTTTAGAGACACACCTCAGTTGCTAACTTCAAACACAGCTGCAGGCTTTTCCTTAATCTTTGAAAAGGAGAATTTTTTTTTTAAATTTGAATGCATAAGTGAATTCAGCTTGCAGTTCCTGTGGTAGTGGTGCTATGACTTTTATGTAAACATTTGAAAGCACAAAATGTGGAGACTTTGATTTTTTTTTNNNNCAAAAGTTGTGGACTTTTTTTTTTTTTTTTTTTTTTTTTTTTTTTTGCATTCAACTGTCATGCAGGTGATACGCAAAGATATCAATGGTCTGTCTTACTGCTTGCATGGGCAGTTCTTGTGGCCACAAGAAGACTTTGCTTCAATAACCATAGTAATTCTGCCTCTCTCTGGTGCTTTGCACACAATATTTATATAGTTATTGTTCCTCCAAAGCATTTGGAGTATTCCCGATAGCAGTGTCTGCTTCCCAGGGCTTCTTCAGGTGAATTCCAATCGAAAAAGCTCAGTGGCTTCAATAAAGGAAAGGACCAATTTTGCCAGTTAGGTTTATAGTTGCTAAGTGTTGTGAAATTAATACTTTGCCTCAGGGTCTGTTTCAGTGTTTTGCATTTTTTTCCCAAACGGGTGATTTTGTTCTACTGAGGAATTGCTATTTTTGAGAACGTATGAGGTAGGGTCACTCTTTATTCCTATGCTATTTCCATTTGTATTGGACCCCAGCTATGATCCAGGATTTCCACTGTGCCAGACACAGAATGAAAATGCATTCCTAGCCTCAAACTGCAAGGTATCTTGTTGATTTTGCTGTTTCACTTCACTGGATTCCTTTTTATTACTATTTTTGTATATTCTTACTCTTTCTAATTCTGCTTTGGTTACTAAATATGGGCTTTTTACCACTCTTTTTATACAAGAATTCCTGAGCTCTCATCCCACGCGTGATATTCACTCTGTTTAAGTAGAGCTACTGACTCACTTACCATACTTAATCTAGGGAAATGTTTCATCTTTTAAAACCTGTTAATTGTTGCCACCTTATGTGGACAGAAGTGAAGGACTTCTTTGGAATAATCTGTGATCATCTAAAACACCTAAGCATTTATTTTTAACGCTGTTTTAAGATGGATTTGTTCTCTGATCTTGTTCACTGCACATTTGGCACATCAGTTGTGCTGGCACAGTGGAAGGAGCAATGTGGGTGCAGCTGAGAATAGGAACTGTTTAAGTTGGCAGTATTTGCAAGAAAATAGCATGAGGAACCCGGTTAGGGTATGTGGGTATCTGGATGCTTGAAGCAGTTGGCGCTGCCTAGTGAGGTGAGTAGGTGATGGGAAGCCGTCAAGAGGTGGGATGTCTGACTGTCAGAGAGACTGCCAGGTCTCAGGAAAAAAAGAAAGTTCAAGTCTAGGTGGAAAAGAGCCTTTCCATGAAGCAAACTGACAAATACTGTTGTGAATCTTGTTCACTGCTTGCTCTGCGCAAGAAAAGGGAGATGTTTGGAAGATCTGTTCTTTCAGTGATGATGCAATTTTAGTGAGATCTAAAGTGACTGTGAAACTAAAGCTTTAGGATGCACATCATGAATGTAATTTTTTCATTGAAACTGTTAATTAATGCTCATTGTCTTCAGACAAACTAGGTATGTGTGAAATGTTCTCCTGCCCGGGTACAGGATATGCAGACAAGCTGGTAAGAAAGGTACCTTGTACTTGAAAGACAATATTACACTGAGTAAGAAGTAATGCAGATAATCTAAAAAGATCTTAGAGAAACAAGTAGTACCACTCTCGCTGGAAGACATCAATGTAACTTGGTTGTCTAAGGATTTACTTCCTGTGGTTGATGGGCCCAGGTCCTTAATCTTTCTCACTGTGGCTCCCACTGTATGAAGCCCTTCTGGCAGTGTTATGGCTCACAGGAACAATCAGGTAACTGCAGCTACCACCCTCCAGCTAAGCAGTGGCAGTGGTCTTGGTGCCTTGTTGGTTTCTTGTAGCAAGAGCGAGGCAATGCAAATTCCCTTCACTTTTGTTAAATGGGTGAAAAAGGAGTCCCATGTACTTATGGTAAAGAAATTATAGAGGTTGGAAAAGACCCTTAATATCACAGAGTCCAGTGTTTATTAAGTCTTGCACATTCCTTGGTGTTGGAGAATATTCTTCAGGAATCTCTCTATATGCAGCCCTATTGTTATTGGGTTATTTGGCTCAATGAATGTATGATCTGATCTAATAGGCCTGTTCTTCCCACCTGAATCTCTGGGGGGGAAAGCAAGATGGGCTATCACAACTGTACAAATTATTACTAAACAATTTGGAGAGAAAATACATTCTTGTGGAATGTAGCTTTCAAGGAAATAATGACATTAAATAAAAATGGTAGAGCGCATATTTACATGTGCAGAATAGATGCATGGATTGGATAGCAGTCTAATTGCTGTATTTACTCTATTAGCCGTCTGTATGGCTACGCATATCTTCAGGGTGATTGAAGTATGTAATTAGTGATATTTCTAGAAGTGGAAGGAACTGTATAGCAATCTTGAAAATAAGAAAGTTTCCAGGAGAACACTTTGCCTCTTGACACAGGTACTTCAGAAGGAGATTTCTCTCGTTTTCCCTAGCTGTTTACAAAAATAAAAATATTTAAATGTATAGCATTTCCGTTTAAAATTGCTGCCTTTTACTTGCATATGACACTATATATCAAAGCCTGAATGTTATCTCTGTTGAATACAAGAAAATTGCCCAGGACTTACCCTCTGTCTTACAATTCTCACACTAACCTTTCCTGTTAAGTACCATCAGCAGTAGAAATATTTTTGTACTAGTTTCATACCCAAATGTCTCAATTGACATTGTAAGCCTTGGGTTCCCAACTGCACAAACAAAAAGAGGAATCTTTGATTTAAATGGCTCACAACGCAAAAGATTGAGGTACACTAGAATAACATGACTTTTCATTTAACCTTGGAGGCAATATCTTTGTCAGAGGAGGTGAGAATGCATTTTCTTATCACAGATTTCTACTTCAGTGTAATTACTAGGCTAACTAGCCATATCTGTGTGAAATGGGAACTTGAATATGTATGTTTTTATAGGTACATACAAAATGGAAATGTGTATCCATGTGTACACCTAGGAATATATTATAACTCCACAAATAGGATACTAATGGATCATTACTGGTTTACTGAGCAGATTAGACTAACAAAACTTTGTCAATATAGATGCATTTGCACATCAATTGAAAAGATCAAGATGGTGCCTACAAACCTCTGTTTCAGTTCCAGAGCAAACTTTTGCCTTATTTAAGGTGTTGCACCATTCTGGGGATGGAAAAAAGTTTAAAAATATACTTAATGTTTACATTCCTTGTACACTAGTGGCTCTATTCTCCTTTTTGGTTTGTTTATTTAATCATTCGTTGCTCATTTTTAAGCTGCTTTTGGACTGGAAACTTGTCTTATTTGGCCCCTCTTTAGCTGGTGTTGTTTCTGGGTCTGAGTAAGTATTGCACATTTCCACTGTGAAAGCAAAAATTATGTATGGGAGATTGAGAGGACTTGTCAAAATCATCAGCATGTCACTATAAACATCTGACATTTGAACTGTCAGGCTCTAGATTTTAGCAAATGTGATTTCAGCTCCCCTAACTGCTTGCTGCTTGAATGTTAAGGTAATTCTGGCAGAATATGCTTTCTGGACTGCTAAAAATAGGAAGTTCATCTTAATGACTTCAGTAGAATGCTAATGTCCTGGAGCCACATTGGTAGAGCAGTTTAGGCAACTCTTATTATATTTGAATAAACAACACCTGGCTGCCCAAAGCAAATGTCAATGTGCTTTACTTAAATCTAGAGCCATGAAAATACTGGTCATCAGATAGTATCATCTCTGTTTCATCAGATTCATTGGTTTGGGAACCTGTGGTACACTTAAGTTATGTGTAGAAAGGATCTTGTCTCAGAAGACCTAACTTGCTTCTTACCTACCATTAACCTCTTATCTGTCATTCAGTCTCTTTTGATCTTTCATGACAAAATAGAGATTGTTGCTGTTTGTTTAATCCAAGCTGTGCAATTTAATAGTAAAGGTTAAATTTTTTACTGTGAGTTTCACAACTAAATACTCTGATATCCTTGCAGTGATGCTCCTTGCAAGGACTTCTTTCCTTGCAAGACTTCAAGGAACAGCGGACCTGAATAACTCCTGAGGATACTTTTGAACTGACATTAAGTTTCTCTTAGATTCTATCTAGAAAAGATATTTATATTTTCAAAAGGGGTCCATCAAAAATATGTGCCAAATATCAATAAGACTTGGTTCACTTGTAGGTATTACCATTGTAAGGAAATGAATACTCATAAGAAGGGAATCCCTGAGTATCTGTTAGGGGAAGTCTTATCCAACTGCATCAAAACGGTTGATTAAGCACATTAGTGATAATTTTGCTGGGAAATACATAATTTCCCTGGAACAAATTTAAAAATAATCTTTATAAGGAAGCTAATCAGATGGACTAATTGCCTGACATCTAACATATTCAGAATCCTGTGCCGCGAAAAGATGCTAATATTTTCTGTATTCTCCTGATCATTTTACTTAGTTGGCAGAAATATATGCTAGAAAAAAAATTTAAAACTCTCTTTAAAAGACATAAATATAAATGATAGGTTGTATCTCAAAGGGTAAGAATCCCTGGATAAGGAGGGGGTGTGTCCCTCTTGCTTTGAATTATCTGTATTTAATTTAAACTTTGTCCTTTTCTCAGTAAGCAAAATGTGAATTTCATCAAAGTTTTCTGTTCAAGCTTGTATCTGCTTTGCATAACTTTTTTATTCAAGGTGTTAGTTCCTTCTGTCCCCCAAAAGCTCATTAGATTAACTTAAAGGAGTTCCTGCTTATTAACTCACTTTTGTTCCTCCTTTATTGTGTTATTTGGCTGGAAAGCTCTTGGCACAGAGCAAGCTTCCACACGTTTATAAAATTGTCTCCCACAATATTTCTACCCAATCTCAGTAATCTGTTTTTTCTAGATGGGATTTTTCAGTTCCAAAAATGACTGAAAAATGTCCTTTTCAATTTACATGGGTTTCTTGGTTTTCAGTTTTATCTCTATGCAGGGTTCAATACCAAGCCTAAACAGAAAATACTGTACTGCATACCTCTGGGTGCACTTTCACGATCTCCCTGCCCTATCAGCTGCTGTGTTTCCAGTTAAGAGTTACTTAAAATAGGCCCAAACATACAGGTGGTGAGTTTAATTATTTTACAAGTTCAAAAATATGAAATCAGCCTCAATTATAAGAAAGCTTTTCTCCCTTCATTATAAAACACAGGAAATTCCCTCATACAAAATTCCCTTCCTTGCTACGAAAGTGCAAAACCACTCAGGTTGGGTACTTATTTTCTATGAATTATAAATCAGAAGTCTAAATTGGCAAAAGCAGTCTAAGCTGACTGGCTGTATTTCAGTTTCCAAAGAGGATCATTCGAATACCAACACGGTAAAAAGGGGCTGAGGTTTCATTCCACTAGTCTTAAGTGCTGCTGGAAGCATAGACTGCATTTATTTGAAGTAATTTCCATCAGGCAGTAAAACTAACTTTTCTGCTGACCAAATGCATAGATCACAGTTTTACAGAAAGCTGTTGATCATGTTCAACTTTAGGATTAGCTAATGAGAAGATGCTTACTCCTACTGGGGGGCGGGGTGGGG
>VYZM01018898.1:105105-124091 GCA_013398915.1 Dromas ardeola | reverse complement strand
GGTTGCACCTTGGAGGCGGGTAGCCTTCGGGATGGAGGTGTGTTTTGGTATTATAATGACATTATAATGAGCAAAGTTCGCACAAAGGACAGCATTTCATCAAAATTTGACAAAATGTTGTCTCAGACTGGCAATTAGGCTTCAGAGTACCATCTCACTCCCCATATCTGCACAGGGCAAGGCCACGGAAGATTACACTCCGTTCCAGCCCCCGTGTAGCTTTGCAAGCAATATTGTACAGGGAATCGCAGGTGTTGAATTCTTATCATGCCAGCTGCAGCTGTTTTCTACCTCAGAAGACTCTTGCTTTTATACTGAATGTGTGAACAATGCTGTACTTTTATATTTTTGACCAATTTAGTAATTATTCCACAAGCACCCACTTGAGTCATAAGATGTTGTTGCCAATAAACTTGCACAAAAACTGACAACAGTGGTCAGTTTTATATGATTTTCTAAGGGAACAATTAGAGGTTTAACATCCAAGTCTCATAGTTTTTTTGCTCTAGGCTATATCTAGCATTTACAAATATTTTTCTTTGATTAAATTTGATATTCTGTCATTAGATTTCTCATAAATAGAGCTTATAACTAAGATCTAGTGAGATTCCTGCTTTCTTGGCCAAATCTAAATCCTGCCTTAAATCCATTTGGACACCAGCCCATTTCTTGGTGCCTTCTTTTCTTTTGCCTCTTGATGTTTGGTGTTCTTGGTATCGATAAATCTTTCCATAGCCCATGCTGTTACACATATAACAAGAATCTCTATTATTTCTTGTACTTTATCTGTCAGATACAGTAGATTATTTGGTAAGGATCTCCTGGTACATTGTTAGTAGCGCTGTTGAAGACATCCATTGTGAGCCAGCTAGCGCAGCAGGCACAGTTCAAATTTACATGCAAGATTTCACTGGGGATGGAAAGCTCCTTTTCCCCCTGTTTGACCAGGGCACAGTTCCCAGTGCATTCTGCGAAGTGGGTGCATTGCTTGCTTCTGCTAAGGACCTAATTTGTTCTGTAAATAGTAAATGGAGCCTGTGGAGGTTTTGGCATGTGGCCTCTATAATAATGAAGACATGACAAAATCGTTAAAAGGAAGATGCGTTTTCACCACAATATCTCCAAGAAGTCAAAAGACTGACGTTTAATGATGTTTTATTCATTCCAGAGAAAAAGAACGAGACTCACCAGATGAGTTTAGTAGATTGAGCTATCCTCAATTCCCAAAGGGGAAAACTGGAGCAGAGTACCGTTACAGAGAAGAACCAAGGTTATACTCCTAATTTTTGCTTGGGCCCTTTTTCTTCATTTCTGGATGTAGTTTACGCTTTTAATAATTCAATGTTTTTAGTATTTTTTGAGATAATATCACAGAATCCCGGAATTTCAGAGTTGGAAGGGACCTCTAGAGATTATCTAGTCCAACTTCCCTGCTAAATATATCACAATTAAGTATGAAAACCTTCAAATTAAGTTACACACCTTCATTCCCTGCATCTAGCCTGTATCCTCTCCAGATGAATATTACACTGAAGGAGAAGAAAAAATAGTAAAGCAACTGGTTGAATATTTCCCACCTACGCAAAACTTCGGCTACAAATGAAAGATCAGATCAGAAACAGTAAAGACAATTTCTCTGAATACTACTATAATTTGATGGACACTTAAATTTCCAACTGTCTTGGATGTGGTGATTTACTTCCAGACTTGCCTGGCTTGCATCAAGACAGTACACACACTACAGCAAATTGTAGAAACAGAGTAGGATTATTAGTAACTTTGGCTTACCAAACACTATAACAAAGTCAGCATTTATCTCAAAAATTTAAAATGAGATTATAATAATGTAATCATCATCACTCTTTAAGGGCTACTCTATAAACAAAGATCAAATAAACACAGCCGTGTTCTGAAGCAGTACCCTGTGCTGCACTTAATATCTGTGGTTTCTCCTGAGTGATTATATTTGTGATTACCTGTAATCATCTCTGGGTTTATGCCTCTTGGGAAAATAGATTTATGGAAAAAAAACAATTACTTGTTTACTTCCCTAGTTAGTTTAGCTGTAGGTTTAATAGCAGTTACATGAGCACTTGTGTTTTCTGTGTGCCTCTTTCTTTTAAACTAGTCTCCACAATCTTGCAAGGTAACAGCGATGAGTACAGAGAGCTCTGAACAGGCAGCATGGTGCTGGGGATCATCCTTGTTTGCCTGCTTGCAGCTCTCCACCCCTCGTCAAGAGACACAGGCATTCATTTGTGTAGTTTTCAGTGTCAGGATGAGCTGAATCCATTTCCCTTATGGAACTTTTTTCCAAAAATGTGATCATGTTCTTCAGAGGGAGGAAACTGTCTCTCTCTTAGTAACTTAAGAATTTACCCTTCAAATCCTACACTTCAAAAATCTGAGCCAAGCTCACTAAACCCAGAGGAATTTAGCACTCTGGGGAGTAAGACCAAACTGGCTTAGTTTGGGAGAGGGCTATGGATTTCTTCCTCAGACTTTGGTATCTAACTATTTATATTCCATTCAGGAATTTGTCTAATTCAAACCCAGCATTTTCTGGATCACTGTTACATTATGTATAAGTGTTCTGTTGTTGGTTTGGTTTTTGTTGATTTTTTTGTTGTTTTGGTTTTTGTTTTTTAAAAAAAAAAAAACAGCTCAGTCTTTTCCCTTTGTTTCCAAGTGTTCAGGCTCTGGCCGTACATTTCCACTGGCAGTATGTTAAACCCCTTCAGATTCAATGTGCCTAGACTTGCAGTGCATGAAAATACAATCTGCTAGCATGGTCTCTCTGCCATTGCTTTCTCTAGATGCTTTTGTATGGCGTGGAGTGGAACTGAGTGCTGCTACTTGCTGCTCCCCAGACACACTCATCCTGTGAAAGGGAGAGAGCCCCCAGGGGAAGATGGCATCCAGGAGTGGCATCTGGGCTCAAGATGAACAGAGAGATTAAAGCCTGGAGAGACCCAGCAAGTACAGGTAACACCTGTTTCTAAGGACTTAGAAGAGTACCTGCCCCTTTGAAAACCTTGCGGGGAAAAAATGAAAACCTGTTTCTATCTGGTGGTTCTGTTTCCTGAGTTCAACATGTGTCCCTCAAATATAATGCTGATGTTTTCTTCTTGTTTCACTTCAGAGTATTTTCTGGAGTCTCTGCTGGGATGCAATAGGTTGTATTATGTGTTAAAAGGACAAAATGTCTTTTTAGATGGCAATACCAAACTCCTTACTTTTGCAATCTGATGATTGGAGAAAAGGCTATTTGAACTCTTCACATTTAAACAAATAATTTTAAAGCCCAATTCTGAATTAATATCTTCCACTTCTGTTTTGGACAGAGTTTGTACTAAAATTGATGTTTGCTGATAATGGCCAGCTGTGTCCATCTCTGTACATAGCAGCTTATTGACTCAGAACTCACTGGGTACCTAGATGTGAATATTCTGTTTTACCTTTTGCCACTTCTGTCAGAAGCTAAAATTTCCTTGTAAGTGACATGCAGTGACTAAAAACCTACTGTTCTAGGTGACCTCACTGAAAGGATGTTATCACTTACATGACTGTCTGTTAAGAGTATTAGCACTTTCACTGATGACACTAAAATCCCAGGTTTTACCCTTTCATTGACGTCAGTGGAAAGGTAAGGCTGGTTTACACAGAAGTAAATGAATAAGGATGTACTGCATTATGCAATTACTAAAAGATAATCTCTTTTTTTCATTGCCTTTATTTATTAGTGACTCATATGGTCACAGCACAAAATCCACACTGTGTTTTAATAACTTCAACTGTTGCTTCTTAAACCTGAAGAAAAATGGATCCCTATAGCTCATTTAGTAGCCCTTTCCAAGCAGGACTCCCACTAGGGTGGGGAAGGAGTTAGCATAAGGAGTGTAAAACCAGGTCTTGACAGCCCCATCTTCTACTAATGGAGGTGACTGTAGAAATAGTTCATGTTATTTTTACTAGTGCAATGACTTGATTGTTTGCTCATTCTGTAGTGTCACTTGCCACTTCAATTACAGCCAAATTGCTTAGTTAAAGTCGAGGGAAAGATAAACGCTAATTTCCAGGAGCTTAAGGCTATATTTTAGGAAGGACATGATTTAATTCTACTTTTAAAAAATGTTTGTATCTCCTTTTTTCTTCTTTGCTTTATATCGTGTTGCCCTGAGCTTTTCCAGACAGGAAAAGAGGGAAATGTCTGTGGAGTTAGTGGAAAGTAGATTACAACACACTGAGGTGGTTTGGTTTGTTTTGTTTTGTTTTTTTTTTCATTTTAATACTGTTTCAGCTCCATGGAGAGCGATAACAGTTGCCTGTGATTCCAGCAGACACTTAGTGACAAGTGGGCATGTTGTAAGTAGTTAGTAAATGCAGAGTTCCAACCTGGAGCTTCATCCAGTTCTTATCTCTATATTGTAAGAATCTATTCAATGACGGTATCCGATTTACCCTACTAAAGCAGAATACAGGTACAGTAATTTGCATGGAACAGGGAGTTTTTGTCCCATTCAGTCTTTGCAGAGTATTAGTATAATAATGTCCTGTCTGAGGAGCAGATTCCTGGGTGCTACCATGTTACAGGTAATTAGTGAAACTGGTACTTGCACTGTGATAGTAAGAGGAGGAAAATACTTCAGTAAACAATTAATTGCAGAAGAATTGATAGACAAAGTCTGACTAGAGTTCTTCTAACTGCTTTTTTGGCAATAGTCTAATGTCTATTTGCTTTGGTTTTTTGTAGATCCTCATCTTAGATAGAAATCTATAGGAAAAGGAACGTAAAGTGGTAACATTTTTTTTTAAGAACTCGTTTCTCAAATATTCCTCATGAGACAGTAGACATGGCAAATATCCTTTTTTAAAACACAGGACAGGTAAAAAAATCTCTAGAGCTTTCATTTCACAGCTATAAATTTGTGGTCTTTATTGTAAGGTAATTATATGTGAGCTAAATAGGAGGTAGAAAATATTAAAGGTTAATTCTACAGAGAGGTAAACAATACAGTACACCCTGGGTGAGGGCACAGTGGTAACCCCGGTTAATATACTTTGCAATAAGACTGAAGTGCCTTTTCTCCATTGTTTTTGTTTGTTTTCTTTTTTTACCTCAGAAGGGCTTGTGTACTTTGCCCTATTGTCACGGGGAAAAAAAACATTTATAGGAGTGAGAGCAAGGCTTGGAATAGTCATTAAGGTATTTTCACAAACCCTGGTTACCTTAAATGTTCAAAAGGAAAGACCTTCACATTTATGGGTCAGACTGGGCTGCTTCTAAATAATCCTCATTGGATCTTATATTACAAAAAGGCAAGAGTGCTATACAAGGTTAGTCCATATACTGGTAAAGATCTGGGAATATAATTTAGTTTGTCAGATTCCGTCATGTTCAGGCACTTCAGTACTAATAACACTTACTTTGTCATGCAGTACTACAGCAAGCGCAAACTATGGACAGAGCTGACCGAATAAAAATGTAATTAAAAATAAAAATGCAGGCCATCCTATTATTTTTCCATGCATCTGTTGCTAGAAATAGTATTTCCAGCTCTATGGTTTTTACTGGGGGCTACCAGTATCTTAATATTTATTAGCTGAATTAATCTAATGGCTGAGGTCAAAACACAAATAGTGAGATTCTGGTTTCAGTTCCGAGAGAAATCCAGAATTACTATATAAATTTCACAGTTACAATGGATTGGTTTTTTATGGAACTTTCTATTATTTTTTTATGGAACTTACTGTCTATCGCAGAGGTTTAAATGTAGAAGTTAGCTTAAACTGGTAAATCTCTTCTGCTAGACATTTCGACCTGTGAATTATCCTAGCTAAAAATATCAACTTTGCAACACTAGCATGACTTAGAACCTTTTATGTGTCACAACGCATGCTTTTTAAGGGACTCTACCCTAATATGTAAACAGCTACTGGCTGAATTAAAGTTGTGCTTTTAGTGTGTCACAGTCTCTTAATTTTGAGCCAATTTTTTTCGTTCACAAGCTTCAACTTATTTCTTCCCCAGCTAAATTCCTGTGGTACCTTTGCAGACCAGATGCTCACAGTGTTGGTCTGTGGGTCATTTAGACTTTTGAAGGTTTCATCTTCAGAAAAGTGAATGAACTCGAATATCGTAGCTTTATCTGTCACAGTCAGAGTTGTTTTCAGTATGCGTACTTCTATATCTTCATGAAAAATGAGTTCTCTTTCATGTTGAAAAAGATTATAAAAAATAGTAGCTTTACTGTGCTTCTGGTTTATATCTTGAAATATGTTACTTTTAGCTATAGTAGCAGGGAAGAGACCGGTACAATCTATGCTAATAGCTATAGTGTTTATATACAGTGCCTGATAGACATTTCCCCCTCTACTTTTTCATTTACTATTATATTCTTCTGGAAGCATTATTGTAAAATCCAGGAGCTCAAGTAGTCAAAGTCCAGCTATGCTGTGAGCTTTATCAATGTGTGCAGTTATTATCCATGTCTTAGTAATCCTAAAATCACAATTTAGGGTAAATTGACCAAGTCAATTAAGGAGAAAAAAAAAAGCAAAGCAGAGTAGGGAGAAGATGCACTGACAAAAGTATTTTTGCATAGAAAAACTAATGTTCTCTGTCTGAGATTAATAAATATATCACGCAATACATCTATTTCTCCCTTCCAGCACTTTGTGACAGAGTATCAGACTACAATTAGCCTGATTCTCCTAGTGAAATTAATGAACATTTTATCACTGACTTTAGTGGGAACAAAGTTAGGTCTACCCTTAACCTTTGTTGTAGCTGTCTACATATGGAAGTGATTAAGCTGCCGAGTAACTGAACATTATTCAATACTCCAGAGTGCAGTTCTTTAAGATGTCAGCACTCCTTCCACAGCTAGCTATTACAGTAAAGTTTCCAAGTCTGGTGTGTTAATCTGTCCTCTCTGAGATCAAACATTGCACCTTCTATAATAAGAATGACAACATCTTAACGGGCCAGATAGTTATCGAGGATGCTTGGAATCACTTCTGGGTTTTGTGCTGTGTTTATCTCGGCCTTAAGCCCTCACATGCTTTCCTGAAAACAACAGAGAAATACCGAGATTGCAAGAAAAAGCTGTCAATCTTATTGAAGTTGGTCTCAGTTCATTAGTGCATTTTTCTAACCTAAGCAAGCCATGTCTTCAAAAAACAATGTTGCAGCAAGGAAAGGAGACCTTGTCAAACCTGGAGGAGTAGGTCAAAACTCTGACCTGCTGTAAAAGCTTCGAGAGGCACTTGGTATTTTGAAGAGTTCTTACAGGTGTGTAGACATCCAAGTTCATATACTCAATGCTCATGCTGTTATTGCAAATCTTCTGAAAACTGGTACTTTGATTATAGCTTTAGCTCCTGGAGACAGGCTAGAAATGTGACTTGATTGAAATACAGGGGGTTTAAAAACAAAATGTATAGAAGAGATTGGAGAAAAGAGTATGGCTGCAACGACAATCACTTAGTGGGTGATGCTTCTGAGAAAGTCTTTGCAAATAGAGAATGCTTCCCAGTCAGTAAGATGCTACTATAGTGAGCAATGTGCTGTTGTCAGGGGCAGGAATTTAGTAACAACAGAATAGAGTATATCTTTGTGAGAAGGTGGGACAGTTGTTTATATCCACCATACTAATGAAAATGTTACAAGAGCTGTTGAGATCTGGCAAGGAACCACAACTGAACTTTCAAGGCTTCTTGACTGAAAGTAAATATTTGATGCAGAAGCAGATGTAGTTTAACAGGACGCTGTCCTGACTGTCTGTCACGGGGTCAGTGATGTAGTTTTGACAAGAAATAATCTCCTTTTAGGATTCAAGATCTGTTCTAAATCTGATTACAAGAGAAATCAGGATAACAAATTTCAAGTGATCTGTCCAGTCAGTGATGTTCTATAGCAGCCTTAACTGTAAAATTGTCTGTATTGTGAGTGTATGTGTATGGATACTCTATGTAAAATGGATCTATATGCCAGACTGGTCGCTTCAGACTGTGAGCGCCCTTGGTATTTATAAAGTTCCTATGTCATGGGAGCTGCAATAGTGCTGTGTCGCTGGGGGAATCACTGCATCGTCCTTGTGAATCATGGTAATGGCCAGTGTAATGAACACGAAGTTAGCAGTTACTCTTTCCTATGGGCTACAGAAAACCTGCTATACTCAAAGCCACTCAAACGGCTGCTGCTCGAGCAAGGAGGCTGGTAATACGTCACAGCACTGACATTTGAATTGTAATCCTGCAAGGTTATCACTCCAATTCTTTGCTTATCATTTGAATTTCTTTGCCAATATGAAATGAAAAGCCATTTGATGATACCTGAGGCTCCTGCCTCAGTCTCTCATAAAAAATTTTAGAATCATCAGTCTTTGGGTCATTATTATTCTCTGCTTTTACTGTGATGATCTCAATTCCTGCAAACAGTAAAAATACTGAGTTGAGAGTGAATTAAAAAAAATCCCATAAATACAGCAATTAAAAAAGTGGTTTTAACGATGCATATGCTTTGATCACTACTCAGGGAAAAAATGTTGCTTAGAATTAAATTCATTTGTTTTTAATTTCAGTGGTTTGAGAACTTTTATGTAATATACATTATATAAAAAAATATGATAATGTGTTTATTTTTGCAGAAATACAAATAAAACAAGATGTTACAGCAGAAGGACACAACAGAATTAAATAGTGAACATTCAGGTATTAGGGATTCACCTCCAATTAGATTAATGAGGGCTTTCATACCTTTTAGTATTTTATGTTTTTTCACTGATCCCTAAGCTTTTCCTCAAAGGTTTTTTGTTACTTTATGAACGATTGTGTCTCTCCTCGATCAAAATCTATGAATGTTTCCAGTGCTCTTGCAAGTCCTGCACAAACCCAGGAATGAATGGGTTTCATTTAGCAGCTACTCAAGTTAGACTCTCACTGAGGTAAAGGTTGTGCAGGTGAGTCCTAGGTAAATTATTATTCTGGCTCAGAGCTGCAGTGGACAACTTATAATTTTACAGCCTGTGTTACTGCGTAAGAACTGTTCTCACGTTTGGCTGTATTCTCCTTGACTGCTACCTGGTGAAACTCCTGGGTGAATACTGGCAAGTTGTCATTCTCCTCTATCACTGTTATCAGCAGCGTAAGTGGATCACGGTACGGCTGCCCGTCACTGTTCCCAGCAAGAACCTGCATCTCATGCTGACACAGTTCAAATTGATGAAAAAAACTTTTAAGTAATACGACAAAAGTGTTTATTATTAATCTTAGTAGAATTTGGCATGAATACTTTCATTTGTATAAAAACTCTGCTATGATCTACGCTATGGATGTTTTTTGGAAAAATCAGACTGATGTGTAGGACTGAAATGGGCTAAGATTGTTAAAGTTCAGTGTTGAGCTGCACAGTAACTTGTATTATATAAAATTTTTCAAAAGTTTTTTTATAGACTACACAAAGCCTAGTGTTATATTAGCAGAACTAATGGAAATAAGAAAAGCAGAGGAGAATACCATAGTGGAGAGTTAGTGTGTTTAAAAAAAAAAAAAAGAAAAAATCATATTTCCTCCTTTTCCCCCTCTGCTAACTGTCTTCATCTGGAATGAAGCATAAAAATTATCTCTCACGCTACTTCATGCCGCATGTGGACTGCGTTGGTAGGTTACTCTAAACTTTTGAACTGCTAGCCTATCTAGTTTGGAAGTGATGCATCACCAAAACAAGCTAAGTGGTCAGTCTTGTCCGGAAGCTGAGAATTTATGTCATGAGCTGGACCACAAAGACAGAGCTAAAATTACTTTCTATTTATAAATTTCTCTGACAATTATTGATCGCATTTCAAATGACAGTATTTCAAATGAGAATTTGTCTATAGAGATCTTCAAACAGGACTTCATTGCATGCATTATTCTCAGCTTTATATATTCTGGAGAAAAATCTAAAGCCTAAAGGTAAAATGTGTTATCACAAACAGAAAAAAGACTTCAGAATCCCAGATGGCAGCTTGCAGGCTTTCCTAATACATGGAAGTCCCAGGGCTCTTTCTATAAATATCTAGGACCATATGTTCCTACACCACTGAAACATCAGTAAACTCTTTTCTGTTACATCCCTTTGGAAAAGTGGGACAGTAGCATCACAGTAAGGACATCCAAAAAATCCAAGACAAGCTAGTGTGGATGCTAAGATCTGTACTGTATGTCTACCCAACTCAACATTTGGCTCAGTATTCTTTCTTAATAGTGCTTGTTATAGGCTGATGGAGTCTGGGATCAAGTTTTAGGACATGAAACAGTATTTAAAGCACAGATTCGCTTAACAGTGCTGCTGCCAGACCTGCCCTGCTGCAGGAGTGCCCAAACAGGGGGCCCTCTGCAGCATTATCTGTTTCTGTCCTCATTGGACCAGAGACTGGGGTTTTCATTCTGACTGTTTTCAGACAAAATACAGTTGGTTTCTCTGGTATTTTGGGGGAGTTACGACTAATTACATAGTGAAAGATCATGAGATTTAGTCTCATGAAAATAACTACAGATGAAGTATAAAGGAATGCAGTACTGGTGTAAAAATCTAAACAGTGCTAATGCTTTAAATCAAATCAAAATTAAAGTCTGAGTTAGTTATATTTGAGAAATCATTGTTTTTTTAGATGAGGGTCAAATCCTTCCCCTAATCCAGTACAGTCTTTCTGTATTGGAAAATAGAACTGCATTCTGTAATTGATATCAGAAGCTTATTCCTCAAAGGAGGAGTTTAATAGATAAGGCACTGAGCAGAATATAATTCCTAGGTTAGTCATAGGCTGCCTGTATGAATTTGGGCAGCTCACTTACCGAGTGTCTTGTCTTCTTCTGTAGGAGCAGACAATAGCATTTTCCCACTGCCTGGAAATGCTGAAGAGCTGTCTGTTAAGAGTGGCAAGGCAAGGGACATAAATCCTAGTGTGTGAGACAAGGAGTTATTAGCAGGCAAAAGATTGTTTCCCTGGCCTTGTCTTTAGGAATCCTTTTGTCTCACATATGTGAAGTTTCTTTAATCCATATTAACAAAACCCTCTGGGTACTTGAACCTTCTGAGCACTAGTTGAAGAAGTCATACTACAGCTCCAGTCTGATTGTTCCTTATATTTATACTTACCTCTGCCTGACATTCTCTGTCAAGCTCTAGTGGTGCATAAATGTTTCCGGCTGGATCAATTAGAAAGAAAGCCCTGAGGGAAGCTCCCCTTCAAATGGTAATGGACCTCTCCACGTTGCCACTGAACCTGGAATCATGGGTAAAACATTAATGTAAATGGAAATATTCCAAGTTTAAAAAAAAAAAAAAATTAATAACATTGGAATGGTTCAGTCTCAAGGCCAAAGGGTCCCTCAAAAACACCATTAAATTTTTGCTGCCAGCCACAGAAGATTGCTATTAAGAATAAGTAGGCACAGAAAGGAAGCTGCCCTGTAGAACTCGCGTGCTCGGAGCACTGTCCAGGCACTTTGAGTGGACATTAGGAAGTTCTTGCGCTATCATCCTATCTCCGTACTTAACTCGAGTATGAACCAAGAAGCTCATCTCTAGGGTTAGCAGCCCAGAATTTGTTCTTACCAAAAGAACTTAATCCTTTTTATCAGTTATTCTTTTTAGAGAGGCAACAGGCCTCAGGATGAAATGGGAGACAACATTGCTCTTGCATCTAGCTGCAGTACAGCGCCTGCTCTTAAAGCAGCTGTGGTTGAAGACTGTGCCAATGTGTTTTGCCATAATAGGCTTCTTAAACAATTTATACTATCAAAAAATGATGAGATATGGTCTACTAGCTACAGAAGGCATCTGGGAATCAAGAAATGCTGGGCTTGGAGCTTCTCTTCTGCCAGACTCATTCTCCGTATCAGTAGGCAGGCTATTTATGACTCTGAAGTTAACCAGTTTCCATTGACTTTAAGTGGATTTATGAATGAACATCTAAATATTCAGCCATCACTAATCTCTGCCTCAGTTATCGTAAAATATAATAATTTATGCCTGCCTCCTGCAATATTGCAGGACTTGTATACGTAATTTTTTCAATCTGCTTTGAGATCCTTTCAATATTTAATTATGTTATTATTCAGACTTCTGATGAAATAGTGCAAGCCTCCACAGTTCCACAAACAGCAGCATTTTATATCAAATAAATTCAAAAGGGTAATAATGAAATTGAAGTGAAATAATGAAATTCTTCTAGAACTTTGGGATACATTTCCTTGTTGTTACGTGGTGTAATCTTTCCATCATCACAAGCCCAAGCAAAATCAAATCAGTGAAAGCTTTGCCTGACATCCTTCAGCAGACTGAAAGTTAACTCGTTTTCAGATTGATTTAAATATTAAATTGAATTACCGGAGCTAAAAATACTTCTGCAGTACTGCAGTGGTGGAAAGCAATAAACACTTTTATGCCAGATAGTCTCAGGAAGAATGGACAGCGAACTCCAAGAAAATTATAACCGTTTTTTTGCTGTTACCATGGAAATATAGCTACAAAGTCTTGTGTTTAGACTGTACAGTCCTCATGAAATACAGCTTGTCAGTTGTTTTTATAAGACATAAACCCTTTCGACTCCATGGATGCAGAACAGTTCCTAACAAGGAGAAAGGAGAAGGTGACTGTTATAAATGGGATGTGTGCAGTGCCTCATCGGTCCTCAAAATAACAAAGCAAAGCTATTATGGAGGCCTCGTTCTAATTTAAACATCCATTTGTTTATGCTAGCATTAATGTGTTTCTTGGGTGATTTTGTTTAGATTTTGTGCCTCTTAACCCCTATGACTCTATTCCTAAAGTATGTGGATATAGTCATGCGACTCGGTTCCCTCACTGCATCACTTGCTTTGCTATGAGGAAAGACAGTGCGATCTCTAATCCATGTTTAAAATAAGGTTGTTATTTTAAGCGACCTTTTCCTACCCCTTTTGTATCTTCGCATGCCTGAGGGATTCCCTTTGGAGTTCCAATAAATAGAACAACAGCAGGCTTTACTGCGTGCATTAGACAGCCCTGTTTCTGTTAATGCTTGAACAATGCGAGCTGAACAGGCAGTGACGGTTGGAGTAAGAAGCTGGGAAAATGCAGCACTGATATTAGGTGTTTCCAAGAATGTAGGGGTAAGAATGTAAAAGTGTGTGGAGTTTAGCCTTTCAGGGAGAAAACCAAGACTATTAGGCCAAAACAGAGGCATGTAAATTATTTTAAACCCTTCATGTAAATGAAACACACGTTCATCGGTTGTCGCTTGAAGATCATATACCTAGGGATGCCTTTCCTGATGTCCTAATTAAAATTGGCCTGTTGCTGTATACATTTTCTTTTTGCTTTCCAATGTGCAACACGCAGCAAATCTGTTTTTTATAATGAACCTGTGCACATGGCAGCGTTTCTGCAAATGCACAAGAGAAGGCTGATTTTAATGGGATTATTCATAAACCTAAATTAATCACAGGTTTGTGGCATCAAAGCCAATGTTTCTAATCCAAAGGAATTACCCTGAGTAGATTTAAGATTGCAGAAGAATCTCATTTCATCTGAGGTGAAGGATCTGAATTGAATGATTTTGAAAATCAGGATTTCCTGACTTACTTTGGCAATGATCTGAGGGTAACTCACATTTGGGAGTTCTGGAAGGAAAATGGCACCCAGAGCTACCTGAGTGCTTTCCACAATTGCTATTTCTACTGTTGCTAAGGCACAATATCCTAGAGACTGATTCCCCAAATCTTTGACTTGCACAATTAGATGGTAATTGCTGACCTGGGATGTGTCTAGCACAGCGCTGTCTACAAATAAGAGAAACTTATCGAAGACATTTATAATTCTTTTGCAAAAGCTTCACAGCTGGTCTAGCAACATGAAATTAAACTCTCTTTCTTGTTAATTGCTGCTAAATAATTAGAGCAGCTACTTTGCTACAGGGATATTTCTATATTCTTGATTTTGTGTATTTTTCTATATTTATTTACTGAAGGTTCAGTTCAGTTTTGTTATTGCCAATGGTTGTAAGGTGGTGGACATGACACCTCTGCTGAGCCTGCTAGAAGGGAAGAATTTGGGGTCCTCCTGGGACAATTCTGTGTCATATTTTCCATGATACCTATGTGTCTTTCAGAGGTTTGTAATGATTTTACTGATCACTCGCTGCTGATAATCCTGGCTTTTAAATCTTCATTTTAAGGTGGCTGCAGCATCTGCTGCTGGAAAGGAAATGAACCATTCCCAGGAAAAGGTCTTCAGCAGCCCTGAATGAGAGGTGCCGAGAGAGAGAAGAGCAGCTTCTGGGCTCTGAGGAGAGAGCTGCTCTGCTGAGGGACAGATGAAGGAGTACGTAGGCAAATGAGACACAGACAATTAGATATCATACCAGTCTTGTTCTAGGTTTAGCTGTGACCTGTGTTCACTATCACTTATCTGAGGTGACATTTGTTTTTATGACAATATGACTGCACAGCACACAGCATGGGGCACTCTTTGTTATTGCAGGCAGTCACGGGGGAGAGCTTTCAGAAGCTGGATTTAGGAAAGTCCTCCTTTGCATTTCCAATGGAGGGCCCATTGAGACAAGCTAATGTAGCTACAGCAGCTCCTAAATCCTTAGGCACCAGGCATCCTGCTCTGCCTGGCATGTCAATGTGATGGGTGTTACTCTCTGAGGCTGGACAGAGATGGTGTCAAGCTGATTCACGATGGCCAGTGTTTCCTCGGAGAGGACGACCTCAGACCCCTGAGAACTCCAGCAATTTGTCACTGAATTGCAGGCTGCCTCCTACTTTTCACTCTGCCTGCTTCTCTGTGGGCAGAAGGTAGCACTTTCCAGACTGCTCTCTGTGGACCTTTCGTCTAGTTCCAAAACTTTGCTGGATTACCTTCCTGCTTCCTTGGTACAAGTAATCTCATTGACTGGAGTCAGGGATGTCAGGAGTGGGAGGAGATGGTAGGGCTTAAGCTGGTGTTAAAGGAGCCTGGCAGGGGGTTGTAGATTTATCTTTGAATGTTCTTCCCTCCTACATTTCTGTTGAGCTGGTGATGCAGCTTTCTGTAATGATTCTGTAGTGACTAATACCTGAAAGCCATAGAAATTTCTCTGAACTCTTGAATGAGGGAAGATGTGCTCTTCTCTTATCATGAGGGAGGCAGAGGATGTTTTTGCTTTTGTATCAGAGGGTGAGATTTATATCAGGTTGCTGTGTCAGTACAAAAGTAGCAGGAGCCAGGAGGGAGAAGTTAGGAAAGCCTGGTGTTTTTCAACCTGTTTACCCAAAGCAGAGTTATATGGATGATGTGTTTCACTATTAAACTGTTTCTGGAACAAAGGAGATCAACTGAATGACAACTGTGTTTTAGACATTAGAGAAGCAATATTAGACTAGAAGACTGGGAAAAATCTGATTTCATCTGAACCTTTCGTTTTGGAGTTTGTTGCCTAATTTGTCACACATTTTCAGTGATAGTTTAGTTAAAATAGCCTTCATATAACCTAAGAAACTGTCTGTCTGGATTGGTCGTTGTTCCTGACTGTTATTCTGACCTTAGTCTTTACCTAAAACATAAACAAAGACCTTCTTAAGTGATGGCCACCAGCTGTTTTTCCAGGGGAAAAAACCTCTTTTCCCAGTTTCATGAGAACAGTTAAAATTACTGTCTCAGTCTTGGGTTTGTTTTTAAGTGCCCCTCACAATACCGTAGTCAGCCTTAAATAACATTTGGAAATGTAAAAATAAGTGAAAAAAACATTGAGGAGCAGTTTACAGACTTGAATTTTTAATTTCAGAATGAAATAATAGGTGTTTTCCATGCTATTGCATAAAGAATATGGAGAGGTGAACAGGAACGCAACTCTGTGCCACTGTAACACAATGCAGTGATGTAGGTTTAAATGGAGCATTGTAACCTGTGTTAGTTTCTTAAAAGATGAGATCGCTCTGCCTTTCCAATTCATTGCATTATTACTTATGAGTTGTCACGTTCTATTGTTACATTTCCAGGAGATTTTTCTCTGTATAATATGTCATTTGCAAAATGTCTAAGGCAGGAGAATTTACTACAGAGCCAGCCTACTGAAGCCTAAGCCAAGACATTTAGTCTTCAGTCGATATAGCATGTGATTAAAAACTTCTCAGGCTGGATATTCTGTTTCGAGGGAGCAGATATTTAGCCTTTGTAGTTCTCTTTTGCAACATTTGGCATTGTTAATTTTTTTGTAGATTTTTTTTTTTAAAGGAAAGTAATTTTTCCCCTAAGCCTTTTTGCTTGCTTTCCCTTCCTCTTTTCTTTCCTATTGATACAAAATAATAAGTGCAGCTTGCTGACACAATTCCAAGTTATGGGTTTAAAAAAATCTTTATAAATTTATTTAATCCCCTACACATATGTATTGACTTCCTTTAGCTGCACTTTCCAAAATTTTCTATGGCTGTTACGTTAGTATGGACTTAGTCTTTCGAGAATCTTTCATACAGTGCACAATGACTGCAGGCATACAAAATGAACTTCAAAAAGACCTTTCACTGCAGTACAAAAAAAGGTAATCCAACCTGTCATTATTGGTGATGCATCGTGTGGGTGTACACAAAGCATCAGGCAATGTTTTTCAAGGATAACAAATTTGGACGTTCTCAGCTGTACTTTATAATCGGCAGATTCAGAAAAAATCTGCTCTAAAATAAAGCTTTGCATATTGGATTTTATTCACAAAAGAAGTGAGGACAGGAGCCATCAGGGCAGCAGCATCTTGGTGGTAGGCACATTGGGATACAGTCTGGTAGAAAGCTTTCTTCATGGAGTCACAGAAAATCTCAGCATTGCTGAGGTTGTTATAAAGTGCCACTCGGAGTAAGTAATGCCAAGGTATGACTGCTACTGCTTAGCTAACTTAAAATCAGAACTGAAAACCTGATCAAAAATCTTACATCGGGTATTACTAAAGAGCCTTTTTTATCTTTGTCATATAAAAAGGCCTTTTTTATTTTTTTCATATAGAAATAAGGAGTTCCGTGATATGACAGCTGCTGTGTGGTGCGATCTTGTTTCTCTGCCATGTATTAATTCAGTTATTCAGAGTTCTATCACTGGAGTGGTGTAGGGAGTTCAAGACTCTTTGGTTTTGTGGTAACAGCACCTAAACAGCTCTCCAAATATAGAGTTTATTCCTGGCTCTAAAAGAGACAGTACATCCTTGACCCTCTGAAAACATTCCTTTGTTTAGTTCACATGCTTGTCTGCATTCTGCATGGTCTCAAAATAGATAACTGACTTCTGTTTCCTAAGGCTTAATGTCTATAACTGTTCAAACACTTCAATACAAAACAAGGGAGAACTACCCAGTTGTATCTTACCTTCTATAGATAAAGAAATAGCCCATGTCGTTGGGCTATTGTCCTTGTCCTTCCTTCCATCAGGAACATAGGCTATGAAGGTTGGCTTGGAGTCTGTGTGAGGATTTTGTACCTCATTTGGTGCGGAAGGGTCATCTGAGCCAGTGGCAGAGCCAGGCACTAAGGATACTCCAGGTTTAAAGACTGCAAATTGGGTTTGGTGGCAGTAATTTATCTAAAACCCAGTGGCGTTCAACATGACAAATACTTTTTATAGACACATTTGTTTTCCTAGCGAGCATCTGCCTATCCTGAAAACATTAAATGCATTGTACTTTTAGGCATTTTGTATGAGAATTCAGTGGTTTTTCAGGTGTGAAAGACAGAGCAGTGGGTACCTTCCCATCATCACTGTGTTCAAGCTGATTCTGCATTCATCGCCTGTTTAACAGTGTCTTAAACTTTTATGTCCTGTAACTTTTTAAATCTTAGGGCTGCCTCAGATAGCTACTGTAAATGAGATGCACTAGTAAGAGCAAATTTATAGCACCTTTTCTCTGAGGCATTCAAGGGCCTTAGAGTATTTCTTATCAGCCCCGTTTTGTAGGCTCTAAGTTGTCAGCTCTCATATTTGTTGTCTTTCTTACTAACCCATCTGCTGGTGGTTTTGATTAGGCTAGCAGTGAAGCAACATGTTTTTTTGATTGCACAGAAAACCTTTAAAGTGTAGCCTGAGGCTTTAGGCACAGGTGGTTATTTCCACTTGTTGCTATTTAAACCCTTCAGCTCAGCAGCTGGAGATGTTTTTCACAGACCGTATGTATCTCATGCCGGGTCTCTCTCTTGGAAATGTGTGGAGAAGACACAGACAGCTCCTTGCTGGTTTTGTTCTTAAATAGTGTCAGAAAGAAAGCTTAGCCTGAGAATTTGGGGTTGAAGAACTTACCCCAGGGTGTATGCTGTGTTTGTACATGCAATGTGTGAAAGGAAGTCAACAGTACGAACATATGCTGAGTGAGAAAGTCTTCAGGTACCTGTGTGTGTCTCTGTGTGACAGCTAAATCTCCTGGTGACAGGCTTGCCAAAGTTCCAAAACTGAAACAAAATACAATGTTTTGTACAAATGATGGAAATGCAGGGCCCAGATATTGATGCTCCTTGTCTTCTGTAGTCACCTGTACTACTCCAACTGGGGTGGAGTACTTCCTCCTGGATTGATGCTGTTCCCTTTTGCTTTGCATTGAGATCAGTTATGGTCCAGGAAGTGCAGCAATAGCTCAAACGTGAGCGGAGGCCTAGGCCTCTCACTAGGGGTTTACTCAGGGGTGGAGATGTTTCTAAAACATTCTTCTTTTAACATCTGGTGTGAGTGAAATCCAATTCTCTTGTCTCTCTAGTGAGAGTGTGAAGTAGACAACAAATGGACATATGGCTCAGAGGGGCCGTGGCCTTGTTGGTCAAATTCAGTGGGGTTCCCTGATGTGAACAATGTCACAGAATCACAGAATCATAGGGTTGGAAGGGACCTCTGGAGATCATCTAGTCCAACCCCCCTGCCAGAGCAGGGTCACCCAGAGCAGGTTGCACAGGAACGCGTCCAGGCGGGTTTTGAATGTCTCCAGAGACGGAGACTCCACCACCTCTCT